>JAEMOT010002907.1:650-40496 GCA_019297695.1 Apostasia ramifera
GTATATTAAGGACAGATTTATATTAAGATATAGTGAATTTATTTGAGGATAAAAAAAAAGAAATTGGGTAACGGCCGAGGTAAAAGCCGAGGTCGTTACAACCCATATGAGGATTTTTATCTTTTGCACTTAATATTTGCATTGTTTGAGCAATTAAAGAAATTCCGCTATTCTGAACAACTCGTTTGTTGTCCCGTTCTTTAGTGAAAAAGCGATATCCATTGATAATATATCCATCGTACTTCACCACACAGTGATTTGGTAAAAATGCTAAATACTTCAATGACTTATCGATGTTAGCACTTTCTGTTCCACATAATAATGTAGATATACGACAGCCAAATTATTCAATGAACTCGTTGATGTGCTTATTCTGAATCCATATCTCATTTCGTGCATTTAAAGGATTTTCACTTCGTAATTGTTCTTTGTGCTCTTCAATATATGAATCCACAACCACTGAATTACGCAAAACATACAAATGTGCCTGTCTTAACATGTTAATATTTACAACATGAGACTTCCCTGATGTAATGCCTCTTCCGTACTTGTCAACTGCAGTATGATCAATAGGAATTCCAATTGGGTTAATATTATGTAAGTATTCATTACAAAATTCTACAAACTCTTTAGCGTTATAGTTCTCAATTATACAAGCTTCTGGCCTGTAACGATTACGAACATATCCTTTGAGTATTTTCATATATCGCTCGAAAGGATACATCCACCGTAAAAAAATAGGTCCACAGAGTTGTACCTTCTTACTAAATGAACTGTTAAGTGTACCATAATATCAAAAAATGAAGGTGAAAAGAACATCTCTAACTCACAAATTATTTCAATAATACAAACTTGAAGTGTATCTAACTTGAGAGGATCTACAGTTTTAGCACATAAAGAGTTGAAGAAGAAACATAGCCTCGTTATTGCACTCCGAAGTTTAGCATCCAAACTCCCTTTGATAGCAACAGGTAATAATTGTTGCATTAACACGTGACAATCATGCAATTTCAAATTAATTAATTTCAATTTTCTGAGATTTATGTGACTTTTCAGGTTTGAAGAATAACCATCTGACACCTTTAACTCATACAAAACCTTCCAGAATCGCTTGTTCTCCTCTTTCGTGAATGTATAACATGCATGTGGAAGACATGTTCGGCTGCCATAGACCTTAGGAGCAAGCTGCTGTCGAATGCCCATACTTACCATATCTAATCGTGCATTTATACTATCTTTACTTTTTTCAATGGCATTTAATAGTGTACCAATAATACTTTCACAAATATTTTTTTCTATATGCATGATATCTAAATTGTGACGCACATGCAAATATTCCCAATACTCAAGGTCAAAAAATATTGATCTTCTTTTTCAATAATTTGTTTTTGGAGGATCTTGACCTATGGTGCTCAAAACTTGTATCAACTCTTTCCCATTAAGTGGGCATGGAGCCTTGTCAAACTCAGCATTACCATCAAAAGTTTTTTTTTTTTGCGAAACACATGATCTCGAGGCAACCACTTTCTGTGACACATGTAATATAATTTCCTTCCATATTTTAAATACTGTGTATTAGTCTTATCACCACAAATAACACGTGCATAATAACTTTTAACACTATATCCCGGCAAATTACCATAAGCTGGATAGTCATTCACAGTCCATATAAGTACTGCCCTTAATGCAAATAGCTCATGCGGGTAAGCATCATATGTCTGCACTCCTTCTTTCCATAACTTTTTAAGATCATCTATAAGTGGAGAAAGATAAACATCTATTTTATTTCCAGGTTGCTTCGGTCCAGATATCAACAAAGTCAACATGATAAATTTACATTTCATGCATAAATTATGAGGTAAATTATAAATAACCAAGAAAATAGACCAACTACTTTGAACACTGTGCGGATTAAACCCATCAGTGCACAGCCCAAGTCTTAAATTCCTCGAATCTTCAGCAAAATTTGGAAATCTAATATCGAAAGATTTCCATTGTGATGAATCAGCAGTGTGTCGCATCATTCTATCAAATACACGTCCTTCACCATCGGCATGCCAAGTAAAATTTTTAGCATATTTTTTATTTTAGAATAGTCTTACAAAGCACGGTATTGGGGGCAAATACCACAAAATTTTTCCTGGAATACCGACTTTTTCTTTAATGCCATCTGCACATAGCTTTCACCTGGATTTTCAACATTCTGGACATTGTTCTAATCCACTATACTCATTCCGATATAAAATACAATCATTAGGGCATGCATTGATCTTCTCGTAATGCATTTCTAACTTACGAAGCGTTTTCTTTGCTTCATAAGTTGAATTCGGAAGTTGATTGGGAGCTGATAATATATCTTTTAAAAGAATAAGCAACTCTGTAAAATACTTGTTGCTTAAACCATTTGTTGCCTTTAAGTTAAACAAACGCATTAGTGCGGAAAATTTAGTAAAACTTTTACAGTTAGGATATAATAGACTCTTAGCCTGTTGAAGCAACTCTTCAAACTGTTCTGGAGCTTCTGATAAATTATTTTCAATATCCCAAACTAGATCTTCCATTCTATCTTTCTCGACTGTATTTTCAATATTAACATTAGCACATGTAGATGATGTACTTCTCTCAATATTATTCATTTCATTTGTTACAGATTCACCGTGCCAAATCCATCTTTCATAAGTCTCATCAAATTCATGAAAAAATAAATGATCTTTCACAATATTGGCTTCAAATAATTTCATATTTCCACATCTCAAGCACGAACATCTTATTCTGTCATTAACTAAGCATTCATTCTTCAGTGTAAAATCTATAAAGGAATTTACTCCATTATCATATTCAAATGATCGTCTATCCATTTTAATCCAAGATCGATTCATATGTAACTACTTATATGATAAGACATAATATAATTAATATAATTAATATAATTAATGTGTGTTAATTAATTCAGCTTACATACAAAATAAATTCTACTTATACATCAGAATGAACATATAAATAAACTGAAAAAAAATGGAATAAGTATTATTTACCTTATGTGAAATTAAGCAGAAATGATAGTTGAATTTTTTTTTTTAAAAAAAAATGATAGTTGAAATTTCTGAATTCCAATATTTTGCAATTAACCTGAAAAAATAATAATAAAATTTAAAAATAAGGAAGTAGATTTACCTTAAGAAATTAATTTTTGAATATAAATATTTCGGCCAAAAACAAAAACGAAAAAGAAGAAGAAAAAAATGGTGGAAGAAGGTGAAGTTTGCTATATCTGACTTCGGCCGGGGTGTAGGGCCCGGAATAAGGCTAGATCCGGGGTCGGCCGACGTCGGCGAGGGAGTAGGGCCGCGAATGCGGCTAGATCTGGCGTCGGGTAGGGTGTAGGGCCGCAATGAGGCTAGATCCAGCGTTGGTGACGGTGTAGGCCGACGTCGGCGTAGAAGTAGGGTTTTTTCATTTGAAACAAATGAGGAAAATGAAGTTCAAAGAGCGTATATAAAACTTTTAGTCGGCGTCGGCGAAGGAGTAGGGCTGCGAATGCACCTAGATCCGGCATCGGCGTGGAATGTCCGGCGTCGGCAAAAGTCTGAGAGAATGGCAGCGCAAAAAGAGGAAGATGAAAGAGGAGATCAACGCGCGCACCTTGATCCGGCTAGGTGAAGTCCACCGGCGACGAGCTACCCTTGCGTCGCGACGTGCGAAAAAAGCTTAGAGAGATTAGGGTTTTTTCGTTTGAAACAAATGAGCAAAATGAAAATCTTTAGACGACGGTTGACTCAGCCAACCGCCGTCTAAAGGTATACATTAGACGGCGGTTGGCCAAGCCAACCGCCGCGACCCTTAACAGAAACTTGGGTCATCTTGGGAGATTTTTTCAGGTCGACCTCAGGTCGACCTGAGGTAGTACATTAGACGGCGGTTGATGAGGCCAACCGCAGTCTAACGTTGTCGACCCGAGGTCGACCTGCCGTAGCGACCCTCAACAGAAACTTTGGTCATCTTGGGGGATTTTTTCAGGTCGACCTCAGGTCGACCCGAGGTATACAAGGCGGTTGACGCATCAACCGCCCTCTAAAGTACTGACTTTAGACGGCGGTTGGTGGGTTGAACCGCCGTCGAAAATATATCTACAGCGGTTCACATTGTCAACCGTCGTATAATGTTTTATCGGAAAATTTTTGCAGCGGTTTCTCTTTTTAACCGTTTTTATAAATGTGTCGTAAAATGCATATATTGTACTATTGCATGGTATGTATGGATGCTCTTCATTATTGTCGATAGCATATCAATTCAACAGCGGATGTCTTTTTAGCCCTACACTTGTAAGAGGTGGTTAACACTAGGGATGCTATTAAGAAAGAAAAATTTATGTCCTAAAAAAAACCCGAACAACAGGCGCCTCCGGTCCCATCTCCGGTTACAGGGATCACTGGTGCGTCGGCCCAGGACCAGGCGCCTTCCGTCACTCTAAAAACAGCTGGCCCCGATATCGGCGGCATGAGCTCAACCGCGCAGGTCTTTACGTGGACGATCTGTCGATGACTTGACCAGATCAAAGGCCGTGCCTCCCTGGCCGTGAGTGGAAAGCAGGCGGCAATGATCGAACAATAGCTTGGCGAGGCTCTGGCTCTTTTGCGGAGGTTGGAGCTCACTGAAGTGGAGAAGACGATAGCCGACTTGGAGTAGAACTCCGCCAGGTAAGAAGGCGACCTGGAGGCGGCTTCGGCGTAGATCAAACAGCTTCGGAAGGAGAACGCTACCCTCGAGACCCGTGTCGAAGAGAATCATTGTCAAATTGACTTCGCTCGGGCCGTTCAGAACCTCCTTGTGATGCCGGAGTTCCAACTTCCCCCGCTATAGGTTCCTTCGGCTTCTTCTTCTTCCTTCTCAATTATTGATGTCAGAAAGTTAGAGATGATTAGGAGAAAAAAACTTTTACGTGGAAACCGCTTGAGTTGAAAAACCACAGCGTTGAAGCCACGACGGCTTAGAAGGATTCCAGTAAAGAAAAAAATGATTTACAAAAGAGACTTAGAATTTTAGTGGGGAGGGAGGGAGAGAGAGAGAGAGACAGAGATATGGACCAGGGAAGAAGGTCCTTTCTTCTTATTATAATGAGATTTTTATAACTTAAGCCTAGCTTGTGATTGTCACTTGAAAGAAATAGCTTCCATATCTGATAAGACGTAAGTGATGGTGGTGTGCTTAAACTCTGGAGGCCTTGCTCGTATGGGTTGCATGGTCCATATAGTTTGGCTGTCCTTCTTAATAACAGCATGGAATCCTTTACTTTGTAGTGACTGAGTCTAGGCAGTTTGGCTTGGGGAGTTCGGCTTGAGTCCTTCAATGTAGACTCTTCATCATGCGTCCACCAAATGTTATATGTAAGTGTCGCTGAGCTTCCCACCTGCGCTCATCATGTGAAACTTCCATGTATAGGTTTCAGATATGTTGGCGCGGATCTAGATATAACATGCATCCCCTTTTTGCTTGGAGTGACGTGCATTGATGCGCGTGCCACTTTCTAAGGTTGCCATGCACGTAAAAATTAGAGTTCTCTATAAGTTCCTCGCAGGCCAAAGCTTGGACGCATTTTCCCTCCGCTAACACAGTAACGATGTCTTTATATGAGAGCTTGACCGAGGATGCAGATGATGAGATTTGGCTTACCAGGAGACATGTTCAAGAGGAGGTGTCGAAGAGGCCCCCCCGGATCCATCTCTCTGGTTTGGGGCGCGCTCCCCCGAAAGCAGGGAGTTCGAGAGACCCAATGCGTGCCTCTCCAAGGCCTGTCTTCATGGGTTGGAGTGAGGGTATTCGCACAATTTCACTAGTGGAGAACACCATCATCCTGGCGGATGACGAACCACCCTCTATAGCGGAAGCTAGAGAAGCTCCGCCTTCATTCCCATCTCCGGTTGCAAGGGTTGCTGGTGCACCGGCCCAGGACCAAGTGCCTCTAGCGGTGGCTCCGCCTCCCATTGCCTTGATAGCCGGCCCAGGTGCTCCTGTTGTGTCGGCCTCGCCTGATACTGGCGGCACGGGCTCAGCGGCGCAGGTCTTTCGGTGGACGATCTGCTGCCGACCTTCCCAGATCGAAGGTCGTGCCTCACTGGCTGCGAGTGGGGAGCAGGTGGCGATGATCGAACAAAAGCTCAATGAGGCCCTAGCATTTTTGCAGAGGTTGGAGCCTACTAAAGTCGAGAAGACGATAGCTGACCTAGAGTCGATGATGTGCGCTAGGCAAGAAGGCACCCTGGAGGCGGCTTCGGTGCAAATCGAACAGCTTCGGAAGGAAAAGGCTGCCTAGAGTCCCGTGTCGAAGAGCTGGTCGAAAAGAATTGTAGTCAAAATGACTTTGCCCGGGCCATTCAGAACCTCTTTGCAATGCTAGAGTTTCAACTTCCTCTGCTATGGGGTCCTTTGGCTTCTTTTTTCTTCTTCTCTTTCTTTTTCTTTCTCTTTTTTTGTAAAATGATGAGCTTGTAACTAAAATATTATTATTTAATAGAATGGATTTTCGTGAGATGTTAATCATTACTGTGTTTTGAATTTCATGAAATGTCCATTAAGGAGATTGATGGGACGCACATGATTGGTAGCCTTTGGTTTTATGGTGGTAGGATTGGACGACTAGATTGCATCCTTAGGAAGTGGAACCACTAGTCCAGGAGCTATAAAAGGTCCGGGGTCACAGTGGTCCCCACCTCTTGCATTCTTCCGTGATCGTGATGGCTCGTAAGAAATCACGCAGTAGAGTGAAGGAGATGTGGGATGACTATCGGTGTGTAGTCGGAGAGACGTGTTGCTTTCTCCCCCATACTTTCGATGCGGAGGTTGAGCAAGTTTTGGTAGGGGTGGCAAAATGGGTCGGCGGGTCGGGTTCGGGTCGAACCCGAATTCGACTCGAGCCGAATAGCCTCAACCCAAACCCGACTCATTTATTAAATGGATCAAAATTCATAACTAAACTCGCCCGATTAATAAATGGGTCGGTTAGTGGGTTGACCCAATCTATTTATAGAGTATTTTCTGATAAATGCCCAACCCGAACCCTACCCAATGTGATTATACCCAACCCGAACCTGACCCATTTAATAAACGGGTAAAAATTCACGACCCATACCTGAAATTTGCGGGTTGGGTTCAGGTCGGGTTCACGGGTTGGGTTATATATTGCCACCCTTAGGTTTTGTGGAGAGACCCCCAACTGAGACTAGAGGTCCCTTCGGCAGATGCGACATTCATGGCAGGCTGTTCCTCCCCTTCCATGCTGAGTTCGTGAACATCTTCAATCACTTGGGCATCATTCCAATGCAGCTTTCACCGAATGCGGTGACAATGATTTATTGCCTCATCAAGGAGCTACGACGTTGAAAAATCCCTTGAGATAGAGATCTTCAAGGCAGTCTTTTGGTGGCAGGTGAATCCCTATCTGCATGAGTGTTTCGTCCTGGAGGGGAGGTATTGCCAGTTGTTCAAGGTAAGGGACACCGACTTCGCAGACTAGTACAAGAGGTTCTTCTTCGTCAACCATGGGGAAGTCAATTTCGTGATTCCCCAAAGGGTCAATGAAGCACAGTTCATAGGAGAAGGGATTGACTTTGAGAATCCGCACTTCTGGGCGGTGGACGAGATTCGTGAACATGTCCATGACGCAGAGAATTATCTGAAGCTACTAGAAGATGACGTCTGGGATTATATGGGCAAGATCTCTTGCTGTTTCTTTGATTTTAGGTTGCTGGTATTGACACCTCCTTTTGACAGGACGCCCGCAGCTTGAATTGGCATGGTTCCGCCTTCGCCAGGTAAGAAGCAAAAGAGTCCCGCACAACAGGGCTGGCCCGTCCCAATTGCCGGCTCAGAGGAGGAGAACAGGTCTGGTTGAGGGGGCCTCTTCGGCTATCACCGCCGCCTCAAGCAGATGTGATCTTGTCCTAGCACACATTGACGATATTTAGGTCAGTGATGACGCCGAAGAGGGTCACGAGGCTATGGAGATACAGAGGGCACCCACATCAAGGCGAGGCGGCCTTGGGCGACCCAAGTGTCGAGGAGTCTAGCGAGACTCATCTGGAAGAGTCTTCTTTCCATGGTCCCGAACGGAGGGGATCAGACTTGGTAACGGTGCTCAGCGCCATATGTGTAGATCTGGCAAAAGTGGTAAGAAATTTACATCTTTTATTTTGTAGACTCGGTTGTTCATAACAGTCTTGTTTTGCAGCTCCAGGAGACGCAGGGGGCACTTGGAAGGGAAGCAATGGCGCAGGAGAGGAGGGCCAAAGTGTTGGAGCTCAAGCTCTAAGAATCAGAGCGCCAACACCGCCTCGCAAAAAGCGCCTGTGTTCGGTTATGCAGGGCCTTGATGAGGCTAATCGAAGGGAGGCAAAACTCCAATGGCTCTTCGAGGAATCTCTTGACCAGAATTGCAAGGAGACCTGTGAGGAAGGGGTTGCCAAATTTTTGTGCTTGTTGGAGTTCTAGGTGATCGTCAAGGAGTCCGTGGAGTGCTCTGTTAATATGTTGGGTTGAATATGGAGGAATGCATCCGCTCGACAAACTATTCGTGTAAGTGTCCATACTTTAAGATGTTGGTGGAGCGACTGAACAAAAAGTTCGCCTTTGTATAGGGCCTGAAGGTGGCCATCCCTCCTATCGAGGCCAAAACAACGAGGATGGAGGACAATGCTGAAAGGAGCTCCCAACAGAAAGAGGAATCAGGTGTTCTTGTTTATGAATATTTTTCTCTTGTTTAGTTGTGCTATTGTATTGTGCTTGCTTTCGTTTTGCAATAGTTCTTGTGGATTAATGGCAGTAAATAGGCCTGGACTCCCAGCAAAGGGAAGACTTTCTAGGCGCTAAGTTAGGATAGAGAGGCCTAAGACTTCGAGAAGAGAGGAACCCTTGACTGCCGGTTATCTAGGCACTATGATAGAAAGGCCTAGGACTTCTAGAAGGGGAGAATTCTTAATTGTCAGTTGCCTACGCGCTAAGATAGAGAGGCCTGGGATTTCAAGAGGGGGAGAACTCTTAGTTGTCGCCTAGGCACTAAGGTGAGATAGAGAGGCTTGAGACTTCGAGAAAGGGAGAACCCTTGACTGCTAGTCACCTAGGTGCTAAGTTAGGATAAAGAGGCCTAGAATTTCGAGAAGGGGAGAACTCTTGACTGCTAGTTGCCTAGACACTAAGTTAGGATAGAGAGGCCTGAGACTTCAAGAAAGGCAGAATTCTTGACTGCTAGTCGCCTAGGCGCTAAGATTGATATTAAGGGGGTAGGAATTTTATATAACCAAAGCATTGCAAGCGATGTTGTACAAATTTTTTCATGGATAAAATATTTCAAAGTCATTGCCGCTCCATGTCCTAGGAAGAAGAGTATCGTCTTCCTTTGTTAGCTTATAGGCGTTTGATCCCAACACGTTGCAGACGATGAAGAGGCCTTCCTAGTTAGAATTGAGCTTTTTTGATGCCATGTCTCTACTGGCAGTGTTTTTTAGCTTTAAGACAAGGTCATCTTATGGAAATGACCTTTTCCAGACATGCCTATTGTAGTATCTTGCAATCTGTTGCTTATGTTCAACTTGCTTTAGTGTGGCCAGATTTCTATTCTCTGTGAGGAGATTGAGCTCGAGTCTTTTGCTGTCGTCATTCTGCCATTGTTAGTCTAGAAAAGATTTAGGTTTGAAATTGCTGGCGAGTTTGACGCAGGGGGAGTATACCTCCAGCTCAATCAAAAACTAGAGAGTACGTTGTTTAGCCAGTAGCAGTAGTTGGTGTACAGTTGAGACCCCAGATTACTGCTGGTAGCTCAGCTGCCTATGATGACCTAGCACCTTCGAGTCGTCTTTTTAGTGTTTTAAGGATGTTCTTGTTTGTTGCTTTGACCTGCCCATTGGATTGAGGGTGATGAACTGAGGTAAACTTCAAATTTATGCCATTTTCGGAGTAGAGATCTCGAATGGCACGGCACGTGAAGGCTGCATTGTTGTCACAGACCAAAGTGAGGGGAATTCAAATCGGCATATGAGTTGTCTTCAGATGATATTTTTTACGCTCACTCCAGTCGGTTGTGCCATTGCCTTGGCCTCCACCCACTTCGAGAAGTAATCTGTTGCTAACAACAAGTAGCGCAAGTTCCTGCCTGATCTTGGAAAGGGTCCCAAGAAGTCCAATCCCCACATCGAAAAGGGCCATGCGCTTGCCAGGGGTTGGAGCTATGGTATGGGTTGCCTTGGGATGTTCGAATAGATCTGGCACTGGGGGAATTTTCGACTAAATTCTTTGGCGTCTTTGTGGAGTCCTGGCCAGTAATAACCCTGACGCAAGACTTGGAGTGCAAGGTTTCTCTCGGCAGCGTGGGTCCCACATTATCTAGAGTGGATCTGTTTGAGTATGACCATGGAATCTTCCTCACAGATGCATTTTACTAGAGGCAATGAGTAGCAACGCCTGAACAGTTGCACTTGTATGAGAACATATTTCGCAGCTTTTACTCGGAGTTTCCTGGTCTCGTGCTTGGAGTTCCCCCATCTGAAGATACCGCAGGATTTCATCCATCCAGCTTTTGGAGTTGAGATAAATGTCAAACACCTCATAATTATCATAGGCCAGGGCGGAAATGTCTTGGACCTCTCCCATTTCGTCTTTCGCCAGTTTGTCTACAAGGGAGTTCATTTCGCGGGAGATATGAAGCAGAAGTGCGTGGGCAAAATATTGCAGGAGGCTTTTGGCCAATTGCAGATACTCCTTGAGTGTTCCATCCTTCGTTTGGTATGTTCCTCTTAGTTATCCTTCATTTGGTATGTTCCCCTTAACTGCTTTATTATCAACTTGGAGTCGCTGTAAATTTGGTGGTACTGAACCCCTAGTCCCCTAGCAAATTTGAGTCCAGCGATGAGGGCCTCATATTCAGCGTGGTTGTTTGTGATGGGAAATCGTATTCTCTCTGATCTTCGGAGACGGATCCCCCCAGGGGTTGGTGAGGACGACGCCAATCCCTTAGGTTTGCTCACCTGACGCCCTGTCAACATGGAAGGCTCAGGGCTGCTATTTTTTAAGGGGCTCTGATTGTTCGGCCGTTGTATGTTGAGCGACGAAATCAGCCAGTACCTAGCTCTTCGAGGTTGGTCTCGAGGAAAGTCAACATCAAACTTCGAGAGTTTGACGGCCCACTTTTGTAGTCTCCTTGATACTTCAGAGGAGTGAAGTACTCTCCGAAGGGTTGATCCGTGACCACTTTAATGGAGTGAGCTAGGAAATAATGCTGCAACCTGTGGGTAGCAATTATCAAGGCAATAGAGAGTTTTTTGAGATGGGAGTACTTAACTCCGCGCCATATAGGACGTGACTTATGTAGTGAATTGGACGCTGACAGCCTGCTTCCTCACGGATGAGGAACGCCGACACCGAGTTGTTCGTAACACTGATGTAGAGAAAAAGGTCTTCTCCTAAGAGTGGTGTTGACAGTAAGGGAGGTGAGAGTAGGTATCTTTTTAATGATTCAAAAGCCTATTGGCAGTCGTCGTTCCAGGCCATATACTCTTCTCGAAGGACCTTGAAGAAAGGAAGGCATCCCTCTCCAGATCTGGATATAAACCTGTTAAGAGCAGTGATTTTTTCGTTTCACTTCTATATGTTTATGGTCGTTCGTAGAGGGCCATTTCAAGGATGACCTCTATCTTTTCGGGGTTTGCTTCAATCCCTTTGACTGACACCATGTGACCTAGGAATTTTCTATATGCTGCTCCAAAAAGACTCTTAAGAGGATTCAGCTTGATATTGTAGGTGCGGCAAGTGTTAAGCTTTTCTCAGAGATCACAGAGATGCACCTCCTCATTTCTACTTTTGATTAGGATATCATCCACATAGGTCTCCACATTTCGATCCTTCTGGTTCTTAAAGACCTTATCAATCATTCGCTGATACGTTACGCCAGCATTTTTCAAGCCGAATGACATGACCTTATAACAAAAGGTCCCATGGTCAGTTATGAACGATGTGTGCTTTTCGTCTTCCTCCGCCATTAGTATCTGGTGGTAGCCGGAGAAGGCATCCACAAAGCTCATCACCTAGTATCCTGCCTAAGAGTCGATGAGCTTGTCTATTTTTGGCAAAGGATAGAAATCTTTGGGGCAGGATTTGTTTAGGTAGGTAAAGTCGACGCACATTCGCCATTTGCTTGTGTTTTTCTTCATGACCACAACATCCGTCAGCTAGGATGGGTATGCAATCTCCCTGATGAAGCCCGCCGAGAGGAGCTTTTCAACCTCCTCCTTGATGGCTTGTTGCTTCTCCCTGCCGGAATTTTTTTCTTTTGCCTGAGTACAGTTGCATCAACTTTAAGGCTCAGTCTGTGTCTGGCTATGCTTCGGTCTATACTGGGCATATCCCCAAGTCCCCAGGCGAAGACATCGAAGTACACAGAAAGAAGCGCTGCTAAAGTAGCCTTTTCGCTTTCAAGAAAATCTTTTGAAAGATGTAGAGTCCTTCCGCCTGCAATGGTTACATAGTCATTTTGCTCAGCGGGGGGTGGAGCATGGTCTCGAGGGTCCATGTGATCTGTGTTGAGGTGAGTGTTGAGTTCAATACATTTCTTGGCCCTCGCTCTATCTCCTCTGATGGTGGCGATGTTGGAAGGAGTGGGAAATTTCATGCAGAGGTGGAAGGTAGAAGCACTAGTAGAGGAAAGCTGTTGTACGGCGGTTAAAAACCGCCTTCGAATATCAACACAACCGCCGCGTATTCAAACGCCGTAATAGCTAATAGGGTTTTGACGGCGGTTTGGACCGCCGTGAAAGATAACTATAGACGGCGGTTCTCTTTGGAGAACCGCCGTCTATTGAATTCAAAGAGAACCGCCGTATATAGCCTTTATTTTTTTTAAATAAATATTTGATATTCAAAAAAAAAATTTATGAAAAATTAATACATCCATATACAGCAGTAATATACATCCAGAAGTCATTTCAATCATTGAATTCAATAAGAAAACAACAACAACATCGATCACATAAAATATAACTTCAATTACATGAATTTTTAATATTACATAACAAAACAAATGCAGATACAAAACAAAAAACAAAACCACATTATTTCGAATCCAAATTCATGAAACAAATCTGCTCCATAAGCTCCATGGCCTCAAATATACTTATGCTGAATGACTGTAGAAAGAAAAAATATATAATTATCATATTGCATGCCAAAGTAGCTTTAATAAATAAAAATGAATAGTTGTAATAAAGGTAATACTACAAAAAGAGAAATGAGGACACTTTATTTTAAATTTTTAATATGTAATAAATCCAATATGTTCAGAAATAATTAACTACATACGTAAACTATAAGTATGAGACTAACATATATATGATTTATATGGACTTTTGTATATAAATAAAATCATACCTTGTAGTTCTTTTTTTAAGCTCCACGATGTACACCTGTAAATTAAGTTAGTAATTAAGATTTTATAATTATCACATAAATAATGAAGATAAGAGATTAGTTTAAATGTTATACCATCCCATAGTTTTCATTCATCCCATATATATGCTGCCAATGGCTCACGAATATCATTGTCAAATTCATCATTACTAAATTCGCTCTTATTTTCCAACAACTATAAAATGAAAATTAGTTAATAACATATAGAATTAAAAATTAAAATAAATATTCTAAATCATGTACAGTAGGAGGTATTTCTGATAAGCCCGCAAGTACAATGTGGCGTATATACATGAGTATGTAATATCCACATTTAATATCATCGTCTTGTATCAGACACTAATTAGGCACAAAAATGAGTATATTATAATATGATCATTAAAATTCACTCAATTGAAAAATATAATCTAGTTACAATACCTTTACAGTCTTTACTAACCATGTTCGACTGCCACAGACCTTAGGAGCAAGCTGTTGTCGAATACCCATACTAACCATACCTAATCGTGCATTTATACTATCTTTATTTTTTTCAACGGCATTTAATAGTGTACCAATAATACTATCACAAATATTTTTTTCTATATGCATGACATCTAAATTGTGACGTACATGCAAATATTCCCAATATTCAAGGTTAAAAAATATTGATCTTCTTTTCCAACAATTTATTTTTGGAGGATCTTGACCTATGGTGCTCACTGCATAGTAACCTTTAACACTGCATCCCGCCAAATTACCATATGCTGGATAGTCATTCACAGTCCATATAAGTGCTGCCCTTAATGTAAATAGCTCATGCCGGTAAGCATCATATGTCTGCACTCCTTCTTTCCATAACTTTTTAAGATCATCTATAAGTGGAGCTAGATAAACATCTATTTTATTTCCAGGTTGCTTCGATCCAGATATCAACAAAGTCAACATGATAAATTTACTTTTCATGCATAAATTAGGAGGTAAATTATAAATAACTAAGAAAATAGGCCAACAACTGTGCTGACTACTTTGAACACTGTGCAGATTAAAGCCATCAGTGCACGGCCCAAGTCTTAAATTCCTCGGATCTTCAGCAAAATTTGGAAATCTAATATCGAAAGATTTCCATTGTGATGAATCAGCAGAGTGTCGCATCATTCTATCAAATACACGTCCTTCACCATCAGCATGCCAAGTAAAATTTTTAGCATATTCTTTATTTTGAAATAGCTTTTCAAAGCGCAGTATCGGAGGCAAATACCACAAAACTTTTTCTGGAATACCATATTTTTCTTTAACGCCATCTGCACACAGCTTCCACCTTGATTTCCCACATTCTGGACATTGTTCTAAATTACTAAACTCATTTTGATATAAAATACAATCATTAGGGCATGCATTGATCTTCTTATAATGCATTCCTAACTTACGAAGCATTTTCTTTGCTTCGTAAGTTGAATTCGGAAGTTGATTGGGAGCTGGTAACATATCTTTTATAAGAATAAGCAACTCTGTAAAGCACTTGTTGCTTAAACTATTTGCTGCCTTTAAGTTAAACAAACACATTAGTGCAGAAAGTTTAGTAAACCTTTTACAGCTTAGATATAATGGACTCTTAGCCTCTTGAAGCAACTCTTCAAACTGTTCTGGAGCTTCTGATAAATTATTTTCAATATCCCAAACTAGATCTTTCATTCTATCTTTCTCGGCTGTATTGCTAATGTTAACATCAGCATCTGCACATGTAGATGATGTACTTCTCTCAATATTATTCATTTCATTTCTTACTGAGTCACCGTGCCAAATCCATCTTTCATAAGTCTCATCAAATCCATGAAAAAATAAATGATCTTTCACAATATTGGCTTCAAATAATTTCATATTTCCACAGCTCAAGTAAGGGCAGCTTATTCTGCCATTAACTAAACATTCATTTGTCAGTGCGAAATCTATAAAGGAATTTACTCCATTATCATATTCAAATGATCGTCTACCCATTTTTAATCCAAGATCGATCCATATATAACTCCCTATATGATAAGACATAATATAATTAATGTGTAGGATAAATTCAGCTTAGATATTAAAAAAATTCTACTTATACATCAGAATAAATATATAAATAAACTGAAAAAAAAATAGAATAACTATTATTTACCTTATGTGAAATTAAGCAGAAACGATAGCTGAAATGTCTGAATACCAATATTTTGTAATCAACCTGAAAAAATAATAATAAAATTAAAAAAATAAAGAAGTAGATTTACCTTAAGAAATAAATTTTTGAATCCAAATATTTCGGCCAAAAACAAAAAATGAAGAAGAAGAAGAAGAAAGTGGTGGAAGAAGGTGATGTTTGCTATATCCGACTTCGGCGGGGGTGTAGAGCCGGGAATGCGGCTAGATCCGGCGTCGGGTAGGGTGTAGGGTCGCGATGAGGATAGATCCGACTTCGGTGGGGGTGTAGGGCCGGGAATGCGACTAGATCCGGCGTAGGCCGGCATCGGCGAGGGAGTAGGGCTGCGAATGCGGCTAGATCCGGCGTCGGGTAGGGTGTAGGCCCGCGACGAGGATAGATCCGGCGTTGGTGAGGGTGTAAGCAGCGAATGTGGCTAGATCTAGCGTCTCCCGGCGTCGGTGAAGGTATGGGGGAAAAGAAGCCAAATAAGAGGAAGATGGAAGAGGAGATCGACGCGCGTAGCTTGATCTGGCTAGGTAAAGTCCACCGGCGACGAGCAACCCTCGCGTCGCGACGTTCAAAAATGCAAGCTTAGAGAGATCTAGGGTTTTTCGTTTGAAAGAAATGAGCCAAATGAGCCAAAGCTGTGTATATATGGAGTACTATAGACGACGGTTGACTCAGCCAACCGCCGTCTAAGGCTACCACTTTAGACGGCGGTTGACTGCGGCAACTGCCGTCTAAAGTGGATTTTGAAGGTCGACCTGAGGTCGACCCGAGGTCGACCTTCAGCAGCGACCCTCAACAGAAACTTTGGTCATCTTGGGGGATTTTTCCAGGTCGACCTCAGGTCGACTTGAACTGTACATGGCGGTTGAGCGAGTCAACCGCCGTCTACAGTACTATCTTTAGACGACGGTTAGCGGAGTCAACCGCCGTCTATACTTTAGACGGCGGTTGGCGGTGTCAACCGCCGTCTAAACCTAGTACTTTAGACGGCGATTGACTGTGTCAACCGCTGTCTAAAGTATGTCTACGGAGGATTTTCCGGGTCGACCTGAGGTCGACCTTCAGCAGCGACCCTCAACAGAAACTTTGGTCATCTTGGGGGATTTTTTCAGGTCGACCTGAGGTCGACCCGAGGTATATAGGGCGGTTGAAGCTTCCAACCGCCCTCTAAAGTACTGACTTTAGACGGCGGTTGCTTAAGAGAACCGCCGTCTAAAAGTATCTACAGCGGTTCACATTGTCAACCGCCGTATAATATTTTGTCGGAAAGTTTTTGCAGCGGTTTCTCTTTTTAACCGCTGTTATAAATGTGTCGTAAAATGCATATATTGTACTAGTGAAGAGACGATGCAGAAAGCCGCGATTGAAGGTCGCCCGAGGATTGCATTGTAGTCGGAGAGCGTGTCGATGAGGATGAAGTCAATGAGTTTCGCCTCTCGTTTGGGGCCATCTTACAGAGCAACGCGAAATGATGCGTAGCTGGTGGGTTGATAGACGTCGTCGGAAAAGCTGGATACTATCATAGTAGAAGGAAGGGGTTAGTAGGGTCCCACATCTATCTCTTTCAAGGCGCGAAGGTACAAGATGTCGACCAAACTCCCCATGTCAACTAAGGTTCGATGGATGTTGCAGCCTTTGATGTCGGCAATAACTACTATGGGGTTATCGTAACTGCTGACACTTTTAGGAAGATTGTCTGCAGTGAAAGTAATGTCAGGTAAAACTAGGGGGACTTCGAAGGTGCATACCTGAGGATGCCTTGGTGCCAAACAGGTTGCGGTATAGTCAAGTCGAAGATTGACAATATGGCTTTCTTTCCATTAGTCTTCGACGTGGTCGGAGTTGACAGCGAACCGACAAGAGGTTCATCCTGGGGGAAAAGTGCTCGCGCTCCTCGACCTTCTGATAAACAATGAGGAACCCCTTCTCTATGTATTCATTAATGAGTGTACGAAAAGAGCGGCACTCATGCAAGAGATGGTCGTAGCGTTGATGAAATTTACAGTAATTCGTCGAATCCTCTCCTGGATGTGGTGGATGTCGTTCGCCGCAGCTTTGGATATACCCCTTATCTTTCAAAATTGAGAAGATCTCTTTGATGATATATACTAGTGTTGAGGTGCGGGGGGAATCATCGTCGAACTTATGCTTCCCATGCGAAAAGGCAAATCTTCAATCTCACAAATTTTTTTTGGGGGTACTCTGCTCTGGCTTCGGGGTGTCGACCTTTTTGGTCTGAGGTGGGACATTTCCATTCTTGGGGTCCGCATTTAGATGGATGTGCTTTTCGGCTTTAGCTCTCGCCTATATGAGGGTCTTCGGCATGTCATCAACGAAAGAGTCGTATAGTTCCTCGGGGAGTATGTTGTGAACGAAGATCATAGTCGACCTGTCGTCAGTAGTGTCTTTTGTCTCGGGATTCATTTTTGAAAATCGGTCGACATATTCGCGGAGAGATTCATCCGGGCGCTGCTTGATCTGCCACAGCTCATGAATAGTTCGGGTGGTGGTTTTAGATGTACCAAATCTTGTGTGAAACTGCTCTGAGAACTGCTCGAAATTCTATATGGATCCTGGGGGAATTTCGTCAGGCCAATCCAACGCTAGGCTCGTCAAAGTATTTTGGAAGAGTCGACACTTGTATGCATATGAAACAGGGTCACCTGTCACCAAGGCTTTTCCAAAGTGCTTCATATGCTATGCCGGGTCCGTGAGCCCATCGTAGTCATTGACTTTGGGAGCCTTGTAATTGCGCGGCGCAGGTGCTGCCATGATTGTAGGTGAAAAGATCGAATTCACCGAAGGAGATGGAGGATAGACCTCAGGGCAACTCTCTTCAGCAGCAAGAATGCTGGCCTCTTCAGGGAGTAGTTCATTTCGCTCTGCGCTCAGCTGGGAAGGAGGAATAGAGCCCTCAAGTGGGAGGGTTAGGAGCAGGGGTGGTCTTTGCTGCTAGAGAAGAGCTGGAAGGTTAGCAAGAAAGTTGTTCATTGTCTGCGAGAGTGTGGCCATTGCATGTGTGAGAGCCTGCAACTGGCGGTTGTTCGCAGTAGTGTTGGGCTAAGATGTAGATGTTGTTTGCTGTTTTATTGCCAGGGGATTTTCGTCGTGAGTTTCCTCCATGGATGGTTGAAGGGACGGGAGTTTGCTTCTGCGTGAGGGCACTAAATTGTTAATGCCAGAAAGTTAGAGAAGATTGGGAGAGAAGATGTTTTTGCATAGAAATCGCTTGAGCGGAAAAACCATGGCGGCTTAGAAGGATTCCAGTAAAGAAAAAATGATTTACAAAAGGGAGTTAGAATTTTAGTGGGGGGAGAGAGAGAGAGAGATGTGGACCATGGAAGAAGGTCCTTTCTTCTTATTACAATGAGGCTTTTATAGACTAAGTCTGGCTCGAGATAGTCACTTCAAAGAAATGACTTCCGTCTCTAATAAGACGTAAGTAATGGCGGTGCGCTCAGAGTCTGGAGGCCCTGCTCGTACGGGTTGCATGGTCCATACAGTGTGGCCATCCTTCTTAAAAACAACATGAAATCCTTTACTTTGTATTGACTGAGTCTAGGCAGTTCGGCTCGGGGCGTTCAGCTTGAGTCCTTTGATGTAGGCTCTTCGTCATGCGTCCACTAAACATTGTATGTGAGTGTCGTTGAGCCTCTCACGTGTTCTTGTTATGCGAACCTTCCACGTGTACACTCCAGATATGTTAGCGCGGATCTAGATACAAGTATCTACGGGAGAGCATCATTTAAACATAAGGACTTCATGGCTCTAACCACGGGCTATCCACATCAGTCTTTGTGAGGACAATATTGATCTGAAACCTAGGAAAAGGCACAACCTATTCTTGTTTGAACCAATTTGGAGGAGCGATCAAGACTACAAAAATATAGTGGAAGCTTGCTGGGAGACCTTGGAAGTGAATCACGAAGGTCAAAATGTAGTTTTAGCCTTCCAGAAATGTGGGAAAGAGCTGAAAATGTGAAGTAATAAAACCTTTGGTCATTTGCCTCAGAAGATTAAAATATTACAGAAGACATTGGAAAAGATCAACAATAATGGACAAATGTCGACAAGCCAACAGATGAAGACAGAACTGGAGACGTCCCTGGACCAGTACCTCATGTTGGAGGAGAGCTAATGGAAGCAACGTTCAAGGTCTGATTGGTTGGTGGGTGTAGATAGAAACACAAAATATTTTCATGCAATAGCTTCAAGCCGAAAGCAAAAAAATTTCATTTCTTGAATCCAATTGGAATCAGGTGAATGGACAACTAAGAGGGAAGATATCTCTAGAGAAGCAGCAAATTACTTCACCAACATATTTTCTTCTAGTTGCCCAGATGAATCAGATATTGCTAGGGTGGTCGGAGAAATTACCTACAAATTGTCCCACGAACAAGTTCAGAAGCTTGAAGCCCCTTATGAGGCAAGTGATCCAGATAGCATTGAAAAGTATGCAACCTTGGAAGGCCGCTGGTTTGAATGGTTTCCACACCGGTTACTACCAGGACAATTGTGACGGAATTGAAATAGTTTCGAAGATTTGTATTGATGTGCTTAATGTCAAATCCTCTGCTAGCTCCTTTAATGACACATTTATTGTGCTGATTCTAAAGATTAAAGAACCTCTAGTTATAGCTGATTATCGCCCTAATAGTCTAAGCAACGTTATCTATAAGCTTATTTCAAAAACTCTAGCCAACAGACTAAAAAACATCTTCTTTGCTGAACAAAGTACTTTCGTGCCAGGGGCACTCATCACAGATAATATAATTGTTACTTTTGAAATCATGCACACTATCAAACGAAAAGCAGGAGGCAAAAAGGGACTTCGTGCACTTAAACCAGACACAAGGCATATGATCAAGTGAAATGGAATTTTCTCATGGCTGTGATAACTAAAATGGTATTTCCTAAAAGGGATCATCAAGCTATTCTGGAATTATCTCCTGGGTCGAAGGACAAAATAGACAAGCTGATTTGCATTTTGAAGCAAAAGGAGAATTCCCGGTAAAATCTGGACATGAAATGACCTCCAATTATCTTACAAAGGCCTTGGGCTCAACCAGTTGCACTAGCACTCTTTGGTGGAGGAAGCTATGGAGTACCAAGTTGCCTAACAAAGTGATGATTTTCATATGAGGGCCTACCATAACATTATCCTAACCCGTGATGCACTGGAGAAACAAGATATCACCTAGACACAAAGATGCCTGTTGTGCTAAAAAGGAAAGGAAAGCATCTTTCACCTATTTTAGCTATGAACAAAGATGAAAGAGAGATGAAATCTCTCAAACACTTGGGCAATTACTTGCAAAGTTTTCGAGAAGATCACTAAGAGATGCCTGTTGGTTTGTGGCTGGAAGGGTACCTTGTCGAAAGTAACATTTGGTGACGCCCTTTGAAGTATATAGAAATCATGAAACCAAATCATTTTTGAAGGCACAACTGTTTTACCGACAAACATTGGAGAACACTAGTAAAATAATAGAATACCTGTTGTGTTATTGAGGAGGAGCCACTCCAATTATCAAATCAACTCTCAAAATATTGGAAACCACCAATTGAGGAATGAGCCAAGGCTAATGTGGATGCAATTGTGAGCAAAGAGTTTAATCTTTTAAGAGTTAGTGTAATCATTAGAGACCATTTAGGAGTTGTCCTCGTTGTGGCCTCAAGAAAAATCAAGGGGAACTTCTTGCCACACATTGCAGAATGCTTAGCTGTCAAGGATGGCGCCCATCTACTCAAAAAATGTAGCTTTCAACAATGGATTGCAGAATCAAATGAGTGAAATGTAGTATGATCAATAAATGAACCGACACTTTTTGCTCCCGAGATATGAGCCAAGTAATACAAGATTGCATCAGCCACTGCCCCGATGTGTGAACCAGACTGCTCATCTCCTAGTTGAGAATGCATTAGAATCTCCTATCCATGAGCTGTAGATTTCTGTTCTCTCTCTTCTCTGCCCTATGATTTACTCTGAAATTGTTGTTTATTAGCAATCTTTTTATTGTACTTATTTTGTTGTTTAATGAATATGCTCATTTTTTTTAAAAAAAGAAATGCATTTCTTGTCTTGGAATTATATAAAGAAAGCCAGAGAATGAGTGCGTACGGTCATTCAACATAGTCCGCATCCAATCGCTGTGATATACAGATCAATAACGACAGATTTTAGAAAAGTAAGAATGGTTGTTCAGTTAGTTTGCTCTAACACGACAGCGTCAGCTACAGCCACAGGATCAGTCTTTGTTTCATTTTCTTCTTCCTTCTCCCCTTCTCGCTCTTCAGCCAACTTCTTCTGGTGCAACTCCTCAGCGGCCTGCATGGCAGCACGTTGTTCTGCCTGCAATCGCTGCATCTCTTGCTCTTGTTGTTGCCTCTCAAACCACGTATCAGCATCCGCCCAAACTGGATCAAACATTAAATTAGCAACAAGTTAAAATTCCCTTTAAAAACCTAGAATGGCTGCATCATCTTCCAAGAAACTATTACAGCGAATGGCCAGCCCTCGGCAACATCAAGAGAAAAAATTCCATTGATGCTGCTGAGTCCAAACTCCATCTTAAAATTTTCAGAATATTTGCATAAGGCCTTCACAAATCACAAGAAATTAGATAGGAGAATTTGACGAGGAAAACTCATGGATTAAGGCATCATAGTTCAATAAAATATGCAGTTTTTCTCCTTGCACAACAAAATGTTAAAGCATATATATGAAATATGACGGGCATAAATATAAGGGCGATGCAAGAAATGTGGGCTTTAGTAGCTTGCAGCATTACCTATGAGCACAAGGATTTTTACAAGACCACCATAAAATAAAGATAAATCAAAAAAGGGCATTCAGTAACATGATTAAGAAAAAGTTAAGATTAACCCCCCAAAACTTACTTACCTCTTCAGTTAATCTTTTTAGGAGTTGATGAAAAATTAAAAAACAAAATGATTTTATTGTCTTTTATTGACAGAATATTTGACTAAACCAATTTGGTCTGGCTCATGTGATTTAGATGTAAACGCTATTCTAATGTAAATATTATTTAGATTTTTTTTTTATCAGTTAATTATCTTTTATTTGATTCAATATCATTATTTTATCGATTAATTTCAATGACTATTGGAATTCAAAGACCTAAAGGTGGTTTATCAATGCAAAATATGTGTCCAGTAGCTTCTTCTCCATCCAAAGATCCTTGAAATCTTCTTTCACCCTTATTCTGACTTCCCCCACTTCTCTGCAATCATTGGTTTGTTTGTTTGCATATGAGTTAACATCTAGTCATCACCTAATTTTGAATCACATTTACATGTCATTTTATAGTGCTAAATTGATAATTGTTTTGAAATGTTATCAAAACATGTGATTAAATAAATAATTAATTGACACAATTGTTAGCACCGGTATAAATAATGACATACAACCAGCGTGATAACAATTACATCACACCATAAGATGCTGGATAGTAATATGATATCGCCATTTAACGTTTCGGAGAAATGCACTCAGACGTCTAAATTGGATACATCATTCCTAGTGAATAAATGAAAAGCAAACCAGATGTCAAAGCCTCGATATTAACTCATAGGCAGAGGCATTTCGCATGATTTAATTTAAGTATTTCTTAACCCAATAAATAAAGCAATATGCATAAATATATAGTGGAACCCATCAAGAAAATCAGGTGATGAAAACGTAAAAGAAACGAGGTCAATTAGCATTGAAGTGCTGCACTGGCAGGACCAGCGATATTAACATGTGAATGCCAGCATTAACTTCATTGAACCATCGCAACCCATCCTATAGGTCATTAAGGCAAAAAATGAATCTCTTCCCACTAACTCTATCACCTGATGATGGACAGCGTTTAAGAAAATATGTGTCAACTCTAGTGCTTTTGTAAGCGAGCATTTCAATAGAGAAGAAGATTTCTATTCTGCAGCTATCAAACGCTCTCTCTCTCTCTCTCTCACACGCACACACACACACACTGTTGATTTTTTGTTAAAAAAAAGCTTTCTTTTTAATGAGGACCCCGTAAAACATGCGCTGCCTTCTCATCAGACCAAAAATCAAAAGCAGGTGAAAAGTAAAGGAGACACGCAACAATGAACCAAAACCGCAAGTTAAGTTATGATAGCGGCGGATTTCTGAAAAGAAGTAAAAGATCAAACGGCTTTGAAAAGTGAAAACAAAAGGGGCAAGGGGACTCACTAGGTTGCGCTGCCCACCCCTGCTCGCCGCCCTTGATGCGTTCCGGAAGGGCGTAATTGACGGTAAGGACGCGGCCATAGAGCTCGGCACCATCCATGTTGTCCATGGCAGCGGCCGCATCCTCACGCTCTAGGAACGTGACGAAGCCAAAGGATCGGTGCTTCTGCGTAGCCTGGTCGAGCGGCGTCTTCACATCCTTGATGTCTCCAAACGGAATGAAGGCCGAGTGTAAGATAGACTCATTTACCTCCTCTGCCAACCCACCTTCATTAATCCCGCCGCCGCCATAGCCGCAAACAAACCCTAATTAGATCGGTCGGTAGAAAGAAAGCCAGAGGAAAGTTTGACTGGAAGTGAAGAAAACCCTAAAAAAATCGTCGGACGCCTTACCAACATAGAGGGTATTCTTCTGGACCTGCAGGTTCATGGCTTCTCGCAACAGAAAGCCACGATCAGAAGAGGATTATCCTTCTCGGATGCAAGACGGCTACAGCTAAAATCTCCTTTTTGTGCAGCATGAGAGATTACGCGGAGTGCTATCAAACCAAAAAAAAAAAAAAAGTACACTCCAAAGCAAAATAATAAAAAAAAAAATTCACGGACATAATATTAGACTATTAGTTGGGTAAAATTTTTTTCAGTAATTTTCCAAAAACAAAAACTTTTTAAATTTACTGAGATGATATTGAAGAAAAAAATACACGGACCAAAGATGATAGAGATCACAATACAAAAGATCAGAATAATTAAAGATCGATTGGCATGAGAAAACACGATTTTTATTTTGAATCAGAGAGTATTTATACATTTCTCAAGGTATCACTCAAGAAAGAAATATTTAAATTTAGTATTATAAAAAACTAAAACCAAAATATATTGAACTTTTGGAAATAATGCAACAAATTAGGATGCCAGCATATGAGCTCGCCTTGCATTTGAAGTTAGCAAGCATTCACAATGTATTTCATATTTCATCATTAAAAAACTTTGTACTAAATTAAAATCATATATTGAAGTATGAATCGTTAAGTCTCCAACTTGATTTGTCGTATGAAGAGAAGCCTATTAAAATTTTAGATCAAAAGAAAAAAAATACTATAAAAGCACATAATACTAGTGCTAAAGATTTTATAGAAAAATTATACAGCGAAGAAGTTATATGGGAGATAGAATAATTCATGCAATATAAATATCTGCATTAATTTGAAATATCAAGTATGTGCAAAATTTGGGGACCAAATTTCTTAACGAGGAGTCGATGTAACACCCGACTAAAAATCTTTTATTTCTACATCTCTAACATAATAATTATTGAAAAAATTGTGTATATTTTCAAATTCTCCATTGCAATTTTCTTTCTAAGGGATGATACTATTAAATGTAATCTTGATTATTAAATATATCAAAATCCCTAGTTATAATTTCCCATCCTAATCCATTTAATTCATTATTCATTCCACCGACTATAGGATAAGGGACTTGTTTATAATTATTTCATCTTTCATGATCTAATAGAAAGAAATAATTTGTAAACTCTTGGTTGTAATTTTTTATTTATAAAATATTAACTTATTTTTTAGCATATTTAAGTCAACCGAGCAGCACTCTAACCTTGGCCAACCATGTAAACTAACAAATTTGATTTATTATCACCTCTCATCCAAATGACTATATAAACCCTCCTCCTCTTTCGTTTATACTCACCCAAAAATTGACTTCTCTTATCTTGATGTATATATTTGTGAAGACGAGTAAACAATAGAGGAGGACCGAGTACTGAAATGCTTAGTAATTAAATGATTATATTTTTCTAATAAATTTAGGATAAATTACAAGTAGGTCTCTATTGTTTGATCATATGTGCAAGTAGGTCTAATTTTTTAAAAATTACTCAAATTAGTCTATTAGTTTCAGGTAATGTGCAATTAGGTCTAAAATTTAATTTTCACAGTAAAAAAATATATGAAATGATATTTTATCCTTAAAATTCTCTCTCTCTCTCTCTTCTGAGGAGTGAGGCAGCGGCAATGAGGGAAATGGGTTGCTAGTTCTCTCTCTCTCTCTCTCTCTTTCTCTCTCTCTCTTTTCTCACTTGCTACCAGCACCGGCACAAACCCCGCCGCAGCTCCTCGGATCCTCAATCTACATTCTTCACACCGTTATTCTCTGCCAATTCGGACTCCAAAGCAAGATGGCGATGTTTTCGTATTATGCCGTCGATGCCGCTGGAGGCGCCGGTGAGGGAAAGAACATGAGCGATTTTCTCTCTTCTCTCTCTCTCTCTACGATAGCCGAATCTCGGCCACCTATTTTCCCCATTGGCGCTGCCTCACTCCTGAGAAAAGAGAGAGAGAACTCAGCAACCCATTTCCCCCATTGCTGTTGTCTCACTCCTCAGAAAAGAGAGAGAAAGAGAGAGAGAATTTTAAGGGTAAAAATGTTATTTCATATATTTTTTTATTGTCAAAACTAAATTTTGGACCTAGTTGCATATTACCTGAAACTAATGGATTAATTTGAACAATTTTCAAAGAAATGAACCTACTTGCACATACGATCAAATAACAGGGACCTACTTGCAATTTATCCATGATTTTTTTTTGAAATTTGATAGTTTTACCTGTGATATAAATTACTTCATACTTACATGAAACTAAATTATATTCAATATTTAAATATTTTAAAATTATATTTGTAATTAAGTTTGTCTAGATATTATATTAATTTATTGTTCAAAATTTGAATAGTCATAAAATTTAATCATTTATAAAGAAGGTTGGATAAATAAATATTTCAATTGCCAACATAAGCCAAAAATTTATCATAAACTATTCATTGTTATATTGGATGGACAACCGGCTATAATAAAGGTAAATAATATAAATTATTATTAAATTATAAATTAAAAATCATATTTTATAAAAATTTACCCTATAATTTACTACACAACTTAAGTATTGGATAAATATGCAGATAAATGAATATTTCACACGCTATGTAAATAAAAACAAAACTTCATCAAAAATATTATATTGCTGCAAAATTATAATTTAAGACTTACTGTTATAGATACCTAATAAATGAAAATTATATAAGGGATTAATGTAAATTTCATATACCTGAAGACTCATATTTTGTAAGCAAAATTTTGTGTTAAACACTATTTATTATTTAAGGATAAACCAATTATAAAATTTAATCGTACATATAAAATTTACTTTTGAAATAAATAAATTAAGGGGAGATTTGGTTCAATATTATCTCGGTGTTATGCCATATTATTTAGAGAAAATAATTATTTAATTTAAGAGGGCGTTTGGTTTGTTGTTTTTTTTTTTTTTTTTTTTTTTTATAAAGAAGAAGATAATGCGTTTGGTTCGTTGTTATTTTATTTTATGTTATATAATCTAGATGTCATCTTTTTACTAATAATTTTATAGTTTAATAAAAAATTATTTATAAATATCATTAAACTAAACAATTGCTTTCTCTAGATAATATAACATAACATCAAGATAACATTAAACTAAACGAGGCCTTAATGATATTTAATTAAAAAATAACATATAAATGTCATGATATCTAGATTATGTGACATAACGCTAAGATAACAACAAACCAAATACCCCCTAAATTAAATTTATGTATATACATTTTGTATCTCTCTTGAACTTTTATTTAGGAGCAACCTTTATATCCTCTTAGTAGTATTTAAATTATTAATTACAAGTAGCTTTTTGTGTATATGTGGCAATTTTAATTTTTGTATCAAAATCTTGATTTTTTGAAGCTAAGACTTTAGATGCCTCAGCAACATATAAAGATTTGCCTCATATCATTTATGCAATTTTTGTTTAATTTTGCTTGACTTTGATCTGTTCTAAACTACTAGTTCATATACTCAACATTATTCAATGAACTATATTATTTTGAAATTGTTAATACAGTTTCTAATGTGAATGAATCTATTCATACTATAACAAGATCTACTTGAATTCATCCCTTGAACTCCTTTTATTATCATTATTCATCAAGGTAATTATTTACTAATTGTAATTAGCTAATTTTTTATTCGATGATCTTAAATTTTAAGAAAAAAAAGAATAGAATATAACTGCTTAAGACTATAATTGTTGTGCCTTAGCTCTTTATTTTTATAATTTTAAATTTATTTTTGTATTTCAACTTAATGTATTTATATTAAAATCTTACTCAAAAAATCATACTCACTTATACTCATAAGATAATTATTTATATTTATATTTCAATTATATTTCTGTCCCGTATATTCTGAGAGTTTTACTCATCATTTCAAAATTTTCAAATATAAAGAAAAATTCGAGCTAGCTAGAGAGTAACAGCGCTGGCCCAACCAAGATTCCAGACATTGCTATACATTATGTTATAATGATCCGCACAATACATAAAACGTTTAATTAGAAGACCGGTGACATTGACTGAGATGTCCGAACATCCCCTGTATTACTTGCAGTTGAACTAGCCAACAGAAACAAATAAAGCCATCCAAATGAATTCCTGTATTACTTATATTAACGCATGATTCTAGCGTAGCATCCCAGCCATACACGTGGCTCCCAGGTGGCACTAACTCTTTATTTTAATACTCTTTTTCTGATAGATATCTAACTTCGGCCACGAGGATTCGATCCAATATCGTCCACGATGATCAAGGATCATCTCTTGCTAACATCGATGACGATGATTCCTCAGCTGCGCCTGTCACAATCGGCATGGCCCGACCGCGCCGTTTCCCGTACAAGATATTTTTTTCAGACACGCAAATCAAAGACCCGCGTGCTTCAGTCGTCACGAATCCCCAAAAACTGTACCAAGATCCAAGGTCGAGCTCTCCTTTTACTAACTCTGGTCCCTCAAGTGGCCGACAAAACAACATGGATTCAGGATTTATTTACATCCTTTCCTTCTGGAAAACCAGGATAAAGCTGCACCATCCGCTGCCTACAAATACCTTGGAACAGGCTTCAAAAAGGAGGGAGAAGGGACGATTGAGATACTTAACGACAAGGATCGATCAGATCAAACAAAAAGAAGAACAGGAGCAGAATCCCTCCTCTATCACCTTTGTGAACAAGAGCTTGAGACAAAAGAAAGCTCTTTCTCTTTCTAGCTCTTTCTCTCTCTTTCTCTTGTAAGCTCTTTGTACCAGTCTTCCGACCACCCTTTTGATTCATAGTGAAAACTCTCTCACTGACGCCTGGTGGACGTAAGGGAACTCCTCCCTGAACCACCTTAAACCTCTGTGTGCTGTTCTGGATGCTCTTTACTCTCTCTTGAGCTTTAATCATCAGACTTAACCATCTGCGAGCCGCCTCTCAGAACTCTCTCTCTTTTTTGGTGTTTCTCGGGATCTCCTGTGTCCTACGTCAACATCTTTCTGGTGCTTTCATTAAGACCCCGAAAGGATGGTGGCTAGAATGTGCAGAACGAATTCTGCGACCCACAGCGCACACGCAGGAGAACCATCTGTCAGGGCGCCAGGTGATGAAGCTTCCGCCTCAATATCTCGGCGTCGCGCTAGATCTACTTCTTCTTCCAGAGGTACTCGCATCTCAGAGTTGCTGGGGATGTTGGCTCACCGAGCTGGTCACTGGCCTCACAACCCAGCAGACCGTGATTCTCAAGCAAACTCAGCTAGTTTGCGTCGCCGTCCTACCGCCAGCACCTCTCCCACCGGTTGCGGTGGCGCCACCACCTCTCCCGCCAGTCGCGGCGGCCCGTGATCCTCTCCCGCTGGTCGCGGCGGCTCGTAATCCTCTTCCGCTAGTTGCGGCGGCCCGTGATCCTCTTCCGCCGGTCGCGGTTACTCCTCCTCCTCTCCCGTCGGTCGCGGCGCCTTCTATTCAGTCATCTGGCTTTTCTCGGCCACCCAGACACCCTATTCCTTCTCAGGAGGTCCCTCTAAATCCTCTTCTACAATGTGCACTATCACAGTCTACCTTTTTTCCTCCAGCTTTTCCTCCTTTCCTCGCCGGACGCAATCTCCCCTTTACCGGAGCTTAGGGCCCCTATATGGGCCTGATCTTTTCTTTGGCTCGCTGGATGGCAATGCTCCTTTCTCCGACACCATCCGACAGGTGCCAGTCCCAGAAGACTTCAGGCTACCCCGCCTTGAGGCCTACAGGGGTGCCACCGATCCCCGTGAGCATATTCAGGGATTTGAGGCCGCTGTCTGCTATCGTCAGCCCGACGAAGCCACCAAGTGTCACCTCTTGGCTAATACTCTGAAAGCTTTAAGTTGGTTCGTGAAGCTCCCCAGGGGTCACATCTCCTCTTACGAGCACCTGAAGTGGGAGCTGATCGCCCACTTCATCGGCCGGACCCGAATGTTCGTTTCTGACATGGTGCTCGCCAACATCAAGCAAGGCAAGAAGGAAAGCCTCCGGGATTACACCAATCGATTCTTTGTCGCTGCAGCAGAAGCTGAAGATGTGGACCCCGCTGTGGCCATGCACAACTATTGAAGGGAACTCAGGAGTGGGGACCTATGTAAATCTCTGCAGCTGGCCAAACCTCGAAGCTACCCAGAGCTGGTTCCTAGAGCCAGCTAGTTCGTACTACTAGAGGATGTTGAGGCTTCTCCTCCCGACGTCTCCGGAGTCAAGAAGGAGAGGAAGAGGAAACATCGGAGCGACGAGACACCATCCACGATGATTCGTGGTGGAAGGAATCGTGGCAGGGACGATAGGAGGCCACAACAGGCCCGCGGTGGGAAGGATGAAAGGAGGCCGCAGCAAGCCCGCGAGCAGAAACATCTCTTTTCCCGGCCGCTTCCTGAAGTAGAGGCGGCGACCGTGAAACAAGGTTGGGTTCGTCCTGTAGGACCCAAACCAGCACCATCGGCCGGAGTAGATCCAGAAAATTACTGCGACTTCCATAGGAACTACGGGCACAAGCTTCACAAGTGCCGCGCATTAAGAGCCCTGCTAGATAAGCTAGTAGACCAGGGCAAACTTGAAGAATTCATGCTGATGGCACCCACATTCAATGCTGCGCAGAAGGGCAAGGCCCCAGCAGACACGGGGGCTCCGGCCCAAGACCTACAGCCACCAGGTTTTAGCCAGCCGATGCGGTCCTATCCCCCAGCAGCAAAGATGATCAATACCATCTTCAGCGTTGATCCTACCGTTGTACACCGACAGGTGGTCGAAGTGGATGGTATCTCTCATCAACCTTCTTCTTCCATCCCACTCATTTTCTGCCACGAAGATCTCCCCCGCATGGGCAACCCTCAAAATGACCCGATAGTGGTCACTGCCCGTGTCGCCGACTTCGACATTCGGCGAGTACTCCTCGACTCAAGAAGCGCGGTCGATATCTTATTTGAATCTGCCTTCCTCCAGATGGGCCTCAAGGAAATGAACATTCTCCATACAGGAACCAACTTGCTGGGTTTCTCTGGAGAAAGGGTCCAGCCACTTGGATTCATCTCTCTGCCGATCTCTTTTTGTGATGACAATGGCCACACCATGAGCATGGTGAATTCACGGTCATCAGAGCCAGGTCAGGCTACAACGCTATCTTGGGGAGGACCACTCTCAACTCCTTTGGGATGGTGATCTCTACACCCCACCTCTGCACAAAGTTCCCTACCTCCAGCAGCGTTGTCACCATTAGAGGAGACCTCCAGCAAGCCACCCGATGTTTCTTGCAGCACAATTCGTTGTAGACCATCTAGACCCGAGGTAGTCTCAGCCTCTCATACCTCAGGAAGGGGTTATCAAATTATCAGTGGGGGGGAGAGAGATCTTCAAAAATTGTAAACATATCTTCTTCCATGAATGCAAACCAGCAAGCAAGTGTCACTGTTTTGCTTTCTGAGTATGTGGATGTCTTTGCTTGGTCCCCCGAACATATCTCAGGTGTTGATAGGGCCATCTGTGAACATCGCTTGAGCATATCTACTGACGCCATCCCCGGAAAGCAGAAGAAATAGGTCATGGCAGGAGAAAGGCAGAACGTTGTCAAAGAAGAAGTAAACAAACTCTTGAAAGCAGGCTATATTAGGGAAGTCCAATACCCCCAGTGGCTTACCAATGTTGTCATGGTACAGAAAGCCAACGGAAAGTGGAGGATGTATATAGACTTTCGAGCACTCAACCAGGCATGTCCCAAAGACACGTATCCTCTCCCACGCAATGATATGATGGTGGATCGCACATCCGGATACGATGTGATGAGTTTCTTGGATGCTTCCTTTCGGTACCATCAAATCCGGATGGCTAAACAAGACGAAGAGAAAACTACTTTCATCACTGACTTCGGTACATATTGCTACAATGTTATGCCCTTCGGCCTCAAGAATGCTGACGCCACCTATCAGCGCATGATTGACGCCGTGTTTAAAAACCAAAGGGGGAGAAACCTCGAAGCATACATTGACGACATCATGGTCAAGAGTCGGAGCATGGAAGAGCATTTTGCAGACCTCAGAGAAGCTTTTGATACTCTCTGAAAGTTCAATCTCAAGTTAAACCCTACCAAATGTACCTTTGGCATGGTCTCAAGGAAGTTCTTGGGCTACCTGATATCAGTCAGAGGAATAGAGGCTGACCCAAATAAAATCTCAGCAATCCTCAGCATGCCTTCTCCCTGAACATTAAAGGAGATTCAGAAGCTCACCGGCCGTATCAATAGCCTGGGGAGGTTCATTTCTAAGGCTGGTGATAGGTGTTTACCGTTCTTCCGGTGTCTTCACAAGGGCAAAAAGGGTCAGTGGACCAATGAATGTGAAGCTGCCTTTGCAGAGCTGAAGAGATATCTCACAACTGCACTAATGCTTGTAGCACCAGAAGCAGGGGAGGTTCTCTCTCTTTACCTGGGGGCATCGGACGCAGTAGTTTTGGCTGTCCTCGTGAACGATGATAAGGGAATCCACCGCCCAATTTTCTATATCAGCCATATACTTATTGATGCGGAAACCCGATACCCCACGTTGGAAAAGCTCGCCCTTGCTCTCCTAATAGCCGCAAGGAAGTTGCGTCCATACTTCCAGTTTGCATACTATCCAAGTGGTTACTGACCAACCTCTCCTGAAGATATTACATACCCCCGAGGTTTCGGGAAGACTCCTCAAATGGTCCATTGAACTTGGCGAATTTGATATTAAATACATCCCGCGGGTAGCAATCAAAGCCCAAGTGCTGGCTGACTTCGTCGCCGAATTTTCCATTTCAGAGCCGTCACCCACCAAGCGCGAGGTCATTCTCTGGTCGCTTCACGTTGATGGCGCTTCTGGACGTCAATCTCAAGGAGTTGGAATTCTTCTCACTAGCCCCTTGGGAGTCGCTCTACATCGAGCGGTAACCCTTCAGTTCAAAGTTACTAATAATCAGGCGGAATATGAAGCTTTCATTGCAGGACTGGAGATCGCCCTTGGGATGTCGGTAAAATGCATACAGGTGTTCAGTGACTCTCAGCTGTTTGTCAACCAAGTCAACCGCACCTATGAAATGAAGGATGAGGTTTTAAAGAAGTATCTGGAAAAAGCCCAATTCTTGATCTCCCAGTTCGACTATTTCTCCCTAACGCATGTCCTTTGAGAGGAGAATCAGGTGGCAGACCATATCGCGAAAAGGGGGCTCCCAGACTTTCATCAACTTCAATTATCACAAAAGCCCAGCTACGAGTGCGCGAAAATCCATAGCTCTGAGCAAACACCTTGTTGGATGAATAGAATTACCAATCATCTGAGAAATGGGGATCAGCCCAGCAACCAGCAGGAGGTCAGAAAACTGAGGCTCGAATGTGCCAAATATGTCCTCATTGGCGACGAACTGTACAGAAGATCTTATGCCAGGCCATCACGAAATGCTTAAGGCCTGAGGAAGCTCGAAGCGTTATTGAAGCTGTTTACAAAGGGGAGTGCGGAACCCATGCTCGTGGCCGAAGTTTGGTCATACGAGTCCTACGCCAGGGATTCTTTTGGCCAAACATCCACAAAGATGCTCAGTCATACGTAGAAAAGTGCCCCCAGTGCCAACATTATGCCGATATGCAAAGACAGCCAGCCGGCTATCTCAAACCCATCAATTCATCTTGGCCCTTCGCTATTTGGGGGCTTGACTTTTCGGGTCCAATGCCTACCGCTATGAGAAGCTACAAGTAGGTGACAATCGCTGTCGACTATTTCACAAAGTGGATAGAAGCAAAACCTCTTACTCAGCCTACTGCTCAGAACGTCGAGAATTTCTTATGGGCTAACATCGTCTGCAGGTATGGTGTGCCCATGACAATCATTATAGACAATGGTACTCTATTCGCCAATCAGCGGATCCATGACTTCTATGGCAAGCATCAGATCAACCTCAAGTATGCTTCTGTTTGGCATCCTCATACTAATGGGCAGGCAGAAGCAGCTAATAAGAACATTCTGAACATTTTAAAGAAGTGCCTCGACGGTGCCAAAATTCACTAGCTAAAAGAGCTGCCAGGCACTCTTTTAGCTTACAATACAGCTACCTCCGAAGTCACTCGGGAATCGCCTTTTTTCCTGTCCTTCGGAATGGACGCAGTCATACCTGTCAAGATGGAACAGTTCTCCCCCAGAATAAAGGCTGCAGCTAACTTCGATCCCGAAGATTTACAAATCTGGATGAATGAGAACGATGATTCATGACGGGTTGATCTGGATCTCTTAGAACAAAAAAGACAATTGGCCGCACTCAAGCGTCTAGAGCATAAACGCCGGGTTGAATGATACTTCAACTGCAAAGTCAATCCCAGAAGTTTTACTCAAGGCGATCTGGTCCTCAAACGACAACTTCTTGCTGGCAGCAACTTGGGAGTTCCCAAACTTGAGCCCAATTGCGAAGGCCCATATATCGTATGCGAGGTTGCAGGACCTAATGCGTACTATCTTATGACCTCTGAAGGCACTCAACTCCCCAGGACTTGGAGCGGAGATGATCTGAAGAAATTTTATGCTTAAATTAAAGCGGCAATCTATTCTTTATTCACACAGAATTCTTTTGAACAGATTCATCTGGAATATCTTATTCATAAACATTCCTTATTAATATACATCTAGATTCTTTCAATGCACATCTGGATTTCTTCTAAACTCAGGGGTTCTCGTGATATTAATCCCATGATTGATGATTCATGCTGAGGTATTCATATTGCCCAAAATATGACTGACCTATTATCTATTGCTCAGGCATCATGTGGCAGGTATGATCCTAACCTCAAACTGTTGTCTGCGGTATCCTCTGAGGAGAATACCACGTCGACGGCAGTTCCGCCACAAACTGGCTTTGGAACCACTTTTTCTCCCTGCTCCTCCACCACCTCAGTGACCTCCTTGCTGAGTTGGATGGCAGGGGGCTGTCCCCTCCTGGCCCTCTTCATCAGGACCATGCCAGGGGATGGAACCGTCTCCTTGAAGACGGCATATCCCAACGCTTGTGCGTACAAGGATATGTCGTTCTTCACGTGCCTGAGAAAGTCCTTCAGGGGCTAGTTCTGCCCCTTTAGCTTCTCTAGGTTCTTCAGTGTCCCTGATCCTACCATCCACCTGGCATCTTCGATGAGCTCAGGTGGGCAGACTTCGGGCTTCAGGGGGATCCCCAAATCCCCACCTACGAAGAAGTAGTAGTCCCTCCAATTTGAGTGGGAACTACTCGCCCCGGAGAACATCGCCTTCCTCGTCTTTGACCTCAAGGCCAGGCATTAGCCGTATTCGGGCACCGCCATCAAGCAAAATAGGCCCCTAAACAGCGTTAGACTCCATGGCATCTCCTGGGCCTGCAGTAGCTTCAGGAAGGAGTATATGTACGCGACGGCATTCGGGGAAAGCTGCGCCGGCACAATCTGGTAGGAGTTCAGGATCTCTCTAAACTCCGGCTGTGGAGGAAGCATCATTCCGTACTCCACTTGAGCCCGGTAAATGCACACCGCTCCGTTTGGGGGTCTGTTTGGACGGAGCTTGGCGGCGGGCTGAATGACCATGAGGTCGAGATTTCCCCTAAATCCTCTCGTTGCATTTAGCACTTCATGCTCCATCAGGAGACTCTCCTGATAGCTGGGGTCGTTCTCGAACTGGACAACCAACTTTGCCTACTCAATCTCTCTTCCCCCCATTGCTAGGTTTTGCGATGAGCAAGATCAGGAAATTTTTCTTCTCTTAGGGTTTGAAGGCGGCCAAATGTTTCAACTTCCCTCTTTAAGACAGGCTTTATAGGGAATAGTTGTGACTTTTCGTCTTCTGGCCGTCTGATCTCATCGATCAGCGTGCGGGCCCGATTCGACCGTCTATTTTTCTGATAGGTTTGGAATTCGAAGCGACACACGAATATCGAAGTGCCTCTCCCCTGCATTTTGTCCTAGTGTCGTGCATGATGTCTCAGAATGACTGCACTTTTCTTTTTGCTCTTTTAACTATCGTTGTTTGATATTTCATAATCTCGTGCATGACAATAGTTAGCTTCATCTTCTAACTCAGAATTTATCATTGACTTTATACTTTCTTATTTATGAATTCTTGTCCTTCTCTCAGATCGTCAAGCAGAATTCATCCAGAATAAAAGTACAAGCAGAATTCATCCAGAATAAATTTTTGAAAGAAAACACATTTCATTAAGGATAAAACTTGTTACAAATTTTATTTTTCTTGCTCTCACATGTCTCTCTATTGGATACAGGACATATAAAAGAATCAAAAGAAAATACAAGGCTTCAAGACTTAGACACCTAAAGTGATAGTGTGAATTTGAAATATGAGGAAAACCCCCATTTTGAGACCAATCTATTACACTCCTGCAAACAGCAGGGCACCCTCAAGAGACTTGCCTTTTCCCTCTCCTCTCCGATCGTCCCATCAAACGTATGTTGATGATGGCAAGAGCGGGAATCAGATCATCACCCTTCCTAGGGAGAAGCTTGCTGTGGCGCCGCTGGAGGAATACTCTGACCTTCGTTAGGACCTTTGCAAGGAGAAGCAGGTGGATACCCCCAGCCGACGTAGGCACCTTTAGGAGGGACATCTCCTGAGCCTCGACTCCCAGCATCGAAGAACCTTTCTGGACCCTTGGGGCCGCAGAAAGGAAGAACGGCTGGACCCCTAATGTTCTCCTGGTTCAGGATGCTTTCATCAACCAGTGTCTGCAGAAGAACATCAAAGGTTGCCTGGCTCTTTACATGGCTCTTTCTGGAGCACGTTAGCAGTCTTCTCAGCTGCCGGTTCCGGCGACCTTTCAGACGGCTCCAAGGCTCTCTTCTTCTTCAGAGAAAAACCCGTCAGAGTCGTCCACTTCTTCCTCTCCGCCATCTCTCTAATAATCTACTCTCTTTTGTAGGGTGCCGCCCTTGCTTTATCCTGACAGGCCTTGGGCAGCGCGTCCACCATCGCGACGGTTCACATTCCAGGACCAACATTAATGTTCGCGTCCTGACAATGTTGGAGGCTGATGTTAACGCGTGGTTACAGCGCTGCAACCCAGCTATACACGTGGCTCCCAGGTGACACTAACTCTTTATTTTAATACTCTTATTCTCTCAGATCTCTAACTTCGGCCACGAGGGTTCGACCCAACATCGTCCACGACGATCAGGGATCATCTCCTGCTAACATCGATGATGATGATTCCTCAGCTGCGCCTGTCGCAATCGGCATGGCCCGACCGCGCCGTTCTCCGTACAAGACACTTTTTCCAGATACGGAGATCAAAGACCCGCGTGCTTCAGTCGTCATGAATCCCCAGAAGCAGTACCGAGATCCAAAGGTCGAGCTCTCCTTTTACTGACTCTGGTCCCTCAAGTGGCCGACAAAACAGCATGGGTCCAGGATTTCTTTATGTCCTTTTCTTTCGGAAAACCAAGATAAAGCTGCACCATTCGCTGCCTACAAATACCCTGGAACAGGCTTCAAAAAGGAGGGAGAGGGATAGGTGAAACACTTAATGACAAGGATCGATCAGATCAAACAAAAAGAAGAACAAGAGCAGAATCTCTCCTCTATCACCTTTGCAAACAAGAGCTTAAGACAAAGGAAAGCTCTTTCTCTTTCTAGCTCTTTCTCTCTCTTTCTCTTGTAAGCTCTTTGTACCGGTCTTCCTGCCACCCTTTTGATTCATAGTGAAAACTCTCTCACTGACGCCCGGTGGACGTAAGGGAACTCCTCCCTGAACCACCTTAAACCTCTGTGTGCTGTTCTGAATGCTCTTTACTCTCTCTTAAGTTTTAATCATCAGGCTTAACCATCTGCGTGCCGCCGCCTCTCGAAACTCTCTCTCTTTTTTGGTGTTTCTCGGGATCCCCTATATCCTACGTCAACAACTTAGAAGAGTTCAATTTAGTTCATTATAAAAATTGAATTATACAATTAAAAAAATTTGATCACACATGACATAGTTAGTTACAGACAATACAAATGGATAAAGCAGAAGTGCATGCATGATCCGATTAGTTATTAATCTTCATCATCATGCCAAAAGCCAGAAATCCTTATGCTTTCTTGTTGTAATTAAGTAGCCCCCAGACCTCCCACGCTTCCTAACCCCCACTGTCATGCACCTCGCATTTTTGATGCAATACTCCAGCATTGACGATCTGCCGCCATTGCTGCGCCGCCGCCACAGCATTAGCAGCCGCCAAAGTGCTGACCGCTTCTTCCTCTGCCCCAGCACAAGCAGAGCTGCCCCTTGTTTCTTCGCTGCTTCCACGATTGCTGGCCCCTTCTCCTTCCCTTCCACCAAGCATATCTCCACTTGCACCTACATGTACATATGAAAACTATACATATATATATATATATCTCCGATAACAAAACTGGTCAACAGAACCTCGCGCGCATTATGTATGATTGGCTCTGAACATATCCTTAGTTATGTATCAAGTACATAGATGTACCTCTGGTTTCCTCTCCTGGCAAATCCTTTTCATGGCACCCAAGAGCTCATAGCTTTTGGGTTCAGTTTGCTCATCATTTTGGTCAAGTTTCTTCGCTGATGATGACGACGGCTTGACCACACTGAGGAGGACTATGGTATCCTGGCCCTGGGCAGCGTGAGAGAGCACCCACAGCAAAGCAATCTTGGACTCCTGGCTCCAGTTGATGACGATCATGATCTTCCTTCCGAGCACAACCTTCATTGATCCATCGATCGAATTGTCATCATCAGCACTGGGCAGCTGAATTGTGCTTGACATTGGGGTTGACTCGATGGTTGGCAACTGGGATCGACTGCTCACACGGCTCAGCTTTAAGCTTGCCATCTTGGTGCTGCTCCTGCCCATGTACGTCCGATGCACGCTGGCCCTGTTACAGCTTATCACTAGACAGTTTGTAATCGGTCTGCTAAGCTTGCAGTGATCACCTAACCAAGGGATTTTATAGGGCCGAACAGCATTGGATCACTGTATGTGGTCCGGTGATCGATAGGGTATTTCTTACAACTACAAGAACAACTACAGCTACAACTGCAGGAGCGCAAAATTAATTATGTGATTGCACAATGAAATAGATTAATATATATTACTGCTGATGGCAGCAGCCAGCGAATTCTTATATATGATTTCATTATTTTGATTTAGCAAGCTTTATTCTTTATGGATTGGTTCATCTCAAACTCAAACGTGCAGCGCATCAAGGTGTTGACTATTGACTCCATGTATAAATATATGTATTGCAATATCAGATATCGCATACATGTTCCATTATTAATGGCTTAACAGCTGGAGCAGGCCTATCATGCATGTCATGAATTGGTATCGATAGGTTGGTTGATCAAGATGGGATTTAATAGATATCGATACAATACATTAGCTGCAGCATATGCATCAGTGTGATTCCGGTGACTGGTTGCACAGTTCCACAGACATTTATCTGCGAATCTATGGCTAGAGGAAAAATTCCTTGTCGGGCGCTCATTAAAGTTCTTGCTAACTGAAATTAGGTGTTAACAAGAAACATTATATCCTCTTTGGTACTTATACATATATACAAACATATATGCATATATATATATATATATAT
>JAEMOT010002907.1:60056-87715 GCA_019297695.1 Apostasia ramifera
ATATTGGAGATGTGACAATTGGTGATCAAATTGTCAAGAAGAGTGAGCGCTTTAGATACCTTGGATCAATTATACAAAATGATAGCGAAATAGATAATGACATTATTAGCAGGATTCAAGCAGGCTGGGTAAAATGGAGAAATGCTTCTGGTGTGTTATGCGATAGAAAAATCCCATCCAAAATTAAGGGTAAATTTTATAAAACTGTAGTAAGACCAGCAATGATATATGGTGCTGAATGCTGGCCTGCAAAGAAGAAACATACAAATAAAATAAATATTGCAGAAATGAGAATGTTAAGGTGGATGTGTGGATATACACGAAAGGATAGAATGAGAAATGAGTATATCCGAAAGAAAGTCAGTGTTGCACCAATTGAGGATAAACTTAGAGAAAGTCGACTTCGATGGTTTGGACATCTAAATCGTAGGCCAATTGAAGCTCCAGTTAGAAAAATTGAGTTACTGGATTTTACCCATGTACAAAGAGGAAGAGGGAGACCAAAGAAGACATGGCAAGAAACTATAAGGAGTGATCTTAGTTACTTAAACTTAGATAAGAATTTGGTAATTGATAGAGCGCAATGGAAACAAAGGATTCATGTAGCCGACCCCACCTAGTGGGATTAAGGCTTGGTTGTTGTTGTTGTTATTGTTGTTGTTGTTTCCTCAAGAACAACCATCTGGACAATGTTATAGACATTAATTTTATTCTGACCGGAATTTGAAATCAGTTCTGAATCTAATTTTTATAATCTATTTGGTTTATGTAAAATTGAATTATGATGGTTATTATATAGTTGAGTATCTAATATTGTCGGGTTGTTATATTACTCAAAATGCTATAAAATGCTCAAGGGATAAGCCCAAAGTATATATCCCTCAAATTAGTCGAGCTCGAGCATAAGGCAAGTAAAACCTAAACTCTAAACTTCGAACCCGAAATCTGAACCCCGAAACCCAAAACTCGAAACCCTGAAATCCTAAATCCTAAAATGTAAACCCGTAGAAGGTGATGACCCTCGAAAGTGAAAGTGATTACAAATCACTATGAGAAGATCCTTTAATTATTAGCGCGACGACAACCAGTGGTAGTCTACGGAGGATTACCCATAGGGAGAAGACGATCTCCAAAATAATGAAAAGGTGATCAAGAGGCAAAGACTAAGAGATCAAAGGGCCTTAAATAGAATTAGAATAATAATTAATAAATTGAATGTTTACTTGTTATCCTTAGCAAGTTAGTATGCTTATGATATTATTCTAGTTGCTTACCATGTGAAGTTGCTTTCCTAACACCCTTAATTCTTGCTACTCATGTTAGTAATTTGATTTACATTTCAACCTCATATTTACATATCTATGCATTATTATGGTTTTAAACTAAAATTGGTACAAAAGGTTTTTACTTAAAACCTGTTATTGTTTATAGCTATTGAGTACATTCTAGCGGACTTCCGTAACTAACATAGCAGGTACTGTACCAAAAGCATATGATCACGAGACAAGGTTGGTAGGATCAGGTGATGCCAATTAGCTTGTGATAGAAGAGTTTAAATCCTAATTTAATCATTTTGTACAAGATGTGTTTTGTATAAGATGAGATTCTGTTATGTTATGAATGTTTAATCTCACCTTAAATATTAATAAATCACTACATGTGAAATCTTTGAAGACTTGATATAATGATACTAATATAAGTTACTATTTAATCTCTATTACTAGAGTTCAACATTCACCTATTTTGTTGTCAACTCCATCTATCTATCCGAGTCCCAAGTCCCCATCAGTGTCTCGTTGCAAGGAGATGGCGTAGGTGGGTCATGACAAAGTGGTATCATGAACGAAGTAGTATATTTGACCTTATTTTTAAGAACAAGGAGATACATAAATTTGTGGTAATTAGAGAGGGATCAATCTTATCAGCATACTATGAAGCCTTAGGAGAAAGTTATCCAACAGAAGTTAAAGAAGCAAAACCATAATATCATAGAACTAATTTATTTTTATACCAGGAATATTAACAATGGAGGCCATCTTATTAAAAGATTGATAAAAAATAGGGTACAAGCAAAAAGGATCTTCATACTGATGTTATTGAATACGAAAAAGCATATGACAAGAAACCAAGTGAAGATTTTTAATAGGTATTAGAAAAGAAAGGTGTGCCATGAAATCTCTTAAAGTCATTGAAGACTAATAAGATGGAGTGGCTACAAGTGTAAGGACTACTAGAGGCAATTCGTTGGACTACACCAATGTTCTTCTTGAACTTCTTGTATTTCACTTTAGAGATATATGAACATATTCAAGGAAGAATAGACACCTTTGTACACCTCAATGTGTTGTGTTCGTGCTTCGTAGGCACTATTATAAAATTTAGTAAAAATTATAGTAAATTACATTATCATATTATAGATATTTATTATTTCACTAATATTATTCGATATGTCTAATTGTGTTCGTGTCTTGATTTCGGAAGTTGTCATGATGTGTCGTGTCCTGCCCTTGTCATGCACGCTTCCTAAAACACATTCAATGTGAGATTCCATAGTGCATACATTTTGCAGATGATAATAATTCTAATAGATGAAAAACAGAAAAGAGCTAATCAGAAGTTGGAATCTTGAATACGCACCTTAGAAATAACGGGTTTCAAAATTACTAGAAGTAATACAAAGTACAACATTGTAAATTTGATGATCATGAAGAAAGAAGTGGTGATACTATGACTAGTGAGAATGGTTTCATCTTGTCATAACTTACTGACTCAAATAATTGGAGATTAAGTAAATACTGTGTTGTTTTAATAGGCCCATTTTGGACTGCTTTAGTCCAACAAGATCAATCATAGTCAAGATTCGAATGATGATTTAAAGGAGTATCATGATAAGACATAACTAGGACTTTTGTTTAAGTGAGTGTGAGAACTTTCAGGAGTACATGTTGACCAAGGTACTTAGCTCTTAAAATTGAGTGCAACGAGCAGTTAATTACGAGGAATTTTCATTAAAGTTTTCATAGGTACCATGAAATTAATTTAAAGAAACAAGACCTAAAGGAGAGATGATGAAATAAAAGTCGAAGGCATTGACCTCAAAAAGAGCAATGAAGAAAATATTTATTTCTATTAATTAAGAACTTATTTAATCTTTATTTGATGCATTATGCACAGAGATCCTTAGAATAAGTTTAGGAATTGTTTGAACCAAGAAACCAACCTATTTGATCTTTTCCTTTTCAGCTGAGGCAAAATGAATGCTTATTGATAATTTTCAAACTAAACATCATTAATCATAACTTAAAATATAATTATGTTTTTCTTTTTTTATTTTATAATTACCACCAACATAGAAAATTATCATTTTTTCCTTGTTATTGTTTTATCCTATCACAACTTATGTTTGGATCATATCTTCTTATTAGCAACTCCAGGTTACTTGATTTTATATGTAGAAAAATAGATTTCTAAACTTATCCAAAAATGCACAATAGTGTATGATAATCTCCTTCCATATCATCCGAATTCAAGATTCTTAGCAATCCTTCTAAAGCTGAAACAGCATAAGGTGTGCAATCAATCAGTTTAGTTATAAAACCAAAAAAAAAGATTGGGTTCCATACTAAATTTCAAAAACCAAAGCACCCAAATCAGTTATAAATCAAAAACCAAACTAACCAAATAAAATTCAATTAGTTTGGTTTGGTTAGGTTAAAACCATACTTTCCATCTAATTTAATTTTTACCTCAAAAAATTAAAAAATTCTAAAACATCTTACATTAATATAACTTATTCGGACAAGAATATTGTTCATTTATATACAGTTTAAATTAGAAAAAGCTTATTCTCAAAAACATAGTTTGATCAAAAAACATAACATGGCCATTAAAAGAATATTAAGTTTATACAAACACTAAGTTTATACAGGATCAAAAATGTTTAACCAATTATATCATGAAAAAACAAGAATATATAATATTATGACATAATATATATATATATCATAAACATATAAATGTTTAACATAAACGTGACTATAAAATTATCAATCCAAACAGGAGTGTTGCAAACAATTATATAAAGTTACATCTAACAATCAATTAATTTGGTTGGCTTGGATTCAAAACCCAAACCATATAACTGAATAATTAAAATTTTAAACCATCCATTAAACCGTCAAATTCTAAACCAATCCAAACCATTAAATTTAAATGATTTGTCTCAATTTTTTAGTTTAACTCACTTAATGCACACCCCTAATTACAGTAGTTTGTCTTTGACATATGTTAAAAATTTGGTCATATCTGTTTTGTAAAAAAAAAAGTTGAAACAACTTGATTTTGTTTCGATTGAAAAAAAAATATTTTAGCTTTATCCGACATGAGTAAAGCTCCTAACAAAAAATCTCTTGCCAACCTAGACAACAAAGTTTCCAAAATCTAATTATCTATTTGGTAAAATTTCAATAGTCATAAACAACTAGGTTTTGGAAGTTTTGGCTATCTAGAATGTTTTCTTACACTTAAAATCATAATAACACATCTAAAACCCTTGGTTAATATATTAGATATCTTTTAAAACTTCCTAAATTCCATTTATTTAAGCCTTCTTCTAAGTTCATTCAAAATTCTAACTTCTCTGAGCCTCTCTACTTTCATTCTTGTAAAGCTTTGAAGGACAACAAATATAAGAGCATTTGTGCATCAAAATGAAGACTCAGGAAATGCTGTGAAAGAATAGAAATGGAATTGTGATAAAAGACAAAATAATGATGTAGTGAAAGTTAAGAGAATAAGCTACAGAATAATTTTGGGGAAATTAATTCTTCGTGTGAAGGTTATTTATGTCATTTGTACTTATGCACCAAAAGTGAATCCAACATGGAACATTAAGAAGCAGGTTTGACATGATATGGATAGGCTTATTGTTATTAATGCATTTGTGCTTATGCACCAAAAGTGAATCCAACATGGAACATTAAGAAGCAGGTTTGACATGATATGGATAGGCTTATTTAATGACATCTATGTAGTAAGAAACCAGTTTTGAGACATTTCATTGAGGCTAGATTTAAAACCAGAAGTGAAGGAGAATATACTTTCGAGTTGGCATTCGCTAATGGTTTAATCAACAAATATATAAATGTACAAATGTAAATTTATTTAAAGTTGATTTGAGTTTATATCAAGTGAGTTGATTGATTTATATGCTTACTCATCGATGGTAAAAAATAGAAAAGTCAAACATTTTGGTGTTGTCCCGCACTCTTTCCCTTTCTCCTACTCATTGGAAATTCATCGGAAAAGGAAGAGGACTGGAAATTCATCAAAGAAGGAAGACGAGGTAAAGACAAAAATGAACAGAGAAATGTAGAAAACTTCCTAAAACTGACTAATACAATAAGGTCTACCTTGATTTTCTCTATGCACACAAAGTACTTATCAGGTCAAATTCTCTATTAGATTTGTCACATTTCCTCATTCAGACACACCTTATAAGCAACACATGACTAGTTTATATCATTTATCCACCTTATTGGCCAAGCCTAGAATGACAATCTATTTCTTGGTCGAGTAACAGTCGATGTCAACTAGCAGGCATTCTCAAGATGCCTACTCGGGATACGTTGAACTATCAACCTTGGAATTTTCACAAGCAATCTCTTGAGCAGTTATGTCAGGACTTCTTCACTTGACCGGAGCAATATCTTAGTACCAAGGTTGAGTTCATCACCGGAGTGTTCTGAGTTGTCACACTTTGGAGCTTTTGTTCTCGAATTTGCTTCTCTTAATCATATCTTGTGCCAAGTATTGATCAAGTTCCCAGCTTACCACGTTGGCTTGTGGTAGTATGTGTTTTTGTCTTCTCTTTTCACTATATAGGTCCCCCCTTCCTTGATGAACCTCCATTGTTGGTCATCTTACCATAAATCACTTCTTGTGCCCACAAGTAAGAGCTCCTAAATATTACTTGATAAAGTGGCATCACCTTGAATATCACTTCATCGGCAGAGAAGTAGAGTCAACACAAGTGATCCACAACTATCTTCACACCATTCTTGATACATCTAAGGTGGAGAATTCCAAGAAAAAGCTAGTCCTGCAATGCTACCCTTCTTCTAACTACTTCGGCATGGTAGTCAGAGATAGTGTTGAGTCCATCACTAGCACAAACTTAAGCTCGACGAATTTGGCGTTTATGACTACAACTTTTCTTCGTCCTTATTTCTATACTTCTCCAGGAATAGCTCCAAATATAGCTTTTAGCACTTCGACATGAGGCTACAGATTAAGTATAGGTTTGCTCTCAAGTTGCTCCTTCTTAAGGCTTATTAAGCCTATTAGTTTTCCCAAAAGTTAGCATTGCCATAGTATTATATTAAAAAATATAAAAATATAAGAATCTGCTAATATCCCCTTGTAAGATGTTGCAAAAATTATTGGAAAGGGCCATGCTCCTTTCTCAAAAAAATCACCCATGCTATTGACGAAAAGGTGTTCACAATGATTTCTAGTACAAAACTTTTGGAAGAAAATTATTCTAGCTCATTTAAACTTGAGACATTGAGTAGAAATGGTGAATTATTCTAGATCATTTAAACTTAAGACACTGAGTAGAAATGGTGAAGTCTTAAGACACTTAAAAGGTCGTTAAGCTCTTTCCAATAGTACTTCTGCATTCCTATTAATAGTTTGCTAGTGCTAACAGAGCTTCTCACCATCTTGCTAGTCACTCCATTGGTGTTGCTCTTCAGCTGCTAGCCTCCACCACCATGATGGCTCTTAGTTTGCCATATACCATGAGGTCCCTTTTCATAAGATGCCATGTTTATCTCAGACATAGTTATCTGGGATACAAGCACTAGTGGCATCACCCCGTCGACACAGAGTTGTGCATTCATTTTTTTTCTTGATCTCCTTCCTTGAGATTATGAGAAGTGAAGGCTTTAAAGTCGTGCATCCCAGGGGAGTAGAACAAAGTTTCGTCAAGTTGCACCATGGGGATTGGAGTAAGTTAGGCTCTAGCTTCCTCTAAACTGGATGTTTGTTCCAAAGACTTTGTCGTTTGTGTTTAACTTCGATGGAAGCAACCTTCTTTTAGTAATAGGGACCTCAGCTAATGAGAGCCTCTCGAACATGGCGGCTAGATAGGGGTGAAATAACAACAAGAGCCTCAGCTTGCTGGCAGTGAGGCGAGTTTGGGATCCAACCATTTGACTTCCTCCTCTTGATTAGGAGGTTGCCATACTATAGAGTAGCATTGAGGAATAAACTTTTCGGAAATGGTGGCTCCCCTCTTGGGCGACAAATCTCCCTACATAATCATGCCAAATTGGATGAAGGCACTATTGATGCCGGTGTTGATAGAGCCATTAGGCCGGCTAATGGCGGTGCCCTACCTCAGTTTGCTGGTCATAACCTGACAATCTGATGTCATTATCCTACCTGTGGAAGAAACTCGCCAACTTGTGATAAGTATTATAAAATCAACATCTTCCATGTCCACACATCCTTTTGTCACCAGCCTGTCGGCAATTTCATTTCGCTCTCGCGGAACATGAATGACGTCGGTTTCTTGAAATGCGAAGGGGCAACTTTGGCCTTGACCAGATATTTCTTTAGGACTTTGTCCTCAGTCTAGTACTTGCCTATGATCTGGCTGACGACCAGTTTTGAATCGCTGAAGATCGTGACGTATTCAATCCCAATAAAAGAAGACTAGTAAATGATATAGTTAAAGTTTCATTTAAGACATTCAACACCTAAAGATGGAAAGAGAAACCATTCCCAGCAAAATTGCCAGGAATCTATATGCACTTAAAATGCATATATAGTTAATTACATTATCAAAAAATAGATTAATTTACTAGATTTCACCTTTAAAGAATTACTCCTTAAGGTTTTAGATCCTGGGAACGAAGCGTTCCCATAGGCGCAAGATTCTATGTTTAATTACCCCTTCCCATTAGAAAGAGAACTTCGATTAAAGAAGCCAAATGTTAATATTTATTTGGTCAATGGATTAACTTATTTTTTGGGTTAAATTAGTTGAGTGGTAATGGTAAACCTTGATTCTATCATCTAAGGATTTACCATGTGAATCTGATTCACTAAAGAACTTAAGGTCATGGCTACAGAATGAGTAATTAAGAATTATGAGTTCTATTATTCGAGAACGTTCTAGTGAATCAAGGTGAATGGGATTTAAGTTTTCTCAATGACATGCCTTGTGCGGAAAACCCAGTCTACTTCAGAAATTTTATTGATCAATAACTGTCATGTCAATGAATTCAATATTGCAACCTTTAAGCATGCCCTTACTCATCCCATTTGGGAATGCGAGAAAGAGGGTGTGTGCCTTGTCAAGGGATAGACGCCACGAAGTTTGAAAAAAGCTATAATTTAATCAAAAGCATTATTGTCCCATAGATGTGAAGATTAGTTTAAATGAGCATTGCTTAGTCTGGTAGAGTAATAGTATAGCAAGGCATAAGACTGTTAGTACAATAGTTTTGCAAAATATAAGGGATATTATTCGAGGAGTTATATATCTCGACATGATTATCAATACAATTTCTTATCGCTGTAGTTTAGGCTCTTGCAGAAGAAAAATATATTTGCTTTGAGGTCACTTGCTAATTTGGTAGAGTGGTAGTGTAGCAAAGCATGATGCTACCACTATTATAATTTTGCATGATAAAATGCACTCAAACCAATTGATAGAATGCATTCAGACTTAAAGACAAATTTTATAAATCATTTATAAGACCAGTGATATTATATAATATTGAATGGTATAAAACCAATTGTAAGACCAACGATGTTATAAGATGGATGAGTAGATATAAGCGAAAGAATAATGTGAGAAATGAATATATTCGTGAGAACGTTAGAGTAGCCTCAACTGAGAATAAGCTCGAAAGAGTATGCTTAAATGGTGTGGACGAGAACGTTAGAGTAGCCTCAACTGAGAATAAGCTCAGAAGAATATGCTAAAATGGTGTGGACATATAAATCGTAGGCCGATAAAAGCTCTAGTAAGAATAGTTGAATTATTAAAAAGAGGAAGGCCAAAAAAGACGTGACAAAAAATTATAAAGAATGATCTTTAGATACTTGGAACTAAATAAGGACTTGTTATTTTATAGAGTGCAATGAAAAGCCACTTAGTGAGATAAATGCTTGGTAGTTGTTGTAGGATATGTTTAAAGATTATATGCTTTGACACGCTATCAAATATATCTCACTTTACAGTCTAGGCTCCTGCAGGAACGTGATCCTCTTAGTTGTCATTTAGGGGATCATTGTGTTATCTGAGATATTAGATTTCTTATAACGACTACTGAGACAACCCTTACTGACCAACCCAATATTTTATGCACTTGCAGGAACATAATCGATTTATTAGGTATTTAAACTAAATATTTCTTACAACATCTATGGAGGCCTTTTGTAGGCAAAATCGAGAAATTTTCAGATGTAAGAAAATATTGTATTTTAGCATAAATTAAGGAATTTAGCCCCAGATGGAATCTGAAGATTAACAACGATGCATTGAACTCTCATATTTTCTAAATTTGATGTTTATTTATTATTAATGAGATGAGCATTTGAAATCTCCTTAAACTTACGTGTAATTTTTAAAGAAAATTAGAAAACTAATATTAATTAAAATTCAAGGACTCAAAAATCATGTGTTCATAGATTAGTTATCTTGCAAAGATCAGTAGATATGAATTTATCCTCACAAATGTTTGTGATACAATTTCATTTAAGTCCGAGAGTGTTAACACGTGGTTCCTGCGCTGCATCCCGGCCGTACACGTGGCGCCTGGCTGGCCTCCAGCTACTTTTATTTAATTGCTAACTCCTCTGTTCTCGCAGGTTCTTGACCGGGTCAAACCTCGGACACGAAGGTTCAGCCTAGCCTTGTCCACGACGAGTCAGGATCATCCCTGGTAACGTCGAGGACGATGTTGCACAGCGATGCCTGTTACAATCAGCTTGACCCGACCGCGCCGTTCCCCGTACAAAGCACTTTTTCCAGACCCGCAAATCAAGGATCCGCATGCTCCGGCTATCACGGATCCGCAGATATTAAAGGATAGCACTCTCCTTTCGCGGCTACTGGCCCCCCGGTGGCCGACAAACGACGCGAACCCAGAGCTTGTCCACCTCTTTCCCTCCGAAAAATCAGGATAAAACTATGCACTCCATCGCCTACAAATACCTCTAAACAGTCTCCAGGTAAGAGGATCGATCCATCCGAGAGAGGATCGGAGACCGAAAATCAGAGGAGCATGCAGGGTGCAAGCAACCTCTCAGATTCTTCCACCCTCATTGTATTAAGGGCCCTAACTGAGGAGCTATCTCTTCCTCTCTTTCTCTTTCAAAAGCACTGTATTAGCATTCGCGGCTACTTTCTTCCATTAGTGAACCTTCTTCGCTAATCGCTCGGTGGACGTAGGGGATTTCCTCCCTGAACCACCTTAAATCTCTGTGTGCTCTTCTGGATGCCCCGAACTCTCTCTCCCTCTCGTTCTTAAGCTTCCGTTAACAGGCTTGTCTCTCTGCGCGCCGCCGTCTCCTGGAACTCTCTTTCTTTTTTAGTATTCCTTAGGATCCCCTACATCCCACGTCAACATCTTCTGGTGCTTTCATTGAGACCCAGGAAGATGGTGGCCAGAACGCGCAAAACCAACTCCGCTGCTCGCAGTATGCACGCGGGAGAACCTTCCGTTCGGGCGCCGGACGACAGAGCTTCGGCCTCAACTTCTCGGCGTCACGCCGAATCTGCTTCCTCTTCCAGAAGGACCCGTGTCTCGGAGCTCCAAGGGATGCTGGCAAAACTTACTGACCTGGTCACCGGCCTCACAGCCCAACAGACCGTGATACTCCGGCAAACCCAGCCGGTATGCGCAGTACTTCCCCCTCCTCCGGTCGCAGCGGCTCCTGCGCCTCCTCCGCCGGTCGCGGCGGCTCCTGCGCCTCTCCCGCCGGTCGCGGCTGCCCCAGGACTTCTTCCGCCGGTAGCGGCGGCCCCTGTACCCCCCTCCTCTAGTTGCTGGGGCTCCAGCTCCCGCGCCTCTTGCCGCAGTGCCTTCCATTCAGACATCTGGCTCCTCTCAACCGCCCAGACGCCCTTTCCGTCTCCAGGAGGTTCACAAGAATCTTTTTCCACCATGTCCGCTACCACAGCCCGCTTTCCTTCCACCTGTTTTCCCTCCTTTTCTCGCCGGAAGAGATCCCCTCTTTCCAGGCATTCAGACCCCTCATCATGGGCCTGACCCCTTTTTTGGGCCGATGGATGGGAACGCTCCTTTTTTCGACACCATCCGGCTGGCCTCGATCCTAGAGGACTTCAGGCCGCCCAGGCTTGAGGCCTACAGAGGTGCGACCGACCCCCGCGAGCACGTTCAAGGGTTCGAGGCCGCAGTCCGCTACCGCCAGCCGGACGAAGCCACCAAGTGCCACCTCCTAGACAACACTCTCAAAGGGGCGGCATTCAGCTGGTTCGTCAAGTTGCCCAGGGGTCACATTTCCTCCTACGAGCATTTGAAATGGGAGCTGATCGCCCGTTTCATCGGTCGGACCCGGATGGTTGTTTCCGACATGGTGCTCGCCAATATCAAGCAGGGCGAGAGAGAGAGAGTCTCCGGGATTACACCAACCGCTTCTTCGCCGCTACGGCAGAAGTTGAAGACGTAGACCTAGCGGTGGCCATGCACAACTTCCAGAGGGGACTCAAGGTGGGGGACCTGTCCGAATCCCTACAGCTGGCCAAACCTCGAAGTTACCCAGAGCTGGTGGCTAGAGCCAGCCAATTTATGCTCCTAGAAGACACTAAATCCTCCCCCTCCGATACCTCTACAGCTAAGCAGGAGAAAAGAAAGAGGAAGCATCGGAGTGATGAATCCACGGCCACAAAGATACATGTGACCAAAGGCCGTGACCGAGAAGGGCGGCCATGACACGTCCAAAGATATTCCTTCTCTCGACCACTCCCTGAGGTCTACGCAGCGGCCGTTAAACAAGGATGGGTCTGACCTGCCGGGCCCAAGCCTGCGCCTTCGGTCGGAGTGGATCCTGACAATTATTGTGAGTTCCACGGGAACTACGGGCACAAGCTTCACAAGTGCCGGGGCCTCAGACTTCTGCTCGACAAACTGATGAATCAGGGAAAGCTCGAGGAATTCATGCAGATGGCACCAACCTACACTGCTGCCCAGAAAGGAAAGGCCCCCGAAGTTACTGAGGCCCCTGCTAAGGCTGTGCCGTCTCCAGGCCCTAGTCGACCAGAGCGTCCTTACCCCCCTGTCGCCAGGACGATCAATGCTATCTTTATCATTGACCCCGCTATTGCTCGCCGCCATGAAGCCGAAGTCGGCGGTATTTCTGAGCAACATTCTTCGTCCATCCCTCTCACTTTTTGCCAAGAAGATCTCCCACAGCAGGGCAATCTACATAATGATCTGATCGTGGTCGTCGCCCGTATAGCTGACTTCGATGTTCGACGAGTGCTCCTCGACTCGGGGAGCGCCGCTGACGTCCTGTTTGAATCTGCCTTTCTCCAGATGGGACTCAAAGAGACAAACCTCCTCTGCACCGGAACCACCTTGCTAGGTTTCTCCGGGGGGTTCGACCTCTGGGATTCATTACCTTGCTTATCTCCCTTGGCGATGACAACGGCTACGCCATGAACATAGTAAATTTCGCTGTCATCAGAGCTAAGTCAGGCTATAACGCCATCCTTGGAAAGACAACATTCAATTCCTTCGGGATGGTGATTTCCACGCCTCACCTATGCACGAAGTTCCCTACTTCCAGCGGCGGCGTCACCATCAGAAGAGACGCCAGACAGGCCACCCGCTATTTCAAAATAGCAGCACAACTCGTCGTCGATCAACTGGACCCCAGAGAGTCTCAGCCAGTGGTACCACAAGAGGGGGTCGTCAATGTAACCTTGGGGGGGAAGACTCTTCTAAAATTGTAGACATATCATCTTCAATGAATGACAAGCAGCAGGCGACGGTCACCGCCTTGCTTTCTGAGTACACTGATGTCTTCGCTTGGTCTCCCGAAGATGTTGTAGGTGTCGAAAGGGCCGTCTGCGAACATCATCTGAAGATATCTAAGACTGCCTCCCCTATAGCATAGAAGAAAAGGGTAATGGCAGGAGAGAGGCAGGACGGTATCAAAGAAGAAGTCAACAAACTGCTCGGGGCAGGCTATATCAGGGAGGTTTAGTACCCTCAGTGGCTCACCAACGTGGTCATGGTGAAAAAGGCCAACGGAAAGTGGAGAATGTGCATGGACTTCCGAACACTGAATCAGGCCTGCCCCAAAGACACTTAGCCTCTCCCTCGTACTGATACGATGGTAGATCGTACCTTCGGGTAAGAAGTTATGAGCTTCTTAGATGCTTTCTCTGAGTACCATCAGATCCGGATGACCAATGAAGATGATGAGAAGACTGCCTTCATCACTGACTTCGGCACGTACTGCTACAACGTCATGCCCTTCGGTCTCAAAAATGCCGGTGCTACCTACCAGTGCATGATTGATACCGTCTTCAAAGACCAGAGGGGGAGGAATCTTGAAGCCTATGTAGACGACATTCTGGTCAAAAGCAAAACCTTGGAAGGACACCTCGACGATCTCAGGGAGACGCTTAGCACCCTCCGAAGGTTCAATCTCAAACTTAATCCTACCAAGTGCACCTTCGGAGCAGCCTCCAGAAAATTTTTGGGCTATCTAGTTTCAGCCAGGGGAATAAAAGCCAATCCAAACAAAATATCGGCGATCTTAAACATGTCCTCTCCAAAAACGTCGAAAGAGATTCAAAAGCTAGCAGGGCGAATAAACAGCCTGGGTAGATTCATCTCGAAAGCCGGGGACCGATGTTCGACGTTCTTTCGGTGCCTGCGCAACAACAAGGGAGGCCAGTGGACCAGCGAATGCGAAGCGGCTTTCACAGAGTTGAAGAGATATCTAACCTCGGCTCTGATATTAGTAGCACCAAAGAAGGAATGGTTCTCTCTCTATATTTGGGGGTGTCTGACACTGCAGTCTCAGCGGTCTTCATGGACGACGATAAAGAGGTACAACATCCAATCTTCTACATCAGCCACGTGCTCCTGGATACTGAAAGTCGGTACCCCACACTAGAGAAGCTTGCCCTGGCTCTTTTGGTAACGGCGAGGAAGCTACGCCCCAACTTCCAGTCTCACACTATCCAGGTTATCACCAACAAACCCCTTCTGAAGATACTGCACACTCTCGAGGTCTCGAGAAGACTGCTCAAATGGTCCATTGAGCTGGGTGAGTATGACATTAGATACGTCCCGCAGACAGCGATCAAGGCTCAGGCCCTAGCAGACTTCGTCGCTGAGCTTTCTACTTCAGAGCCACCACTCGCCAGACATCGGGCAAATCTCTGGTCTTTTCATGTCGATGGTGCATCTAGATCACAATCCAAGGGGGCTGGGATCCTCCTGACCAGCCCACTGGGAGCCACCTTGCACCAGGCCGTAACACTTCAGTTCAAAGCAACAAACAATCAGGCGGAATATGAAGCTCTCATTGCAGGGCTGAACTTCGCACTTAGCATGGCTGTAAAGTGCATACAGGTATTCAGCGATTCCCAGTTGGTCGTCAACTAGGTGAATAGTGCATTCGAGACGAAGGACGAGATTTTGAAGAAATATCTGCAACAAGCCCAGTCCTTGATCTCCCAGTTCGAAGATTTCTCCCTGACGCATATTCCCAGAGAAGAAAACCAAGTGGCAGATCGGCTCGCGAAAAAAGGGCTCCCCGACCTCCGCTGGACTCGGACCTTCGAAAGACCCAGTTTCGAGTGTACGGGAGTTTGCTTTGAGGAACAGCCACCTTGCTGGATGGATAGGATCCTCAACTTTCTAAAAGATGGAACCCAGCTCGATAACAGACAAGAGGCAAGAAAGCTGAAACTAGACTCTGCTAAATACACCATCATCAATGGGGAGCTCTATAGAAGATCCTATGCCAAGCCCTTCACCAAGTGCTTAAGGCCTGAGGAAGAAAAAGAAGTCATGGAAGCTGTGCACCGAGAGGAGTGTGGAACTCATGCTCGTGGCATAAATCAGGTTATGCGAATCCTACGCCAAGGATTCTTCTGGCCAAATATCCACAAGGACGCTTAGATGTTTGTGGAGAAGTGTTCTCAATGCCAATACTACGTCGACATGCATAGGCAGCCTGCAAGCTATCTCAAGTCCATCAATTCATCTTGGCCCTTCGCTATTTGGGGGCTGGACTTCCTAAGCCCAATGCCTACGACCATGAAGAACTACAAATGGATACTAGTAGTCGTTGACTACTTCACAAAATGGATTGAGGCTAAGCCACTTAATCATCCTACTGCTCAAAATGTGGAGAACTTTCTATGGGCTAATATCGTCTGCAGATACGGCGTACCAATGGTGATCATCACTGACAACGGTACCCCGTTTGCTAATCAGCGGATCCACGACTTCTGCGACAAACACCAAATCAATCTTAAGTATGCATCCGTCTGGCACCCCCACACCAACGGGCAAGCAGAGGCCGCTAACAAAAATATTTTGAACATCTTGAAGAAACGCCTTGACGGCGCTAAAGCCCGCTGGCCGAAAGAACTGCCAGGCGCTCTCTGGGCTTACAAAACAGCTCCTTCCGAGGTCACCCAGGAATCTCCTTTCTCTCTTTCATTCGGGGCGGACGCTGTCATACCAGTTGAACTATAGCATTACTCTCCTAGGGTGGAAACTGCAGCCAACTTCAATCTCGAAGATATGCAGACCTGGGTGAGCGAAAATGATGATTCACGACGAATCGATCTGGATCTCTTAGAGCAGAAGAGAGAGCTGGCTGCACTCAAGCGCTTAGAGCACAAACGCCGGATTGAAAGGTATTTCAACCGCAAGGTTAATCCCAGGGTCTTCATTCAAGGAGACTTGGTACTTAAACGGCGGCTTCTCGCTGGCAGCAATTTAGGGGTTCCCAAGCTTGAACCCAACTGGGAAGGCCCTTACATCATGCGCGAGGTTGCTGGACCGAACACATACTATCTTATGACTTCTGAAAGCATCCAGCTCCCCAGAACTTGGAGTGGGGATGATCTAAAGAAATTCTATGCCTGATTCTTGGCAGCTATTCGTCTTTATACTCCTTATACAACATTCGTTTGTACAGATTCATTCAGAAATTTATTACACAGATTGTCAGAAAGTTCTCGAGACATTTTTTATTAATAGGCATCTGGGTTCTTCCAAAATATCTGGATTTCTTTATGATGTCCCAGAAGTTATATCTCGGACTTCAGAATCCTTACAAGAGTGAATCTCATCTTTTATTAATTCATTTTGAGGTATTCATATCGGTCTTAACATCTATCGCTCAGGTATGATTTCAAACCTCAAAACTCTCGCCCATCGTACCCGAGGTTCTGGACCTCGTACACGATGGTCCGTTATAACTAACCTCGCATATATAAAGGTCACTGAGTCTAGTTACGCCTGGCAGGCGAGGTCTCCTATATACATCTGGAGCCCTCTCGTAAGCCCATCCGGCTAGCGGAAGGTCTGGAGGCCTGCTCGTAACCTTAGGGCAGTCTCTGCTATCTACTCATGATACAGGTCCCCCCTAAGCAGAGTGTCTTTGCTTCCCACTCGGATCTGCCGCTCTAACGGAGGTCAGCCCTTGCCTTAAGTACAAACGTCGACCATGATGTTTCAGACGATCATGTCCTTTTGGCATTGGGTCAGATAACTCCTCCCAGGCAGGATCTTCACTACTACTATTACTTCTCTCCTGTGCAGGTATACAAAGGAGCATACCCTTAACCTAAATTCAAGAGATCCCTGAGGTCAGCCCATGCCTCAAGTACAAACATCTGACACGATGTTTCAGACACTCCGTCCTTTTGGCATTGGGTCAAATAATTCCTCTTGGATGGGATCTTTCCTACTATCACTGCTCCCTTCCTACGTGGGCTCGTGGAACCTCACAAGTCAAACTCAGGGTATTCTATGTGATTCAAAGTCCCTTATTATTTTATTACAAGGGATTTCCTCGAAAATCATAATCAGAATCAAGTTCCATACAAAGGTACCTGTTCATTTCATGCACATCAGAATAAAACAGGTATGAAAGGCAAAGCAAACTTTCTATTAATTTTCAAAATTACAAAAGATCAAGATTACAATTCGCTCATCTTACCAGGAGAGGGGATCAGCCTTTACTGATCCAATCCAAAAGGTTGAACACCTGATGGATGAGGTCGTCAGTTAAGTCAAAATCCTCCTCCCTGTAAGTAGGATCAGCAAACATGCAAGGAAAAGAATCCACTTCTCCAAGTTCGGCGGCAGTGACTTTACCCCCTTGGATCAAAGTGGAAGCCAATCCCTCCCATGATCGCTTGATCCCTCCTAATCTTAATTTCCTGCAAGGTAAGCTCGTCTTGTAAGCCTCCACAACAGCCGTAGACCTCTCTACAACGACGGCTTCCTGGTGTTTGGCGACTTTGACAAGCTTCTCCTGCAGGGCTTTATTGTTAGCCTCAAGCACGCCCATGGCAGACTGGCGAACTGCAAGTTCCTCCTGCAGTTTGGCCTTCTCCTCCTGCAGCTTGACCTTTTCCTCTTGGGCGGCATCGAGTTGGGAGGACTTCATTGCAAGCTGGACCCTCAAGGTCTCAACCTCTTCACCCCTTTGATGAAGATGACGTTCTTGCTCCAACACTTGCTCCTCTGTCCTCAGAGCCCTGTTCAAGGCCAACGACAGACGAGCAAGAACCTGCAACGAAAACAAGTTAACTCACGAGAATAAACGGGAGAGAAAGCACGAAAGAAGGTCCTTACCGTAGCTATTCTGTTGGCGAGACCCGAGAAGAGGTCTGGCGTGGAGGTCGTCTCCAGTTTATCCTCCAAGTCCTTCGACACCAGACCACCCCCTAGGGCCAGACCTACCTCTCCTCGGTAGACACAACCCTTATTCGCGGTTGGCACGGTGACGACAGTCAATCTCCTGTCATCGATGCCCTTTCGTCCTCACCGACATCCTTGTGCCCTCGTCCCCAAAGAGTTCAGTGAAGTTGGTGCTAAAGGGGGGCTCTACGCTCCGCTGCCAATCATGTTCTCCGGCAGCAAGGCCTTCCTCCCCCACACTTCTCGCCTTCTTCGATGGGGGCTTCGGACCTATATTTCCAGAGGGAGCCCTTTTTTCTCCAGGAGACTCTCTGAGGACCAACTCCAGACAAGGTCCTCCCATCTTTTCCTTTTCTTCTTCTCGGCCTCTGTTGGCCTTATTACCTCCCTCCTTCTCCCCTATGACAATCCCTGTGGCACCATTAGGGATTGCCTGGGGCTTGGCAGCTGACATGGGTTCTTTCCCCTTTCCCGTGTACCCCAGCTCAGCCAAAGTCTTTCTGTCGTATGTAGTATCCTCAGGGGAGGATACCACATCAACTGCGGTTCCGCCGCTGACCGGCTCCGGAACCCCTATCTCCTCTTCCTCCCCCACCTCAGTAACCTCTTTACTAAGTTGGGTGGCAGGAGGCTGCCCCCTCCTAGCCCTCTTCATCAAAACTGTGCCAGGAGGAGGGGTGATTTCCTTGAGGACAATGTATCCCAACGCCTTGGCATACAGGGATACATCGTTCCTCACATGCCTGAGGAAGTCCTTCAGGGGCCAACTCTGCCCTTTCAACCTCTCCAGATTTTCAGGGTGGCTGGTCTAGCCATCCACTTAGCATCGCCAATGAACTCAGGGGGGCACACCCCAGGCGTCAAGGGGATTCCCAAGTTCCTTCCGACGAAGAAGTAGTAGTCCCTCCAGTCTGAGTGGAAACTACTCGCTCCTGAGAACATTGCCTTCCTTGTCTTTGACCGCAAGGCCAGACACCCTCCATACCCTGGCACCACCATCCAACTGAATAGACTCCTGAACAACGTCAAAGTCCACGGTATTCCTTGAGCCTGCAACAGTTTCAGAAAGGAATACACGTAGGCATGACGTTGGGGGAGAGTTGCGCCGGAACAAGCTGAAACGAGTTCAGAATCTCCTTGAACTCAGATTGTGGCGGCAACATCAGGCCGTACTCCACCTGTGCCCGGTACACACATATCGCCCCCTCAGGAGGGCTGTTCGGTCGGAAGTCGGCGGTAGGAGGGATAATCGTCAGGTCGGGGTTTCCTCTAAACCCCCTAGTTATGTTGAGCACTTCGTGCTCCATTAAGAGACTCTCCTGGTAGCTAGTATCCTTGAGGAACTGACCGGCCAGCTCGGCCCACTCAATCTCTCCTCCTCCCATGACTTGATTTCACAAAAGACGGGGCGAAATCTCTTCTCCTCTTTTTAGGGTTTGAAGACGGACAAGCGCGTTGATTGCCCTTTGGGGAAGCCTTTTATGGGAAACAGTTGTCCTTTCGTCTTCCGGCCGTCTGATTTCTTCGATCAGCGCGCAGACGCAATCAGACCGTCTGTACTTTCTGACAGGTTCAGGACTCGAAGCGGCACACAGTTCTCAAAGCGTCGCTTCCTCCCGTTTCGTCTGTCGTACACGATAGTTCACGGACCGTGCCCAATATTTTGGAATCGATTTTTATTACTATCATCCGATGCTTTATAATCATGCACGAGGATAATTATTTCTCTTTTTACTTTAGAGTTTGCCATTTGGTTTTATACTTTAACACTCATGAATTCCTGTTCTCTTTTTTGATCTTGTGCTACCTGTTTCAAACACGAAAGAAAAGAGGCAACGCAAACAGAATTCATCCAAGACAAGTTTTTGAAAGAAAAATACATTTCATTAATAATAAAACTTGTTACAATTTTATTTTCTTTGTTCTTACATGTTTCTCTCATGAGTACAGGAAAAACAAAAAAAATACAAGGCTTTAGAACTTAGACAGCTAGCATAATAGCTTTGACCTCAAAAATGGGGGAACCCCCTCTTTGAGACCAATCTATTATGCTCCTCACAACAGGCAGCAGATCACCCTGGGAACTGCCAGGCCTCCTCTCCTTAACTATGGTTCCGTCAAATATTACGTTGATGAAGAGGCTGAGAAGCTGCTAGGACTCCTCTCCTCGACAATAGCTCCTTCAAACATAGGTGTTGATGATGAGGCTGAGAAGCTATCTGAGGGCGGAGACAAGTCACTTTTGGCTCCCTGGTTGATCTTGCTGCTGGACTTCGGGAGGATCACTCTGGCCTAACCATCTGGCCTCGAGGGGAGTGATTTGACCCTCTTCAGGACTCCTACGAAGGGGAGACAAATGATCTCCCTAGCCAGCGTAGGATCTTGGTGGAGGAATCTCCTCTGGGCAGTGGCTCCCAACATCGAAGAACCTGTCTGGTCCCTTAGGACCACAGAAGGGAAGAACTGCAGGACTTCTGATGTTCTCTTGATTCAAAATGTTTACATCGACCAATGTCTACAGGAGAACATCAAAAGCGGCCTGACTCTTCACGTGGTGGCCCACCGGCGAGGCACTGACGATCTTCACCGCCCTCCTCACCGCTTCTTCCAGATCCTCCATACGTCGTCCCCGCCATCCAGAGCTGTTCTCTACCAGGGCCACTTCAGAATTCAGCAACTCCTCCCGGCGACGAGCTTCGGAAGTCGCCTCCCTGGCCTCCGACGAAACCTCCTTGGCCCTGGCGAGCTCACCCCTTAGCCGCCTCCTCTCCTCTTTCAAAGCCTCCCTCTCATCATCTAACTCCTTTATTCTCTTTTGGGGGTCTTTGAAATGAGCAGAATGGGTCTGGTTCACATCCGACAGGCTGCGATGGAACTCTCCCCTTGCAGCCTCACTCTTACTGGCCCATTCCGTATTGCTCAGAGCCAAGGAAGCCAACTTATCTTCCCGTTTGTACAGCTTCCCTAGCTCCTCCCTGTGATCACTTTGAGAGCACTTTGTGACTTGCAACAAAGCGCCCTCCAGCTCCTTTATCCTCTGAAGGTGGCAAGCCTCCCCTTCATCCTTGCCCTTCAGAGATCTCACTACCTCCAGAACCTTGGAGGTATTCCCCAGAATCTTTTCCTCTTCCCTCCTTATTTCAAATAACCTTTCCCCCAGCACACTCCATGACCCTTCAATGCCATGAACAGCGCTAGAGGCGGCTGGAGGAACCCTCTCCTTCTCCTTAATCGCTTCCTCCATCTTGCCTCCTGGCCCTTCAATGCCAAAGGCGCTTTCGGGAGCAATCTGGGAGGGCACTTCCTTCTTCCCCTTAGTCACCTCCTCCATCTTATTGCCTTCCTCCTTCCTGCCCTTTTCTTCCTTTTCCTCATCATTTCGGGGGCTCGCTGAAGGGAAGGAAAGGAAGAAGGGCTTCCTTTTCTTCTCGGAGGGGGGGACTGAGACACCAAGGGAAGAAGGACCACAAACCAGCAGGGGTAACTACTTCGCACCCCCTGTAGGAGCCCCAAACTTGGGAAGGAGTCGCCTTGAGCAGGATCTTCCCAGGCGCTAATCTCTCCCCAATGGTTGTTTCACTCACCAGGGCCACCTCCTTCAGTTCTCTAGCCTTCGGAGCCGGCTTAACCGGGGAACCAGAAATATCCATCACCTCAGCAGCCTCCACATTCGCCGGCTTCTGAATAGACCCCAGTGTCTGCGTCAACACCGCTGCAACTCTGACTGACGGAGCCTCTGCCTCCAGATCCACAACCGTAGCTCCCGCTTCTCCCCCAGGGGACGCCCCAACACGGACCAACGTCGCCGGCTTCGGCGATCCCTCAGATAGCACCAACGGCCTCTTCTTCTCGGGAGGAGGAACATCAGCCGGAGGCTGGCCGACTCTCTTCTTTGAAATGCTTGCTAGGGTCGCCCACTTCACCTTCTCTGCCATCTCTCTAACAAGTCTTCTCATGCAGGAATTTTCAGGAGACAAAGGGAAGGGATACGAATCAGCAGGCGTCGCCCCCATCTTATCCTAAACGGGCCTCGGGCAGCGCGTCCACCATCGCGACGGTTCGCATTCCAGGACCCATATTAATATTCGCGCCCTGACAATGCGGGGGCTGATGTTAACACGTGGTTCCTGCGCTGCATCCCGGCCGTACACGTGGCGCCTGGCTGGCCTCCAGCTACTTTCATTTATTTGCTAACTCCTCTGTTCTGGCAGGTTCTTGACCGAATCAAACCTCGGACACGAAAGTTTAGCTTAGCCTCGTCCACGACGAGCCAGGATCATCTCTGGTAACGTCGAGGACGATGTTGCACAGCGGTGCCTGTCACAATCAGCTTGACCCGACCGCGTTGTTCCCCGTACGAAGCACTTTTTTCAGACCCGCAAATCAAGGATTTGCATGCTCCGGCTATCACGGATCCCCAGAAGAAGTACCAATATTAAAGGATAGCACTCTCCTTTCGCGGCTTCTGGCCCCCCCGGTGGCCGACAAACGACGCGAACCCAGAGCTTGTCCACCTCTTTCCCTCCGGGAAATCAGGATAAAGCTAAGCACTCCATCGCCTACAAATACCTCTGAACAGACTCCAGGCAAGAGGATCGATCCATCCGAGAGAGAATCGAAGACCGGAAATCAAAGGAGCATCCAGGGTGCAAGCAACCTCTCAGATTCTTCCACCCTCATTGTATTAAGAGCCCCAACTGAGGAGCTCTCTCTTCCTCTCTTTCTCTTTCAGAAGCACTATATTAACCTTCGCGGCTACTTTCTTCCATTAGTGAACCTTCTTCGCTGATCACTCGGTGGACGTAGGGGATTTCCTCCCTGAACCACCTTAAATCTCTGTGTGCTCTTCTGGATGCCCCGGACTTTCTCTCCCTCTCTTCCTTAAGCTTCCGTTAACAGGCTTGCCCCTCTGCGCGCTGCCGTCTCCTGGAACTCTCTTTCTTTTTTGGTGTTCCTTGGGATCCCCTACATCCTACGTCAACAGAGAGTTTATATTACAAAGCCTCCAACTTATATGAATTTTCTTTTTTTCACTTTCCATGATGGAGCTAGCAATTGTATGTATGCATCACGAATTAAAGCTAGATAGGGAAAAGTATAGGGATAAAAGAGGTAAAAAGAGGAGACGATTGACGTGGTTTACTTATCTTTGATGGTTGACACAAGCCTTTGGTTAACACTTGTTTGTAAAAATAAATGCCACTAAAAGGGAATGCAAGTGAGATGGAATGATCAAAGTGGAAAGAGATGGGGAAAGATTGTTGAGTAGAAATAGGTGTTTAATGTACAAATTGGAGAGCTTATCCAAAAGGGACTTATTTAGAAGGAGATGTTGGGTAAGTGAGAGTGTGAATGGAGAAAAATATTGAGTAAGTCTTGGATAAGGGAAATCAAAGTATCAAGAGGGGGGATACAAGGCCCCAATGGACTAGTTGGTTTTTAGTGGCTCCTTGGATGGTTCATAGACTATAAGGCTGAACACTATGGTAGTCATAACCTTCACTCCTTGGATGGTTCATAGAACTAATTATGAGGTTCAGCACAATGGTAGCAATAGTCTACACAGAAGGGTCGATCTACCAAGCACCATGGAGTTGCGGGCCTACTAGTAGCAATAGAGGGCGGTAGCTTTAAGATGAAGCCACAAACCTCGTCTATTACGCCTGACTGCCCTCACCATCTCAAAACTTCATTATATCATATACATAGACTCATTTGATAGCAAGGTTATTATTGGATTAGAGAGAGTATACTATTATATGCATGTGATGTGAAATAAATGTAATTTAATATTAGAATATATGCACGACGTAAAATGTATTTAAATTATTTTTAAAATATGTGCAGGGTGTGATGTAAAGTTGATTTTAATAATGGGATTTGTGTTTGAAATATAAAGTTATTTTTTTATATTAGAATATATATAGATGGGAAAGAACAATTAAAGAAAATGATGGGTGGATTTTGAAGTACCAACCAATAAAGCCATATAGTACACTTGATGGGCCTCCACTCTCTAGAGTCCACGATGGCAAATAAGAATTCACCAAGAATGTGATCCACCCTAAATTAAATTCTAACATAATTGATTTAATTTAAATATTAGATCCTTTAAGTGGAGTCGTGGATAATCTAATCAAAATGGCCATTCCAATTGAAATTAATTAAAGTGCACATTCCTATTACCAAAGAATTTCAAAATCAACCAAATGAACCGTGGCGGCTGGACATGAATGAACAGAGGCCTCCACTGTTGACCTTCAGTGACCATGGCTCCACTGAAGGATCACATTAGCTTAAATTAGGGGTGGCAAAATGGGTCGTCGGGTCGGGTTTGGATCGAACCCGAATCCGAGCCGACCCGAACAGCCTCAACCCGAACTTGACTTATTTATTAAATGGGTCAAAATCCATGACCCGAACCCGAACCAATTAATAAATGGGTCGGGTTGGCGGGTCGACCCGACCTTTTTATAGAGTATTTTTTGATAAATGCCCAATCCGAACCCTACCCGACCCCATTATGTCTAACCCAAACCCGACCCGTTTAATAAATGGGTCAAAATTTATGACCCATACCCAAAATTTGCGGGTCGGGTTTGGGTCGGGTTCACGGGTCGGGTCATATATTGCCACCCCTAGCTTAAATGACGAGCAACCCACATGCACACGTGTGGGTGACATAAGAACTAACAGAATCAAAACCAAACAGAGAGTTCTTCACAAAAAGTCTTCCTCTCCGCATGCGTTGAATTCACAGTACCGGCTTCACCAACAGAGTTCTTTCACGTTAGACGTCACAGTCTGACTAAATCAAAAATAGATAAAGGAATGTGATTGAAATCAGCTGATCAGGTGAGTCAACGAAAGTAAACAAGCAACTTAAGTGCTAGGGTTTGGGAAAGGAAGATTTTGTTTTCCCCACTCAAAATATAACCAGCCATTCAGCATTCTCACCTGAAGATCCCTGCCCATTCCTGCACCGGGATATGAATTCCATTGCCAGAATCACAAATCAATCAAACTCAATATTAATACATTAAGGTCTAATAAAAAGGTTGGCTTGCAAACTATAAATTGAGGGGTTAACCATATCCTAAAAACAAAAAAGCAAATGTGAGAATAAACATGCTACCAAAGTATAAACAAAAATTTTGTATAAATAAAAATTGATGAAGTCCACTTAGACAAACTTGATAAATTAAACTAAGAAAAGCAACATGCATCTTCAAATGCCTCATGAGATGATCTGATCTCAGTTATTGACCATGAAGGTGTTCCCACAACAAACAATATACATATGAAACACGTTGAATGCCAGAGAAAGCCAACAGCATGCTATCAACTTAACAAAAACAATTAATAATGATACCTTTGCTGAAAAAATAATTCCAGGACAAGACATATAGGTTCAAAAGCATTTTAGAATTTCTTTTATACCTTAGAATCATTTTCATCGAATATCTCACCAACAATTTCCTCAACAACATCTTCCAAAGTCACAATCTGCAAGGTGAGAAATTGACACAAAAAAAAAGTTTGCATGAGGCACCACATGGTCTTCCATGCCAAGTATGCATCTATAACAAATGCACAAGTGAATAAAATAAACATAAAAAAAAAACAAATGCACAAGTTATTAGTGTGAAGTTAAAAATTAAAAGCAGCCTGTTAAAGTTGAGCCTTATATGACGAGAATTTAAGCCTACTTTCCCCATAAATTTTTCCAAAAGCACTAACCATCGCCTTTCAGATCTCAGATATACAAGGTAAACAGATGTAATTCAGTACTGGGTCAACAATTTTGATCAAAATAAAAAAGTATTCGGTCAACTTATCTTAAAAAAGAAACAACATCAAACATAAAAAATACGGATTATGCACATAGCAGACTAAACCCCAAGCAATTTTCCTACCCTAATGAGATCTTTTTTTTTCTGAAGATGCCTAATGAGATCTTTCGAATGCAGCATAACCATCACAGAAGGAACAAGCAGTTAAAATAAAAACATGCTAAAATATTTCTCAAATTAATAGCAGTCTTTATCAACACATACTCCAATGGTTCCACCATATTCATTCAGCACTACAGCCATGTGAACTTTCCTTATACGGAACTCTCTCAACAGATTCCAAACCGACATCAAATCTGCAATAATTCAGAACAAAAGAAGCCAAACTCAGCAATGGTGAATGAACGCAAATGTGTAAGTGCGAACATTCAGAGTGAACGAGGAATGATTTAATACCCAACTACTTAAGAAAGCATCAATAAATAAGAACGAGAATGATGCTTCTATGTCATAATCCCCAAAATCAACTATTATAAAGCAACGTTTGACCAAGCATAGAGTTCCTCAAGGCGGCAAAGAGGAAGGTGGAGGCAGCACATAGACCTCCTCTGCTAAAAGATGGCCGGCATTCCTCAAGAGGTCAAGAAGACACAAGGAGAGGGAGAAGAGTCGCCTAGTTGGTGTCTGATCTAGAAGACACAAAGTAGGTGACAGAGTAAAAGAGGATGGTGATTATCTCCCTCGACTGATCAAAATGCTAAATCAGAGCCAATATCAAGGACCTAATTGACAAATGAAAGAAGGAAAAGTCCATTTTGAAGAATAAAAACTCAAGTCACTAGAAACTAACTTCTAGACTACTACCTATGAAGCACTAATATTTTATGAAGCTCAACATATTCGTATCAGATAACGATACTCCCCAATATTCCACCGATGTATATCTAATATGACATGTGGTATATCAATTTTTATATTTATTTTTTAAAAATTCGATACTTATCCATGTTTTTTTGATACTTAAAGAAATAAATATTGGAATAGTCGATCTAACACACACAATAAATCACATACATAAAACAGAACTCATGCATAAACTCGAACGTTAAAATTCAAGAGAAATACTGTAGGTTGACGCAATTGGGATAGCAGAGAGCTTTACACACGCTAGTATTTCAACAGCAAAAAAATATTTAGCATTTGCAAACTGTTGCGTCTTTTACTTTAATAGATTTTTTTTGCAGTCTTATAGATGCTAATGACGTTGCTTTTTCAACCTAAACTAACATTTGTTATTTTTGTTGAATATCTATTACGCTCGCTTTTACCTCAATTGAGTTCGTATTTCGAAAATGATAAAACTTTAGCTTTTTTGTTTTATCTATTTATTGAGTCAAAGAATTGAAGAGAGAAGAACATACATCTACTTTGAGTAAATGAGCATACATCTACTTTGAGTAGATTGGCATAAATGGGATTAGCTCACAATACATATATTATATATCAATTGTATCTTGTTTGTATCAAGTTAATTGATTTAAATTAAATTTAGATTAAAACTAAGCCTAATTTACAAATATGTATTTAAACTCTCATCTCACTTAGATAATTTTTAACAAATTAAGAAACAATTAAAAAAATTTTATAACATTATTTCAAATTTAATTTTTTTTAAATTTAATAGTTGTTGAATATTTTTATTTTTTAAGTTCAATTGTCCATAATATTACTTTGAGTGAATCAAAAAATTTGAAAAAATATATAAATAATTTAACGAAAATTCAAAACATATATTTTAGAATTCAGATCAATAAAGTGTATAAGTTATTTTAGTCTACCATATGAGTTACACTTTACATATGAAGATAATCTGCATTATATACACATACACACACACATATATATATATATATATATATAT
>JAEMOT010002907.1:87732-155249 GCA_019297695.1 Apostasia ramifera
ATATATATATATATAATTATCGTATTTTGACATATCTTTATCCTTTTTTTTTTAAATTTATCATATCATCATATTCATTTCGCATCGTATCCATATTATCGTATTTTACTCGTGCTTTATAGACTACTACTAATTCAACTATTCCATTTTCATTTCTTCAACTTATAACAATAAAATTATTTTCTCAATATATATCAAGTACATCATAAAATACAAAGAAAAGCTAAAGTATCTTCATTTCTAAATTTGTCTTCTAGTAGACTCTCACTACTGCTTTCTTGTGCTTGTGCTTGTGCTTGTGCTTGTGCTTAACAGATAATGATGTGCCAAAAACAGCGTCAGTCCGCTTACTCAATAGGAGATATCTTTAGATATGGCTACATAAATATTTAATAATTTTAAATCATCAATTTTATTAATTGAGATTTAAGGGCATCATTATGAGCATCATAAAAATAAGTATCATAGTTAATCATGTATCATAAGGCATATTAAATAAACATAACCTAAAGCAAGTACCATAAGAGAAACATCCACATACACCACCCAACAGATGTAATCAAGCGAACGCCTTACAATAGGTGAAATCGAAAGCACAATTCATCAGACGTAGCAAAAAAGCAATTGCCTCACTAATATGTTGAACCCTATTGATTTTGATGACAACAATTACTTTAATTTATAAACTAATCCTCTCTTTAACTATGTAATCAGGTTTACAATATGCAAATGAGAATTTATGTCAACGTCCAGGAAAAGCAAAGCAAAGAATGTATCATTTTATTTTTTCTTTTCTAGGACATAAATGTAAGCATATCTTGATTGTAAAGTTTTTACTCATTTTTGCTCATAATTCTTGAGTCTAGAGAATTTAGTCTCAAATTAGCCATAGTTACACCAATCCTCTCTTATTGTGAGTTATTATTAGCTCTAGTTATTTCATGGCTTTTGAAAATCCTAATTCACCTTATTTCTCTACTTTCAAAGCATGTCCAGGATGATTATTATAATCAGCCGAGTTGCTCTGGAAAACCTTCCAGCCCCTTCACAGAGAGACCCGACTGATTGTTACAATCAGCCTCCGCGTACATTTCCTTTACCCAACTGTTGGAATATCTATCGAAAAGGACAAAACTTGTCTTCTCACATGTCATAGGGGTCTAACACTAAAGATATCACAGGTTTCTATGAGGATTTCACCTACTAGCTTGAGCCTATTCTATGTCTTTCCAAAATTAGCAAAATGATATTGACCTTTTCACCAATCTTATCCTTTTGCCCCAGATTTTTGGGCTTTAGGCTAAGCATTTTAATGTTCTTAAATGTCCTTTTTAAGGCTAAAGCTCATCCTATGTGGCACTCTCACATTGGTCCATATTCTAAGCAAGTTTATATAATTATTCTTTACTATTTTAAATATTATTTCAACTCTATTAAAGTTGCTATTTGAGCTGTCAATGAACAATTTACTGGACCATTTTTCTACAGCTATTTCATAGCTCAAAAAGACTACTTAGCCCTCCATGTGTCCATCTTTTATAAGTAAAAATGCTGGTTACATTTCTCTACAAGGGTATTTAAATAATGTTTTACTCAAGTCATTTCAAAAATTACTTGAAATCTTTTTTTATTGAATGTATTCTGCACTTGTGCACATAGTGAATATTTTTCTCTGCAAGCTCTCTCTTTCTCAGCTCTCTAAGTGTTCTAACTCTCTTTTATGCTTAATCTTGCAAAGCTCTCAAGGAGATCCATAGGAAAAAGAATTCTTGATTTCTCAAAGCATTCAAGGCTATTTGGTGCACATGTTTTTAACTTTATTTGGCCTTCGTTCTTTGTGTTGCTGAAATTTTTATGCTTAATCTCAGATTTTCTCCCTCCGCTTGAAACGTTTCTTGAATAAGAAAGCTTAAGTTTTAATCAGTTATTAATTTTCAAGATTTGCTTCTTACTTTACAAAGATCTTACTTGCTTTCCCCACTATAACCTTGATTTTCTTCAAGCATTTATATAAATGTATTTTATAAACCCTCTTTGAATATTTACGAGTTTTTATTTGGCAAACCTTGCATGCATAGAGCTTCTCATTGTAATTTTTCTTCTTGATTCAAGTTGTATTCTAAGCTAGCAAGTCGAGCAACTCATTTCCTTTTTTTATTTGTTTTTCTCCTTGTGTGGAAGCTAGTGTAGGTTTGCTCGGCTTTGGTTCCTGAAAAACTCATAGGATTTGTATTGAGTTTGTTCGGCTTTAGTTCCCGTAAAAAGCATGTGTGATTTAGTGTAAATTCTCACTTGAGAAGCGTGGGGAGTGAACTAGGCGAGGAACCGAACCACTATAAATCTCTTAAGCATTTCTATTTTTGGTTCCTCTCGGTTATCAACTAAATCGACATATTATATACTAAATTGGATTTAAGTTTCCCTCAAAATCTTATTATTTTCATATTAAATTACTATAATAATATAATTCTCAATAGCTAAGTATTTTGAGCTTAATAGTTTCCGCTGTAGTTGATTCTCTCTGTAAGCTCAATTATTTCAGATAACCTCATTTACTACATTGTCAGTTCTGCACTGCCTTCTCCTTTGGTCGTGTTTCAGAATCACCTTATTTATCTATTGGTTTATAAAATTCAGATTGATATAAATCTAAATATAATATTTATAAAAATTCATTAGTATTAAAATAAATTTAATTAATTTTTAAGATTCTCAATTCACCCCCACTTGGGAAACACTTGGGCCAACATAATATGCCTTTAAGATCTATTTGGCGCAAGGACCAAAATCAGGACTAAAATGGTACTAGTTTAAAAAACAACAATAATAATAATAAATAAATTTTCTAATCATTCTATAAAAATTTTAATATAAAAAAATATTAAAATTATTGAGTATGCGAAATAAAATAATATTTTCTTATATTAGAATTTGTGTACAATAATTAGAAAATTTATTTATTATTATTATTGTTGTTTTTTAAACTAGTACCATTTTAGTCCTCGCGCCAAGCAGGACCTTAGTCCTCTTTAATTAATTTCATTTTAACTTTACCAGGCACATGTTTCTCAACCCATCACCATTCCCAAACCAGAATATCGACCCATAAACCCTAAACCCTAAAACGCCAATCACCAATTATTTTATACTAATAATTATCAAACAGTTGAATAAATCACCACTGGCGGACAAGCCTCAATCAACAAGAGTAATAGCAACGTACCATTAGATACTCAAGGCATCAATGTCAATCAAGCTCAAGCTTAGGTAGGTGTGACTGCCCTTGAGAAATCATTCTTTAGTTTAATCACCATTGTCACATCTATTCTATTTCATCATTTATCTTCATTATTCTTGTATTATAAGTTCATTCGCATACATGGGGACTTGGGAATAAAACTACCACATACATTACCTACTATGTCACAAAGACGACTTCCGTTGTTCACAGAGACCTCCACACTTGGTCACAAAGAACACACATAAAGAGCTCCACACTCAGCAGGTTACCAGCATACATAATCTAGCTCTACTAGGTAATGTAAACACATCATTCTTACTTGGAAGGCCTCCTAGTAAAACAAAGTAACAAAGACACTTCAAGTTCAACTCATTCTAAAATTCAAACAGGATTCAATGCACTCAAGTTAAACACTTCCAAGAAATGCTCATACATCTTAACACATCAATAGCTCATAAATTTTGTCAACAAGTCAAGAAAAAGAGATCAACATACAAAATCATAGCTTAATCTAACACAGTTAATACACATGCATATAGCATGCTCCTCAATCGCACCTCCTCATCTGTTACTTTTTCTATAGACTAAGTCAAATAAATATTTCATTTCAAGCTAAGTTACATAACATTGTTTATGCAATTGTAGTCAATGCTTATCTCACAATGATTTATACTTCCAGCAAATATTCCATGAGTATAAGGAGTTATTTAACTACTCAGCATCAAATTCCATTTCATAACTATAGAATTAACCCGATTCCACAAGTAATCTCCTTAGCATATAATCTTTCACTAATTCAGTAACGGATTCTGAATCCAACTTCATTCAATTCAAACATAAGTTTATAGTTCTATTCAAAGTAAACTTCAAATATCAAAGTTGTAGTGAAATAAACAATCAATCTGGATAGTTCCATACTTATATGTCATGGAAAAAAGATGATCCACATTAATGCAACATATGTATTGAGCTTGACTGAAAACAGATTCTCAGCTAATTCCACCTATCAAAGCAAAGTCTAAATGAACTTCTTACAAAAAACTCTAAACATCAAAGTTGTAAAATAAAAAGTGATCCAACTTCTACAAATTTTCACACATTAGATTAATTTGATAAGTGCAGAAAAGTGTCTTGATATATGCTTTTTGCAGATGATATTATCCTCATTGATAAAACTAAAGAAGGTGCTAAGGCAAAACTCAAACTATGGAGAAATACATTAAAATCTAAAGATTTTTGTTTTAACAAATAAAAAATTGAATATATGGAATGTAAATTTAGTCAAGATAAAAGCACTTGTAGTGGGTTGATGACAATTGATACTCAAATTATCAGGAAGAGCGAGCGGTTTAGATATCTTGGATCAATCACACAAAATAACAGTAAAATGAATGATGATGTTATTAGTAGAATCCAAGTAGAATTGATAAAAGGGAAGAAATGCATCTGACGTATTGTGTGCTAGAAAAATATTCTCAGACTCAAAGATAAATTTTATAAACTAGCTATAAAATTAGCGATGCTATATGGTGTTGAAGCGCCTACAAAAGTAGAAAAACATAAATAAGATAAGTATCGCAGAAATGAAGATGCTAATGTGCATGAGCAGGTATACACGAAAGAACAAGATGAGAAATGAGCATGTTCATAAGAAAGTTGGAGTAGCCTCAACTGAAGATAAGCTCAGAGAGACTCGGCTTAGATGATTAGGACATACAAATTGTAAGCCAAAAAAATACAAATAAGAAAAATTAGATTATTGGGTCTCGTTCATGTAAAAAGAGAAAAAAGGAGGCTAAAAAAGGCATAACAAAAAACTATAAAAAATGATCTTAAATATTTGGAGCTAAATCAAGATTTATTATTTGATAAAATTCAATGGAATTAAAGGATTCGTGTAACTAACTACACCTAGTGGGAAAAAAGCTTGATTTGTTGTTGTTGTTGTAGAATTAATTTGATAAGTCTAATATCCCTAAAATCAAAACCTTCTAGAAAATATATTTTTCTCTCACCTAAATTTAGAGGCCCCACAACTTTTAGCTTTTTAACAAGAATTAGTAAAGGGTGTGAACATACAAGTTATCAACAACTGATAGATCTAGGTTCTTACTAAGGCCTTGTTTGGCATGAGCCCAAAAATAGACAAAAAAATATCTTAATAATATTTTAAATTTATTATAAATTTTAATAACTTTATTTCACATCCAACATAAATTCCAACCTTAAAATCAACTTTATTTCACATCCAACACAAATTCCAACCTTAAAATCAACTTTATTTCACATCCTACACACCTCTCAATATTAAAATAAATTTCTTTCCCATCAACTCTATAAAATAAATTATTTTCTCTTTCCTTACCCAAATTCATCCTCCAACCAAACAAGCCCTAAGTTTCATTAAAAGTGGACATCATTCAATAAGCCAAAAATGTAACAAACATAAGAATTTATAGCTACAGCAAGGTTTCAAACTTTGGCTCTGTTTGGCAATAAGAAAAAAAAGAAGATTTGGTTGGAATTTTTAGCCATTTTTGAAAAATGTGTATGATGTGAAATAAAGTAAGTTAGTTATATTAAAAATTGTGTATGATGTGAAATAAAGTTGATTGATTTACTGAGAATTGTGTTAGATGTGAAATAAAGTGATTATTTAATGTTGGAATTTGTGTGAGATGAGATATAAAATAATTTTTTAAGTTTTTTTAAAATAAATTTAAAATTTTAGTTATAGCTAATTTTAGCCATGTTTTTTAGCTCTTGCCAAACAGGGCCTTTGTGTGAGAATTAGAACAGATCTGATGTTTTCCACTGGGTTATTAATCAAAACTATAATACAAGCAATTCACTATGTAAATGAAGTACTTTTATCAAGAATTCATTCAATAAAATATTCAAGAAAAATAGCTAGTCAAATAATCGAGAAGAAATTTCCATCTATTATGCTCAATTTATTTTAAATCAAACTTTCACTTAAGTTAATCATGTAGAATCTTTGACTACCTTGAACCCTAATAACTGGAGATACTCCTACATCAGAGCTAGCAAGTACAGCCTTTCCTTCGCTTTCTTTTCACCCAACTTGCTGAATCTCTACTTTAAAAGCTGAGTTGATGGAGAACAACAGCCACGCATAGCGTTCCTCACTCGTCTTCTAAGCCGGCCAGCAAGAAGGGAATAGGGCTGAATTCACCATTCTTCCTCTAAATTCCACCTCATCTCAACTTAAATACCATTTGTCTTAGCTATCAAGACACTTGGCCATCATGAAAGTTTTCTTTGCCATGCATGACTAATAAAAAATTTAATAAGGCCTTACTAATCCTTTAATCAACATGATCACATCTAAATCATTCCATTTAAATATCAGATTTTGGAACAATTACAACAAGGTTCTACGTTTTTTACAACATCCATTCTAAATTATTTATGATTCCAAATGAAGTCCTCAATTTCTCCCAAGTGCTCATCAAAATTCAACCTTCTTAATTTGACACAAATTTCACTTAATTAATTCTAACTTTATGAAAATTAAAATTAAATTTCCTCCATCTTAAGTTCTTTTTGGATCTCAATTGAATCCTAGGACTTAATTAGAAATTTGTAGGTCTAGGTTACCAATAATTCCAATCGTCACTCATAATTTGAATATGTAACTCTAATTCGTGCTGTAATCCTAATCAAATTTCCAGAATATTACAGAATTGGAGCTCCAACCAATGGAGGGAATTGTATTCTAAGCTGACAAGAGCAAGGATGTAACCGAATAGGAGACCAAGATATGGAAGAGGAGATTGAACAAGATAATGCGATATTGGATAAAGAGGAGGAAAGTGCGGTTGAAAGGGAACAAGAGTTGTATTTTTGGGAAGAAAGAGAGCCACTGAAACCTAAAGCAAATTCAATTTAAGTTTCTAAACCTAAACCAGCATCACTGATAACTACGTTCAACAAGTAAAAGCTTTTAATGAAAAAAAGAACACACTCAAGACAGCAAGCTCAACTTAATTCAAACATAACTTGGCCAATCAAAGTTCAAGGATTAGTTTCTACTCACTTAAAAGAAATGTCATCTAAACAATTAGCGGCCAGGCCAACGATTCAACAAACTAAAAGGGGAGGCAACAATAATACTGCATTTAGTTGGATACATGTCAGGTAACAATTCTAGAGGTGATGGAAATGTCACCATTCCACATCTCACTGTTTGAAGCCATAGCACATAATGAGGATATTGTCGTTGTTGATGTAGAAGAGGTGGTGTATATCCAAAGATAGTGGAAATTTGCACTTGTGGGCAAAATGTTTTGTCATAAACTTACTTTTCACATCATATTTCCAGAAGCACAAAAGAAAAGAAGAGCCTTACAAGGCTTCAACATGAATCATGTTGGTTATGGTTGTTTCATTCATAACTTTGCTACAATGAAGGATAAGAAAATCAACTAGCTTGGAGGGCCTTGGAGTTTGGCAAGACAAGTTGATCACTTTTGACACCACTATGGGTTAGGTTCCCTGAGCTGCCATTGGAATGTTGCTGACAAGTTCCAAGGACTATAACCACAATAGTCTCAAAAGTTGCTGAACAACAGCTTATCGACGCAAGAAAGGGCAGGTACTCTATGCTAGAGTTTGTCGCAGTGTTAGCATTCAAAAGTTGCTCCAACGTGGGACATATGTCCAAGGTTCAGAAAGGCTAATTTTGTCTCTGAAAGTATCTCTATCCTCTGCTTCAATTGTGTGAAAGTTGGACTTAATAATTTCCAATGTCCATCCCAAAACGACGAATTGACTCAGCCTAAATTTGGGAGCACAACAACTAATTATTTTGAAATAACAAACAAGCAAGCTATAGATGCCAATGTGAGCACCAAGAAGAGGAAATCACCCCTTTGTCTATGACTGTGGTGGAAGGACAAGAAGACTGTCTTGGGTCTCGGTTGCTTGTGCCTAATAAGAAGAGAAATCAGGGAAGCCCGAAGACTGTACTGAAGCTACCAGGTGACAAATTTTAAACATGGGCTGAAACCCAAAAACAGCCCTTGGACTGTTATTGGGTTTTAGCACTAGGAAAGGGTTCATTCAATGTCTAGGGGTACTAACCAGTAGCAAGGTGGAATTCTAGGAACCGTTCACAAGCAACATTCACCCAAATGCGGTTTCCAGAAGGAAACAAAAGCAACAAGAGCAGATTTGGCAACTGTAACACAGCTAAATGGTACAGCCAGCATAGCAGTTTTCAGCCAGCAGCAGGCTGGGAAAATGACCTCCAACAACACTTTAAACCCCTCTTTATCCAGCAAGAAGGTCAGGGAGTGCCTACAACATCCAATGAAGATGGATACATGTTTACAGCCACTAAAGGCCCCCAAATCTGCAGAAATTTGATCTAGAAACAGTGTGGAGAGCTGAATGGGCTGTTTTGACATATCTATTGGAGACCTATTCAAGGACAAGCCTAGAAACAAGAAAACGAAGAACAAAACTAAGCTACAACAAGATGCCTTGCAGCTTGAACTAGTCAAACCCCCGGCAGATGTGTCAACTTACAAAAGGAGAAGGGCTGATGGAGAGGGCAGCTCTTGGGTGGTGGTGTTTAAGGAGGAGATCAATTCCTTCAAATGAATAGTATCCTTTTTTGGAATTGTAGGATAGCTGAAGATGGAGCAAAGAGCTCCCCTAACAACCTTAGTAATTTAGTTAGGGATCATAGTCTTTGTATGATACTCCTTTTGGACTAGTGTAAATAGGCAAGTTATTGATAAATTGATTTGAGCCCAGTCCTAAATCAAGATATGCCAGCAGTGATTAGGGGAGACTTCAATTGCATTATTAATTAGGAGGAGAAGCGGGGGAAGGCCTTTCAAATCTAATACAATTCACAAGAACTTCACTAAGTTATATGTGGCTCAGATTTGCAGAATGTTCGCTTCATGGCTTCGGCCTTTGCCTAATGCAACAATAGGGTGGGAGATACCACCACAATTGTGAAGATCCATAAAGTACATGACACTCACTTAGCTCGCATTAGCTAAAATAATTGCCCTCTACTGCTTAACTATAGAACCAATATTGTCAAGCCACAAGAGGTATAAATTTAAGGATGCTTGGCTATCGTATGAAGACTCTACCTTGATTGTGCAAACTACCTAGAGATACCCAATGTGTGTTGGGACGGGTGGAGGGTAGGAATAAGGTTACTATGGTGCTGAATCAAAAGTGTGCTAGAACCTTAAAAGCTTTGAAGTGATCGAGTAAAAAGGAGGTACAAGATCTTTTGGCCAGGCTGAAGGAGCTTGAGTGGTCTATTCTCTTATCACAAACTAAGTTGTAGAGCGAAGACTTAGCGCACTCTTGCATACAAAGATGTAACAACAACTAGTCGACTAATAACACAGTGGCTAAGCCTGAGAAGTGCTGATACCAAAGGGCCAAAGCACACTAGATAGCATAGAGGGATAGGAACACCATCTTCCACAAAGCGCACACATGCTAGAAGAGGTGGAAATGTATCCAAGTGAGGCATAGAGACTGTAGTCAGTCCTATGCCTAATGACATAACTCAAGACTAGCTTTTCCATGCGACAGTAGAAAAATTGGTCCAGCAAATCACCGGTGGAGGTCAGAGAAGCAGTGTTTTATTGGTCAGTAAAAAGGCACTAATCTCAAGGTCCTTTATGAAGGGTATTAGCTAGCAAGCGAGAAAGACATAATTGGACCAGTCCAGTATACTTTCATCACAGAAGTCATATTGTAAACATGAAAGGAAACTAGTGTTGTATTAGTATCAAATCTAACAATCTTGAGCAGCCTAAGAAATTTAGACCTATTAGCCTACACACCATTATCAACAACATGATTGCCAAAAACTTGGTGAATAGACTAAAGAATCACATCGATAGTTTGGTGTATTTGAAGTAGGGTGCTCGTCCATGGCCACCTTATTGCAAACAACTACATCTTAGCATTGAAGGTGATCGATGCATAGACTTCAAACCAGAAAGGTGAAGAATAGTGACATGGTTGATCAAGTCGTACATGAAGCAAGCATACAACAGAATTAGTTGGGATTTCCCTGACCATGTTGCTTGGATAGGCATCCCTAACTAGCGGAGAAAGACTAGTATGTGTCAAAGAACTATGCTTTGCCAATTAATAAGAAAAGATCATCATGGATTGTGGTGAGGTGAGGTTTACAATAGGGTTGTCGCTTCCCCCTTATCTCTTTATCCTTCCTTCGGAGCATCTATCAACATTGATCTATAGGAATATGCAACAAGGCACAATATCAAGCATCAGAATCACACCGATTGGACCGCCTCATTTTCACCTTATGTTTGCGGGTGATTTGTTATTTTCTGAGGCAACTACTCCATCAATAGAAGATTGCATGAAGAGACTGCTTGATTATTATCGTGCAGCCTCAAGTCAGATGGTGAATCTTGCAAAGTCATTCATCATCTTTAGTTGTACCACCAACAAGATTGAGGAGACACTTCTTAGGAGATACATAACGGAGGGGCAGCAATGACGTACTTGGGCATCTCACTTGATAAGCGCCGGCTAGAGAAAGAAAACTTTCAACTAATATTGTTGCAGTTAGGGACATGATCATTGGGTCAAAGGTCAGAAGCTTGTCTTTGACATGGAGGATCTTTCATCACAGCACTCTAACCTCTATACCTTAAAATAGTAAAAATACTTTTCCCCATATGCATGATCCCCTTGATGTCCTCGATGATCTAGAGAAGCTCAGCAAGACATTCTGTAGAAGTAGCAATGATGAAACTAAAACTGAATGCAACCTAGGAGGAGGTGAAGAGCTTGCCTTTGACAAAGAGGGTCTCTCATCACAGCACTCTAACCTATATACCTTAAAATAGTAAAACTACTTTTCCCCATATGCATGATCCCCTCAATGTCCTTGACGATCTAGAGAAGCACAACAAGATGTTCATTAGAAATAGCAGTGCTGAAACTAAAACTAAAAGTAACCTAGAAGGAGGTATGTAAGCCTAAGTGTAAGGAAGGGAAAGGGCATACAACCTTATATTGTGGAGGCAGTTCCTCGTAGCCAAGCATGTGGCTAGGGATCAATTAGATTGCATTTGGAGAAAGAGTATAGGACTCGTACCCAACCTTCTGTAAAGAGGAGAGGTGATTTCTAGATCTAGAAGTTGTTATGCATCAGTGGTGATGTGGTCTAGGGTTACATGATCTGGCTTCTCAAGGAAGGAGCAACAATTTCCTTTCTAAATGATCCTTGGTTGTCCACTTTACTACTAAGCCAATGGCCTGTTTTCCTGAATATGAAGCTCAATGAGTCCCAAGCGGCAGAGGCATCTTCTAGATTGGAGTGGGACCGCACTAGACTCTAGCACCTCCTTAGGGTAAATATTCAGGAAAGAGTTATGGCTATTAGGAGGGTCTTGAGTTTTGGAGGTGATAGACTTGTGCGAACAGCTATTAAGTCTACAAAGATCCCCACAACCAAACTTTACTTTAGCAAGTTTTGTGACAATTTATGAACCCACTTCAAGTACTTGGAGTTGGCATCTCCCTACACAAATGAGGATTTAGTTGTTCTTGTCGAGAGTTTTCAAGGATGCCACACCTACCATTGCCTTGTTGTACCAAAAAGGCATGGTGGACTCACCCCCGCTATCCTTGGGGCTACATTACTGAGGAGAATATACATCACCTTGGGAAAGATTGCATAGTCTACAATGTATTGAGGGGCATCCTTTAGCAGAGCCACCAGGAGCAATAAAAAGGGTGCAACATTAGCTTGAAGTTGTGATCTTTTATTACTACTCGCTAACTTAGAACACCAACGTGAATAGAGGGCTTGTTCCCTTAACCAAGGACATTACTTCCACTGCACTAACTATCAGTGTTAATAACTTGAAGCACCACAGGGGAAGCTAGAACATAGTTGCCCAATGCAGCCGTCTCCTATAAAAACGAATGGGCCCCACTCCTCCCGAATGGCACAAGGTTAGTTTTGATGGTTCGATACAAGGTGGCAGTGAGGTCGGAGCGTGCTTCACAATCCAAGATCATAAGGCACACTTCATCAAAGGAAGCGAAAAGCAGATTCTTACAAGACCAATCCCAATCGCTAAAAAGTGGATTGTTATTGTGGAATTGAAGGCATTAGCAACAATACCTTAAAGGAAAGGGGCATTCGGTTGGAATGTGATTCTATGAAGAGCATCCAACTAACTCAAAGAAATATAGGCAACTCTACAGCTGGTGATTGGAAGACCTCAACCGAACATGTGACGTCCCGACGTCCGGGTCGCCAGAAAAACTATCTTCCAAAATCAAAATCTGATTTTGCTGGTATGTTACAGAACAGGCTAGGGAGAAAAGTTTTAGAGCAACACCCACAATTCAAAGTTGTTTAGGCATCAATCACCAAAGGGACCTTGTACTGTATAGTACAAATTTTTGCATTTTCCTTTTCTTTGTAAATTGTCATATATGCAAAGCAATGTAAATTGTGCGGCTAATTATTTGGCATACTTAAGCTATTTTATGTGATTTTTGTTAGGAGAAGAGTATAGCACTCCCAATTCACTTTTGCAACAACCTCAAAGAGGATGTCAATTGATGCATTTTTTTGTATTTTGTTCTTAGTTTAATCCTAAAGGCCTAGACCACATTTCACAAATCTAGTATTATAAGAAGCTGCAAATCAAGGATGCCAGGGGTCACACTGTTTTCTTCTATTCAATGAAGAAATTATGAAATTTCAACTACCAGGCACAAAGTAGGTTGGCATGTGAGCAATGTCTTTGACGGTACATTCGTTCAGCTTCTCCACCTTCAAAAGCAAATAAAGAATAAGTAATGCACAATGACAACAACAATGACAAAATACTGCAATCTATATACTTTCATTAAAAGCAAATACTTCGACCTAATATACTTCAAAAGAAAAAAGGAACTTCTAAACTTAACTAACCATCTCAACATATTCAAGCATGTCCATCGCATACGCAATTCCAACAATATTATCTATACGCTCCACAAATACAGGTACCCTGACAATGGAGCAACAGTTAGATTGGCAATGCTCAGAATAATTAGTAGGATACATCAAAACTTTTAGATCTAACCTAGAGTATTGATGAATCTCCCATAACTTCTTAAAATCAATTAATGTGGCACTGGCATCTATTGCAACTACATCCACAAGAGGAGTCATAACTTCCCGAACATAAGTGTCTTTAATTTCTAGCACATTCTCAATCATGTCCTGTAAAACGTTATTTTTAGAAGTACATGAAAGATTTAGCAAGATATATACAACACCTATTACAAGTAAAGCCAAAATTAGCATAAAATTTAAGAAATGTATGAACAACAAAAGAAAGGGTTTTCACTCAACCAAGTTCCATCCATTCAAAATTGGATTCTCTCCAGAAAGGGAATGAAGTTTAGGAAAACCTATAGGAACCAAAACGGGAATGAATTTTGGGAAAACCCATTGGAACCATATGTTTGGCTATAATAAATATGGCCAAAGGTGAGTCTTTTAGAGTGGTTTCATTCTATTTTTCACTCTCTTCATAAGGAACCCTCCCCTAAATCTTCCGGAAGAGAAAGATAGGCCCCCTTGCATGGTTTAGTCAAATCAACGTACCAGCCATTCAGGAACTATCTTGAGCAAAAAAGCAAAATACTGGAAAAGGTTCCATATATTTGAATTTTTAATAATTGGTAACAAGTGAAAAACTCAGCCATGTTGATATGCTGCTTATTTTGTTATCATTATTAATCCTACTACAACATTTCCAGCAAAAAAAAAACGATTTATTGTTAATTAAACAATTACTCAGAAACTCCCCTATCCACATTGCCAACATTATAAGTATGCTAAGTATGGTTAACATAAATACCATTACCAGTGAAAGAGATCAAGCTTTATGTTTCACTGATAAAAGTGTTCCAAATTTAAATAAACCAAGATTTTGTCGCAAAGAGCAGCGCCCCAAAAATCTAATTTGCATGCAAAAGAATACTGGAAGTAAATGATGCTCTTGTTCAAAATAAATACTGCTTCCGTAAAGGTTCTTTTGAAAGAAAATGCAAAAGAGCCATTAAAAAAATTCTAGCCATCGTACACCACCACAACACATTCAATTTCCCCAAGGAAATGGAGGGCAAGCAGTGGTGGCATAAAATATTAAGGATTCTAAATGATCATACCTGCTCCTCCTCTTCTATTGCACCACTCAATTCTGCACCTCGTAACATCAATTTCAGTTCATCTTCAGTGACATATGGCTCGCTAAAATAAAGGCAAGCAAAAATCAAATGCCAGTAATGGAAAAATAATTCAATAACGAATAGAAATTGAGAAAAAGCAAAAAGACAGAAACCTTATAACATAATGCTAAAAGATAGGTATCCCATAAACCTGAGGTCATAGACATATAAGCTGACATAACTTGGACAACAGCAATAATGATACATCATGGAAGGTGTGCATTGACATGTTACTCTACCAAAAGTGAGAGTTTTTAATGAATATGTGTGCCAAAAGAAAGATAAGTCTCCACAAAATTGTTTATCTGACAAACGCAGCATCAAAAAATTATTATTTCATGATTTTTTGTTCCTTTCATTATTGAAGTATTCTTTGGAAGGACATCTTCGGAAGTAAAGATGATGCAACCATGTTTATTCCCATTGGCATTTCAGGAGTTTTCATGACCTCCATACAAACCTACACAAGTCCTTTAATCAAGTCTTAAATAATATACTTTACCACTACATCTGGATGATTTCAATTTGTAACTCTTAACTAATGCCAGAACAAACATTCTGTTGACACCTGCATTCAGAGTTGAATATCAGCCGTACACGTGGCATGTAAAGGCTTTTAAACTATCTTTACCGTCAAGCACGATGTTTTATTCATCAGTTACAATGTTTGACTAATCATGTTATAGAATCTTCAACCATCGGTTACGATGTTTGGCCATCCACAACTTCCTGTAACATCGGCCACGATGCTCAATCATCCACAACTATCGATGTCTCAGCCTGATGGAGACTGCCACGTCAGAATGATTTCCACAAAGTTGCAGGTTCCCGGTCACCAGTAATCGGCCATCTGGTTTCCCCCAGTTAAACAGATCAAGAATCCGCGTGCCCTTGCCACTATCAATGGTCTTTCTGGAGCTGGCAAGTGTGGGGACGACAGTATGGAGCCGACGGTTATAATATTCCGGCCCGAAAACCCGCTAAACTCCACTATAGCTCATCCATAAATACCTCTAAACAAAGCTCCAGAGGCAGGGAATCAGAAAGGACGAAATTTGTATTTTTCTTCTTTCTTCTTGTATTGGTACTCTTGCCAAACTTTTTTTTAGCTCTAGTGAAACCTTTCTCTGACTCTCCGGTGGACGTAGGGGAAGTTATCCCCAAACCACCTTACATTCTTGTGTGTTTTTCTGGATGATTTTTAGCTCCTCTGTGCCAGCATTCTGGGCTAGAAATATTGCGTTTTGGGCTAATTCTCCGGACTCATCTCTCTCCGTCAATATTTTTTGGTGCTTCAATTGAGAAAGAGAAGATGGTAGGCAGAGTGCACAAGACCAAACCTCAGGCCCAAAATGCTCGTGTTGCTAAAGAGCCTTTTGTTAGGGATCCTGGAGATGAGAGTTCGACCTCTGCCTTATGGCGTCACGCAGGATCAACTTCCTCATCAAAAAGCACTAGGATGACAGAATTGTATGAGATGCTGGCAAATCTCACCAATCTTGTCACTAGACTCACTACTCAGCAGGCTGCAGTCCTTCAACGGACTAAGACAATCAATGTCGTTCTGACCCAGTTTGCCTGCCAGTTACGGCAGCTCCTGCCCCTATTCCACCGGCTGCGGCGGTCCTTCCACCACCTCCACAAGAACAGAGGGGGGCTCATTCCTTTCAAGAACCCCCTCTGTTGAATCTTCTGGCTTCTCATAGCCTCCTAGGCAAGATCTTCCTCGCCAGGAGGCTCAACCCAATCTCCCTTCTCTTCCACCTCTTCTTCCCTATCCTGCACTTCCACAACCTACTCTCCTCCCTCCAACCTTCCCTTCGTTCTTGGCTGGAGGGAATCCTTTCTTTCTTGGCGTTCCGGCTCCCCAATGTCGGCCCGACGCCTTCGTTGGTCCTCTTGACAGCAATGCCTCCTTCTGTGATGTCATTCGTCAAGCACCAATCCCATTAGACTTCAAGCCGCCACGCCTTGAGGTTTACAGGGGAACTACAGACCCTCGCGAGCATATCCAAGGGTTTGAAGCTACCTTTTGTCATCGCCACCCTAACGAGGCAACGAAGTGTCACCTTCTTGTCAATACTATGAAAGGGGCAGCATTCAGCAAATTCATCAAGCTGCCCAGGAGCCATATCTGCGCTTATGAGCACCTGAAATGGGAATTGATCGCCCACTTCATTGGGCAAACACAGATGGTCGTCTCCGATATGGTGCTTGCTAACATTAAGTAGAGAAAAAATAAAACCTGTGAGATTATACCAACTGTTTCTTTGCTGATACAGTGAAAGCTGAAAACGTTGACCCTATAGTTGCCATGCACAACTACTGTAGGACGGCTCCCCCGACATTACCAAGCCTAAAACTAAAGGAGGGAAGAAAAAACATCGAGGCGACAAAAAATCGGGCCGGAGGGAGCAGAGGAATGACAATTGCAACAGAGGCAACAAAAAGCCTCGCCAATTCTACGAGCGGAAGCAGCTCTTCTCCAAGCCGCTCACTAAAGTCTATGCAGCAGTTGTCAAGAAAGGATGGGTTCGTACATCAGGACCTAAACCAGTACCTTCCACTAGGACAGATCCTAATAATTACTGTGAGTTGCACAGCAACTACAAGAATAGGCTCCATAAATGTCGCGCTCTCAATGTCCTGCTTAACAAACTAGCTGATTAGGGAAAGTTGGAAGAATTCTTGCTCATGACCTGCGCCCCTGAGCCTGGCCTGAGGGAAAGGTCCCACGAAGATGCCTTAAGGACCGCAACGCAGATTTCCATAACTTTCCATGTTTTGGATCCTCCAAGCCGGACATATGCCCCAACCACCAGGACTATCAACACGATCTTCAGCGTTGATTCTACTGCTACTCGCCGCCAAATAGCCGAAGTTGGCGGCATATCCGAACAAGTCTCTACTTCTATCCTCCTCACCTTATTCGAAGAATATCTCCCTCGCAGTGACAATTCTTACAATGACCCATAGTGGTCACTACTCGAATCGCCAACTCCGATGTTTGGCGAGTTCTCATTGACTCTAAAAGCGTTGCAGACATCTTGTTTGAGTCACTTTTCTTTAGATGGGCCTTAAGGAGACAGACCTCCTCCACAAAGTACTTACTCTTCTGAGCTTTTCTGGAGAGAGAGTCCAGCCCCTTGGCTTCATCTCACTACTCGTGGCTTTCTACAACGACAATGGGTATGCCATGAATATGGTGAACTTCGTGGTCATCAGAACCAAGTCTGGCTACAACGCCATCCTGGAAAAAAGTACTCTCAATTCCTTTTAAATAGTGATTTTTACACCGCATCTCTGCGTAAAGTTCCCCACTCCCAATGGCTTCATTACCATTACGGGAAACCCAAAATAGGCTCTCCGATGTTTCCAGATCGCCACTCAGCTTATAGTTGACCAGCTGGATCCCAAAGGGACCCAGCCTGTCACACCTTAAGAGGAATGTAACTCTGGGGGGAGAAGATTCTTCAAAACTTATATTTATATCCTCTTCTATGAATAACAAGCAGCAGGCAGAAATCACTGCCTTACTTTCTAAGTATGTCGATATTTTTGTATGGTCCCTTGAAGAGATAGTAGGTGTTAACAAAACTATTAATGAGCATCACTTAAATGTATCTGCTTATGCAGTTCTTGTAAAACAAAAGAAAAAAATCATGGCAGGAGAAAGGTACCATGCCATTAAAGAAGTAGGTAAATTATTGAAGACCAAATACATCAGAGAAGTCAAATACCCAAAGTGGTTTACAAACATAATGATGGTGAAAAAGCTTAATGAAAAATGGAGAATGTGTGTGGATTTTCAAGCACTCATGTCGATGAAGAGAAGACTGCTTTCATTACTGACTTCGGATCCTTCTACTATGATGCTATGCCTTTGGTTTGAAGAATGCTGGCACAACTTAGCCGTGTATGATTGATGTTGTATTCAAAAATCAATAACAACAACCAAGCCTTAATCCCTCTAAGCGGGATCAGCTACATGAATCCTTTGTTTCTATTGCGCTCTATCAATTAACAAATTTTTATTTAAGTATAAGTAACTAAGATTACTCCTTATAATTTCTTATCATATCTTCTTTGGTCTCCCTCTTCCTGTGTACATGGGCAAAATCCAATACCTCGATTTTTCTAACTGAAGCTTCAATCGGCCTAGGATTTATATGTTCAAACCATCTAAGCTAACTTTCGCTATGTTTATCCTCAATTGGTGTAACATTTACTTTTTTTCGGATATACTCGTCTCTTATTCTATCCTTTCGTGTATATCCACACATCCACCTTAGCATTCTCACTTTTGTAACATTTATTTTATTTGTATGTTTTCTCCTTGCAGATCGGCATTCAGCACTATATATCATCGCTTGTCTCACTTATAAAATTTACTCTTAAATCTAAATAGAATTTTTCTATCGCATAATATACTAGAAGTATTTCTCCATTTTACTCATCCTGCTTGAATCTTACTAATAACGTCATTATCAATTTCACTATTATTTTGTATGATTGATCTAAGATCTCTAAAACACTCTTCTTAATAGTTTGATCATCAATTGTCACATCACTAATATAATTGTTTCTTTCTTGACTAATTGTGCACTCTATATATTCAATTTTTAATCTACTAAAATAAAAAACTTTAAATTCTAGAGTATTCCTCTAAAGCTTGAGTTTCGCTTTAGTTCCCTTTTTAGTTTTATCAACAAGAACAATATCATCTGTGAAGAGCATACACCAAAGCACGTCATCTTCGATATATTCAGTTAGGACTTCCATAATTAAAGCAATAAGATACGAACTTAAAGCTGAGCCTTAGTGTAATCCAACTATAATAGGAAAATCGTTAGTCAAACCTCATTGTGTCCGAACACAGGTAACAACTCTTTTATACATGTCTTTAGTAACTTAAATATAAGCAGTGCAAATCTTTTCTTTTCTAAAACTCCCCAAAGTACTACTCTTGAGATTTTATTATAAGCTTTTTCTAGATCAATAAAAACCAAATATAAGTGTTCTTTCTCTCCTTAAACTTCTTCATTAAATTTCTCAATAAATGAATAGCTTCTATAGTAAATCTATCTGGCATAAAACTAAATTAATTCTCTGATACCTTAGTATTTATGGCGTAACTTATGTGCAATCATGCTCTCTCAAAATTTTTAAAGTATGGCTCATTAATTTAATTCTTCTATAATTTACACAACTCTGTACACCACATTTACTCTTGAAAATAAGTATCAATATACTCTTTCTCCATTCATTTAGCATTCTTTTAGTCTTCAAAATCATATTAAAAAATCTAGTGAGCCAAAAAATCACCTTCAAACATCTATTGAGATATTATCCGATCCTACTATTTTTTTATACTTCATCTTCTTTAAAACTTTTCAGACTTCACCTTTACTGATACGTCGGATATAAAAGTAATTTTTACTTTCTTTTGGAGTGCTGAGTTCAGAAAGATCAATTGAATATTCAGAACTTTTATTAAAAAGCTGTTGAAAATAACTCATCCATCTATTTTTAATATTTTCTATTATGAAATATACTTTTTAATCTTCATCCTTAATACATTTTACTTGAATTAAGTGTTTAATTTTTCTATTTCTTGCTTGTCATCTTATATAATTGTCTTTTTCCTTCTTTAGTGTCTAACTTCTTATATAAATACTCAAGAGCCATATACTTTGCATTGTCGACTGTTTTCTTAAACTTTCGTAGAGCCACTTTATATTTCTCATTTATCCTTATTTTTACTTTTTAAACCAATCTTTATAACAAATCTTCTTCTCCTTAATTTTTCTTGTACATTATCTTTCTACCACTAAGCATCTTTATTATTTGGAATCATTCCTTTGGATTCTTCCAGCATATCTTTCGCGACCTTATGAATGCAGTTAGCAACCATCAGCCACATAAAATCAGTTTTCCCATTAATATTCCATTACTCAAGTTATACAATTTTTTTATTAAATATACATCTATTTTCATTCTTTAGATTTCACCATCGAGTCCGAGGATAGGATTTCGACTTATTATTTTTTCTCCAATACTTCATCTCAGAATCTAAAATCATTAATCGATATTGAGTAGTCAACTTGAAATGACTTCACAATCTTCACAATCCAAACGAACTCATTTTCTTATAAGAAAATCACGAGGAAAGAAATCTTAAAACCTATGTAAATGATATCCTAATCAAAAACATAAATATAGAGAATCATCTAATAGATCTCAAGAAGACGCTTGACACTCTCCGCAATTATAAGCTTAAATTTAACCCTACTAAATATATTTTTGGTGTTGTTTCAGGTAAATTCTTGGGGTACTTAATATCGGCCCAAGGTATTGAAACGAACCCTGACAAAATCGCAGTGATACTTAACATACCATCTCCAAAATCATTAAAGGAGATTCAAAGATTGGCGGGTCGAGTTACTAGTCTGGGAAGATTCATCTCTAAGGCTCATGATCAATGTTTGCTATTCTTCCGATGTTTGCATGATGGCAAAAAGGCGCAATGAACAACTCCAGAAATGAGGGATATCTTATCTTTATACCCTAAAGTTCCTGATACAACAGTCCCTGCAGGTTTGATCAGAGAGGATAAGGGAATTCAACGTCCAGTATTCTATGTCAGTCATGAGCTATTGGAGATTGAAACTCGATATCCTGTGCTAGAGAAGCTGGCCTTTACTCTTCTTATGGCTGCCAGATTTTCAAACTTACATCATTCTAGTTGTCACTGATCAACTGCTTCTTAAGATATTGCACACTCCTGAGGTCTCAGGGAGATTACTAAAGTGGTCAATTAAACTTAACGAATTCCATATTAAATATGCTACAAGAACAACTATCAAGGCATAAGCCCTGTCTAATTGTGACAGAATTCACTACCTCAGATCCTATGCCAACAAAAAAGAAAATTATACCTTGGTCTCTACACGTTGGTGCCTCTAGGAAACTATCTCGGAGAGTTGGCATTCTCTTAACCAGCCCAATCGGTGTTACCTTATATCGATCTGTCACTCTTCAATTTAAGGTCACTAATAATCAAGCTGAATATGAAGCTCTCATTGTTGATCTAGAATTTGCTCGTGAGTTGGGTGTGCACCATATTCAAGTCTTTAGTGACTCATAGCTGATAGTTAATCAGGTCAATCGCATTTATGAGATAAGAGACGATATTCTAAAGAAGCACTTGGCTAAAGTTCATCTCTTAATCTCTCAGTTCATAGAGTTCTCTCTATCTCATGTCCATAAGGCCCTATTTGGCGCGAGGACCAAAATCAGGACCAAAATAATACTAATTTTAAAAAATAATAATAGTAATAAATAAATTTTTTTAATTATTTTACACATATTCTAATATAAAAAAATATTATTTTACTTCACATACTCAATAATTTTCAAAAAAAATATCAACTTTATTTCACATCTTAGACCAAAATACTCAAATGTGAAATAAAATTGATATTTTTATTAAAAATTATAATGTGAAGTAAAATAATTTTTTTTTATAAATGTATAGAATGATTAAAAAAATTTATTTATTAGGGGTAATACTACTTAGGCTCCTGAGGTTTACTCGACTTGCCACGCAGGTCCACAATTTTGAAAACATATCAGACAGGTCTCCAAAACTTAATGTATAGGTCATTATGGTCCTTAATATTTATTAAAAGCTTCCAATAAGGTCCAACTAAACGTTTTTCATCAAAAATTTCGTTAAATCAAAATTTTAATTAAGAAATAATAAAAAAAAAATAATGTGAAATTACAATTGTACCCCTGGTCCTCGCTGCGGCAGACAGCAGGCGGCCGCCGGCGTACGCGCTCAAGCGACTGCGAGCGCCGCTGCACGCTCAAGCCTCCGCGTGCAGGCGACTGCCTGCTTTGGCGTCAGCACATCGGCGCCATGCGCGTAGGCCACGCGCAGACGCCCGCGCGCACCGACTTCTGCGCGCGGCCGGCAACTCGGGAATATAAAAGGATAAAAAGGGTATTTTTGTAATTTTAACAGCGTTTAACGGATGCCGTCACAGAAAGACCACAATGACCTATACAGTAAACTTTGGGGACCTGTCTGGCATGTTATCAAAATTGTGGACCTGCATGGCAAGTCGAGTAAACCTCAGGGGCCTAAATGGAATTACCCCTATTTATTATTATTATTATTTTTTTTAAACTAGTACTATTTTGCTCCTGATTTTGGTCATCGCGCCAAACAGAGCCTTAAAGAAGAAAATTAGATGACTAGTTGTCTTGCAAAGAAGGTATCTCCTGATTTTCATCAGCATCAGATATTTGACAAGCTATTATGACCTAGCAAAGGTACAATGTGCTAACCAAACATCATACTGGATGAATAGAATTATTGATTATTTGAAGAATGTTGTCCAGCCTAATAATCGAATGAAGCTAAAGAAGTTGAGGTTTGAATGAGCCAAGTATGTCCTTATCAACAATCAGTTATATAGAAGATCATATGCTAAGCCCCTCACGAAGTGCTTGAGACTGGAGGAGGCAACAAAGGTCACAAAATCTATTTATCAAGGAGAATACAAAACTCATGCTCGCAGAGGATGTTTGGTTATATGCATTCTTCGCTAAGGATTTTTCTGGCCTAATATTCACAAGGATGCCCAGACATTTATTGAAAAATGCCTACAATGTCAATATTATGTAGATCTATACCATCAACCAGCAGGTTTCCTCAAACCCATCAATTCTTCTTGGTCCTTTGCAGTTTGGGGGTTAAATTTTTCGGGTCCAATACCTCTTGTTGTACGAAGCTACAGATGAGTCTTAACCGCTATCGATTATTTTATAAAGTGGATTGAGCCCAAACTTATGGTTTAGGCTCAATCTAATGTTTAGCGTGTAGAAGATTTCATATAAGCTAATATTTTATGCATACATGGTGTTCCTATAACCATCATCACTGATAATAGTACTCCCTTCGCTAATCAAAGAATTCATGATTTCTGTGGAAAACACCAAATCAATCTTAAATATGCATTTGTTTGGTATCCATATACTAATGGTCAAGCTGAAACGACTAACAAGAACATTCTTAATATTTAAAGATGCGTTTGGATGAAGCTAAAACTCACTGGCCCGATAAACTTCCAGGTGTTCTGTGGGTTTATAATACCATTCTATCAGAAGTCACTCAAGAATCCCCTTTTTCTTGTGTTTGGGATGAAGGCTGTTATACCTGTTGAACTGGATCACTTCTTTCCCAGAGTGGAGGCTGCAGCAAACTTTGATCCCGATGCTTTGGAAGCTTGGATGAAAGAAAACAATGATTCAAGGCGTCTTGATCTGGATCTTCTAGAGCATAGAAGACAGTTAGCAGAGCTCCAAGCATAAAACATAAGCGTCGAATTGAGCGATATTTCAACCGCAAGGTGAAAAAAAAAATTCACCCAAGGTAATCTTGTCCTTAAGCGATGACAGATGGCAAGCAGCAACCTTAAAGTTCCAAAGCTTGAGCCAAATTGGGAAGGTTCATATATCGTCCGTGAAGTTGCTGGACCTAATGCATACTACCTGATGGATCCTGATGGCATTCAAATTTGAAGGACATAGAGTGGAGATGATTAAAAAAATTCTATGCTTAAATTAGTTATCTTGTAGACTCAGGGCATTCTTGATAAAGTTTTACTGAGAACTTCATTTTTCATTGGTCTTCTAAAATTCATATTCTTTATTGATCTTCTGAAATTCATATTTTTTATCGATTTTCTGGAATTCATATTCTTTATTGACCCTCCAGAATTCATACTCTATTGGTTCTCTGAAATTCGTATTATATTTATGGTCTTCTGAAACTCATTATATTGATGGATTTAATAAATATAAAATTCTGAATTTCAATTACTATGCAAAGCTTCAGAATTATCTTATGCATCATTGCAAGCGTTAACATCGTAAGCGATGACCTCTTCATGAACGATGTTTTTTTCTTGTATTGATTAACATCATGAGCGATGACCCCTCCGTGAACGATGTTTCTTTCTTGCATTGATTAACATTGTAAGCGATGACCCCTCCGTGAACGATGTTTCTTTCTTGCATTGATTAACATTGTAATGAGGCTTGGTTATTCTGAGATACAAGTCATCATTATTACACATGCTGAACATCGTGCACGATACTTTATTATTTCGTGATCGATGTTATCTTTATTATTCTAACATTTTACTTATCAGTGGTCACTGAGCTTAGTCAAGCCTGAAGGGTAGATGAGATCTCCTAACACATACAATTAAAATCCTACCAATACACCTAAAGGTCAGGGGAGTATCAGAAAGAGCTAGCTTATAACCTTAGGGCAGTTCCTGGCATCCAATTGAGAATTAGCAATGCAAGTCCCCCCTAAGCAGAGTACCTTTGCTTCTAGCTAGGATTTGCCGAGGTCAACCATGTCTTACTACAAATGTCGTTCTCACGATGTTTCAGACTATCAGATCCTTGACATTGGGGAAGTAACTTCATGGCAAGATCACTACTAGTACTATTACTTCTTTCTTATGCAGATATTGGCAGAAGAACTTATTCTAAAGCTAATACTAAAGGGACATTTATATTCTAAGTTCATTCATTATCAAAGTTGGCAATTATGACTATTACAACTGAGCTGCTCAGTTGGATTTCATTCCAAATCAATTATATGATTGGGCTCAACACACATTTTCTAGAATGCATTCTTCTAATTAACATTCAAAATCAGTTATAGATGAATTGCTAGTATTCGTATTACATGGCAGAGTTTTTAAAACTCGTTTCCAGAATTGTTCATCATACAAAGTTCTGTAGCCATACAAGAAATTCATACAACATATCAGCAAAACAACTGAGTTTGTAGGCTTTCACCACTTCTGCTGATTTGGCTGTGAATGTGGTATTCTGGCCTTCGCCCTCTTCTTCAGCTAATCCTAAGTGGCTGAGGGTATTCCATGGAGAAGATTCTACGTCAAGCTGAGTCCTTATTATTTTCTGTTCTTCATCCCTTTGACAAAGGAGATTGGGCTGCACGGCTATCTGTTCCTCTGCCCTCTCCTAAGTAGGGATTCCGAGACGACGAACGGGTGTCGAAGTCCCTCAATCTCTCGATATATCGTTCACGATGTTTCATAATATCGAGAACGATAGTAGGTTATGTACTTTAATCAGGTACTTTGTACTATCGTTCACGATGTTTTATAACATCAGGAACGATGGTTAATTATTTCCCTCAATCAAAGTTCAGCTTTCCATCGTCCACAATGTTAGGTCCGTAATACAATTCACTCTTTTTTCTTTTTCTTTGCACTTCTAGTTGAGGAGGTGTTGCGGCTTTTTCCAGAACCTTTGGGACTAAGATTGCAGGCTCCTATCTCAGCGACGGTTCGCCTTTGAAGACAAAACACCGTCTCTCTTCTTCTTGGTCATTTTTTTCTGCTGAACAATGATGTTAGGCTAGCCTTATTTTTCTGATCAGTCATTACGCTAATTTGCTTTTTCTCTCTTTTTTTTTGCAGAATACGGGAAATCAAAACGAACATAATGCGAATCGGCAGTGCGATGCCTTAAATTCATTTTTGCGGCCTTAAACAACACACTCATCCACATAACTATTAACGCATGCCTGAGCCCACATAAATGTTCATGCCCATTCATGTGGAGGGCTGATGTTAACACATGGATTTAGCGTTGAGTCTCAACCGTACACGTGGCATCTAAAGGCATTCAAACTATCTTTACCGTTGTGCACGATTTTTTATTCATAGGTTACGATATTTGACTAATCATGCTTTGCTTTTACAGAAATCTCCAACCATTGTCTACGATATTTGGCCATCCACAACTTCCTGTAACATCAGCCATAATATTTAATCATCCACAGTTTCCTATAATATCGGCCACGATACTCAATCATCCACATCTGTCGCTGTCTCAGCCTGATGGAGACTGCCACACCAACACGATTTCCACTAAGTTGCAAGTTCCCGATCACCAGTAGCCAGTCATCCAGTTTTTGCTAGTCATACAAATCAAGAATCAACGTGCACTTGCCATTATCCAGGAGTCGGTAAGTGTGGGGCCGACAGTATGGAGCCGACAGTATGGAGCCGACAGTTATAATATTCCAGCCCAAAAACCCGTTGAACTGCACTATAGCTCATCTATAAATACCTCTTGGCAGAGCTCCAGAGGCAGAGAATCAGAAAGGATGGATTCTTCTTCCTTCTTCTTGTATTAGTCCTCTAGCCAACCTTTTTTGAGCTCTAATAAAACCTTTCTCTGACTCTCTAGTGAACGTAGGGAAGCTATCTCTGAACCACCTTACATTCTTGTGCGTTTTTCTGGATGATTCTTGGCTCCACTATGTCAGCGTTCTGGGCTAGAAATATTGCGTGCTGCTAATTCTCAAGACTCTCATCTCTCTCTATCAACACATTCTAATAAGCGCCAGTGAATGTCAAGATTTCTATGGAAAGGTTTTCATACTATATCAAGCATTCACCCTTCAATGGTTTTCTTTTCATGAAATAAGGGTTGAGATTTATCTAATGACAGATAATGTAGTAATACGTTTATATAATATGTGGAATAGTGGAGTTTTAACCAACCATATATGTAAAGCAAATCTTCATAACTATGGAAAGAAAGCATAACGCCATAACAATGAAATCCTAAGCAAACAACCTACCTTCTACCTTTCAAGCCTAGCATCTTCAGCATTCCCATGGAGAGAAAAGTAACAACTCTTCCAACAGGATAGAGGACCAAGGAAAGCCATGCAACAGGCCTGACCTAGATGCATCAAAAAAAATATGCTGACGAAAAGAATCCCAATAATAGATCCAGCAGCTGAGCACAATATTAGGTATAAACTAACGAAATATTATAACATGCCATACTGTTTTCCAAAATCAAGTAGCAATATCACACCTCACAACAAACCTAGCAACCTCAGTAGCGTTATGAACAGCAATACTCTTTGGCGTTATTTCTGTAAGTAGCAATATTGCAACCTGAAATACACAAAATTATCACTTCCTTAGCGTACCCATACATGACAAGTTCATGAAAGCTTTGTCCCTTGAACATAAACAAAGCATGAATTATGAAAAGCATAAATCTTTTGTAAAATCAAGAAGAATGCCAATGTTTCGTCAAGAAAAAAATACCCAAAACACCACAAAATATCCTAGCAAATGTCATTATTAATATAAAACTAACTAGGACTGTAGTTCTTCATGTCTTAAAACCTCAAATCCCCAATTTTGCAATGGAGTCAACATCAGTCCCTGCCATTACACTTTGCTGGTTCTTGGGTTGGTCAAGCCCGACCCAGCCAGCCATTACCTCCTACATTGAGTCCCTCAAATATGCCCGGCATAGAAAGAACCAATGCAGAGCATAAGCTCAGCCTAAAAAAATGCACTAAGCCTGTTCGACAGAAGAAAAAAAAGAGCTTTGGAGGTGAAAAGTAGAAAGCCATAAAAGAAGCCCCAAAGCATAGTTTGACAGCGTTCATTCGTGAAGTAGTCCACTGACAGCCTCGTGAACGTCGTCGTAATCACAAAGGCGAACAACAAGTGGAGGGTGCGCATGGACTTCACGGATCTGAACAAAGCCTACCCGAAAGAATCTTATTCACTGCCTAAAATTGATAAGTTGGTGGATTCGACGGTTGGCTGTTCCACACTAAGCTTCCTCGATGCCTTCTCTAACAATCACCAGATCTTGATGTCCCGAGAAGACGAAGAAAAAACAACGTTCATCACTAACCATGGGGAACAATATTACCAAGTAATGCCTTTCGAAATAAAGAATGCCGAAGCCACATACAAGAGGATGGTGGACAAGGTTTTCAAACAACAGAAGTTGGCCTTGAGGTATACATTTTTGATATTCTTGTCAAAAGTGTTATCTTCGAGCAGCATCTCAAAAACCCCAAAAAGACATTCTGAATGCTCCGGCAATACAACATGAAGCTAAACACCGAAAAGTATTGATTCGTCTTGCCCACAAGAAAGTTCCTAGGGTTTATCATCTCAGTTCCTGGATAGAGGCGAATCCCAAGAAAATCAAAGCTATCTTGGACATGCCTTCCCTGACAAACTACTAAGAAGTCCAAAAGTTGATGGGGTGAATAGTAGCTCTTAACAGATTCATCTCCAAGTTAGCCAACAAATTTCTGCCTTTCTTCAAGGTCATCCGTAGACTATTAAAATCGTTCAAAACTCGAAACTCACTCAAATTTTGACTCGAATTATATTGAGTCGATCTTGATTCGCTCAAAATGATTTTCAAGTTAACTCAAAACATATATATCATACATAATTAGTGCTATTGTAAAACATGTACATTGGTTAGGAGTGGGTTAGCTTTAATTTTTACATATTGAGTAATCCAAGTTCAATTCCAACAATTAGCAAACCCTTTTTTTCATATCTTTCAATTAAATATAATAATATAAAATTAAATAATCTTAAAGATAAAATTTATTATTAATATAATTTTAAAAAATTATTTCAAGTAAACTCAAAATGCATTTCAAGTCAATTCAAACTTGATTCATTTTGAGTCGAGTTAAAAAAATTCGAGTCGAGTTCGAATTAACCCAAACTCGCTCAAACTCGACTCTTTAACAACCGTTGTAGAACTGAATGGAAAGTGGAGTGTGAGAAGGCGTTTGCCGAACTCGAGAGCTACCTCTCCTCCTAGCCATCCTCTCCCCCCAACCAACGGTGAAATCCTATACTTATATCATTCTACCTCTGACATTACTATATCTACAGTGCTCGTTCAGGAGGATAATGGCGAGTAGAAACCTATGTACTACGTCAATCACAAGCTACAAGGCGCCAAAGCACAATACCCTCTATTGGAAAGGTAGCCTTTCCCTCATCGTCTTGAACGGGTGGCTCCAACACTACTTCCAGGCGCATTAGATCACTGTAGTGACAAACTTGCCCCTGAAAAAGTTCGTTTATACCCGTGAAGTCTTTGGAAGACCGCATAAGCGGGCCATTGAACTCACCAAGTTTGACATATGTTACGTCCCTCGCGCAACAATCAAGTCTCAATTACTCACCAACTTGATCATCGAATTATCAACTTCAGAGCCCCCAACTCCCGAGGAACAATTGCCTTGGACCCTTTTCGTTGACAGCATATCTGGACAAAAATCCCAAGGAGTTGGAGTCTTCCTCACGAATCCCAAAGGAATAAAGTTGCATAAGTGACTTCGACTACTCTTTTTGGCCACCAACAACCAAGCATAGTACAAAGCTCTCATTGCTAGCCTCCGCTTTGCCACGGTGTAAAAGCCAAACACTTGAGGTCTTCAGTGACTTGAAATTGGTTGTAAGCCAAGTCAAAGGAGAGTACCAAACGCAAGATCCAATACTAAAGAAATACTTGGCAAGTCCAGGCTACCAGTCTCCCGCTTCAAGAAGTACAAAGTCATACATTTCCTCGAGCGGAAAACTCTATTGCCAATAGGCTAGAGAAGAGGGGATAAGCTAACATGGAAGATGAGATTCACGTGTCAAAGGATTCATATAGCCGACCCCACCTAGTAGAATAAAGGCTTAATTGTTGTTGTTATTGTTATATAAACTCATGTACAACCAAGCAACTTATATCAATTGAATTGAGTCAAAACTTGGAGTCCAATTTTTTATGGGTCAAAAATACATTTATTCACCTTATTTGATCATGCATCAAAACATACCATAGTTTGTTGTTAAAGATGCATGTTGCTTATTTGACTTACACAAAATCTTAGCACTAATTTGCATAGGAGAAAACTTGCATGGAAAATTATTCAAGTATTTCAAGTGGTTAAACAAAGGATGGCATTCAAAGGTTTCAAGATGTATAACGGACATCAAAGGTGCAAGAATCTTTACTCCAGACACAAAAATAATAATAATAACAATAATAGGGCATACAGTCATCACTCCTGTAGCTGCACTGACTCCAGCTTCGCCAAAAACTGCAGTTGCTGCTTCAGTGACAAGTGCCGTTGCACCAATATTTACAACACTGTATTTTCCAGGGAATTTAAAATGTCAAAGATCTTTTTTATTTTTGATAGAAGTCAAAAGATCTATTGAAATTTCATTGCAAGCAACAAAGCAAAAAAGGTATGTCTATTTCAATACGTGGTTCCAATTAGAATGGTTGTAAGAAATCGTGTAACATCACTACGAAGCATTCTGAAGACACCATTCTCAGCTTCTTTTTCAGCCAATTCACGAACCTGATAAAAAAGAATCAGAAATTATCCAAAATAATACCCAAATTAGCAGAGGAAACAAAAAGTGTAACATAAGACTTAAGGTGAATCAATTGATAAACTTCCTACAAACACTTAACAGTAAAGTAACTAGCAGGCCCGACGCACAAAATGGGAAAATATAGATCTTCCATAAAAGACATCCATAGCCAATCGCATAAAAGATTAAAAAGAACCACCAAAGATGTAGCCACAAATATATGTACGATTGTTCATGTCTAAAATAAGATAATTTATCATATCAACATCAATAACATTTTTGGGTAAATTACATCCAGGTCTCTGAGTTTAGAATATATTATCACTCAAGTTTAAAATTTTAAAAATTTAACATTTGAGCCACTAAAACAGATATAAATATCAAGCAGGTCCACATTTGATTTTTTAATATTAAATTCTATAAAATACATAAAATGTCCCTCCCCTCTCTCCCCCTCTCTCTCACGAAATCTACTAGGAGGCAAAAGGGAAGCCCGCCCTCCTGCCTTGCCTTTTCTCTATAGCTCTTGCCCTCCACCAGCAGCCGCAGCCGACGCAGCCCTCACGTGTGGCTACGCAGCTACTGGTCTCACATGGCTACCGACAAAGTGTGATATCCTGGAATCTGATTTGAAGTTAAAAGAAATTGAAATATAATTTGAATTGAGGTTTAAAAATTAAAGCAGATTTGGACTGAAAATGAAGGACTTTGGACCTGAAAATAATATTTTTGGACCTATTTATAAGAAAAAGAAAATAGAAGAACCAAAATGTAATTGTTCCATTAATCAGATAGGAACAATAGCGCGGGAACCACCTTCGCCTCTGCCATTTTCCGCGTGTCGCATGCGTTTGGAGAGAGAAAAATCCTTTTCTCTCTCCCTCTCGGTTTCCTTTCTACTGCCCGCACCTCTGTCCGCGTCTGCCCGTTCCGCCGAGTCCAAAGAAGCAGCAGCAGCAGCAGCTCCAGCCAGCTGGGAAGGAAGAAGGAGAAGAAGGAGAAGAAGAAGAAAAAGGAAAGCTAGTGAGGAGTTTCCAAGCTTGTTTAACGATATAATCGATAGGTAATTCTTTCCCTAAAGTTGATGTTGAATTATTATTAAGTTGTGAATATAATTTAATATTTCGAGAATATGAAATTATGTTATTATGCTACGTGTGTTGTTAATTGAACAAGAAAATGAATGTGACATGCTTATCTGTGAAGTGATATAATACTAATGAATTTTTGTATACCAAGAACCGACGAGGGCGGAGAGTTTCCTATATATATGTTATTTTGATGAGAGCAGGGAGTGTACGCCGGGTGATGTCCTAAAGTGGAATCTCCAATGCAAGGTGCGGCTCCTGTCAAGGCTTCTAGGATAACAAGCTGTAGGAACTCTTGCCAGGCTTCTAGGTGAAAGGGTATGAAAATAATAGATTCACATCACTAAACAGAATAATATTATGTTATGATGAAATAAAGTGAGTTCAATGATAAGATAAATTATGATAATTAATATGTATATTACATTTGATATTATGCCGTTAAGATTTATGATATGGAATGTAAATATTATTAATAAGGATCTGTTTGTTTGTAGGGTTAAATTTAATAAGATTAAAATTAAACTTGGATAGAGATATTTTTTTATTAAAAGTTGTGAATGATGTGAAGTAAAGTTAGTTATTATGTTGGGGTGTGTGAGGGATGTGTATAAAATTAGTTATTATGTTGGGATACGTGAGGGATGTGATATAAGTTAGTTATTATTTTAGTAATGTGTGTAAGATGTGAAATAAAGTTAATTTTTAATATTAAATTTTATGTGTGATGTGATATGTCTGATTAAAATTAAACCAGGTTAACTTTAAATGGGTAAACAAACGGGGCCTAAGTGATGAGATGTTACAAAAAGGTCTTTGACCAAGTAAAGAAAGAAAAGATATTTGCATTCATGATTTAAAGGCGATAGTGATTAAAGGCAGGTTTCTCACAAGCGATCGCAGATGCCTAGTTCGAGCTTGATTTATGTGATTAGGCGCGACGGCGTCCAAGGCCTTTTGGGCTGTTGAGAAAGTGATTGAGGCATTTGAGGTGATTGGTTGAGAAACCTGGGGCCCAGAGATATAAATAATGGAGTTAGTATTTCTTGTAAAGACGATTATGATATTGTTTCTCATGTATAATATTTTAAGTGTATCTTGCATATTGGAATTGTTGTAGAAGAAATTGATTTTATTTCTGGTTTGATTCTTAATACATGAGATTTATTCACACTGTATGTAGTGTTGTATTGATTAATGATATTTTGGATATTGTTTTATCTGAGTCTGTATTAACAGACTCCTGCCATTGTTGGTGGCAGGTGTGACACTAAAAGGATCACGAAACAAGGGAAGAGAAGTTAAAGGTAATTCTTAATTGTGATATTCAAGAGTTTGAGTTGAGATTTAAAAAAAAAATATATGTTTCTGGCGTCCGGGAAACCGAGACGTCATACAAAGAGCGAGAGCGAAAGACAAACAACAAGAGAGATAAAGAGGGGGGCGAGCGAGCGGGCTACTTGCCCCTCCTCCCAAGCCCCAACAGATTTCGAGATCAAGAGAGAGAGAGAGAGAAGAAAGAGAGTGGGACATTTTTGATATTTTACAAAATTTTAATATTAAAAAAAATAAAAGACCTGCTTGATATTTATATCTAATTCAAGAACCAAATGTTAAATTTTAAAATCATAAATCTGAATGATAATATGTACTAAACTCAGGGACCTAGATGTATAATTAACCTTACCCAAGGTATTTGGGATAAGTTTATAAAACACTTTTATGATATCAATCTTGTTAGATTTATGAATCATTTTTCTCAACGTAGCCATTACTTTTAAGCATGAAACTTTTTTGGTCATCAAACAATTCCATTAAATAGTTCTTTCTCCATAAAATGTTTTGCAAGTCTAAATTTTAAATGACAATGGTTAAGGTTAGATATTAAGTTGATTTCAAATTCTTTTAACAACGTGAAAACAATAAAACAAATAAGACATGTCATTAAATACATGAACATTTCATAGAGAACGAGAAAATTGGGGATTATTTCAGGAGTTCGGTTTATGTTATTTTGAAATTTATCTCATAGTTAATTTATTATAGTTAATTCTTGTTTGAATAATATTTTAGACAAATTACTATAGACAAATTTGTATGCATATGCTAATTTTAACAATGTTTTAGTTAAATATAAATAAAGATATTTTTTATTAAAAATTATGAATGATAAAAAATATATTTAATTACTATGTTGAGATACGTGCAATATGCCATACAAGTTAGTAATTATTTTGGTAAGAGTGAAGGATATAAAATAATATTAATTACTAATTTTGAATTACGTGTATGATATAAAATATAATTATTTTTTAACAATAAAACTTATGAATAATGTGACATGTCTAATTCAAATTAACAAGATTAATTTTAACCTAGCTAAACAAAACAGGCCCTGTAAAATATACATATTTTTTAAATATATGTATATATTAGACAAATTTTCTACACAGTACACACCTAGTGTGAATATATCATGATGAATATCATATGACACAAAAACTGCTTTTGGAGTTTGCTGATACAAATTTCTCAAATGGAACTCTGGGTTTGGGTTATTCTCCTTCGCTCTTAATTAGTGAAAATCTTTTTACTGCTTTTGCCTAGATATACCTCAAATTTCCTCATCCCTTCAGATCCTACATCTAATTGGTATTTTGCTATGCCATAGACATTTATTTCCACTATAAAAGGACTGAGAGAAAAAAAGGAATGAAACCACCACCAACAACAAAAAACACAACCAAACCTTAATCCCACTAGGTGTAGTCAGCTACATAAATCCTTTATTTCTATTGCACTCCATGAAATAATAATATCTCATTTAGCTCTTAGTATGATAGGTCATAGCTTATATTTTTCTAATATATTTTTTTGGTCTTCCTCTTTCTTTTTTATATGAAAAAAATCAATAACACAACTTTCTTTGTTGGATCTTCTATCAACCAATAGTTTTTATGTCCAAAACATTTAAAATAACTCTTTTTGAGCTTATCCTCAATTGAGGCTGCACCAACTTTCTTATAAATATACTCATTTTACATTTTATCCTTTCATATATACCTACCCAACCTCTTCTCTCTCTTTTTCTTCTTCTATATCATCTCCCCTTCTCATCACTCACCCTAAACCAGATGGACTAAGAAGACTTGTAAGCACCTAACTGTTGATGAAGTATATGGACAGAAGACTAGCCAGAGCTTGGTGAGATTGAGAATAAAATTTTAAGATCAAAAATGGCAATGATCAAGAATAAGAAACATAATCATCAAAGTAAATCTACTGAATGAAAACAAATTAAATCATAAGGTCATGCATGAATGAAGAGATACAAGTATCAACCCTTGCAAAGTACCAAAGATCAAAGTATCCAAGATGGGTACATCAATCTTTTATCAAAACTCTAATGAGAGATCATGTTGGTTCAAGCAACTCATGGGAATTCCAGGAAGCATCACGAAAGGTATTGACTGTTTTCTACTAAAGAGCAACAAGCTATTAACACACCAGTAAACCTAGCAGTACAGATGTTGAGAAACTCCTCAGCAAGCCGGAGAGGGACTTTGGGGGAGAAATAGCATATTCAGGTAAAAACAAGTATGAAAGCAAGAAACAACTGGAATGAAGGGATACCTTCCAAGGCCACAAAGTGGTTATGGACGTCTCTGCCATTGAAAAGAAGGCAGACAGGCCTAAAAGTGCAGCTAGAATCAGCCCCTGATCCTTGAAGAGCTGCAAAATCTGCAGAAACTTTGGCCATGCCCCTCTAAGCGCAGTTCTGACTGATTCCAGTAAGCCAACACCATTACTCACGCTCAAATCCGCCGCGAGAGTTCTCTTAAACGTTATGACATACGCACCGCAGGCAGCAATTGCACTCAGAACAAGAATACGGAGTTTTCGCACGCGCCAATCGACAATGTCCGCCCTGACAGCACAGCAAAGCGTTACCTGAGTTTCGGCGCCCAAAAAACCGCCGACGTGGAAGAAATTAGCGCGGCAGTTCGTGGGCAAAGAGGGAAAGCAAGGTAATCGAGCTGTAGTATGTGAAGGACATCTGGTAGGGCTTTGCCGAAGGCGCTTTCTGCTGAAGAAGTAAGAGAGCATCGAGGCTTGTCGGGCAAGAAAGGCCGCTTCAGTCACGAAACGCGTGGGTGGCAACCAAGGAGGACCTCGGAGAGATGAAATCGTGGGAGAGAGAACCATCTTCTTTACGCCAAAAAACCTAGGTTTCGAAATTAAACAGGCGACGGACGCCTTGAGATCCTCACTTTCCTCCACTTCGGTTCAGTACTCCGGGGCATCTTTGCGCTTTTTTTCAGTACTCCATAAATTTCATCAAAAAAAAAAGTAGCTTCATAAATAACTTAAAATTCTAACTTCAATTAAAATTTTTATATAACTATATTATTGCACAAATAAAAATTATTCTTTAAAAAAAATTATATTGCATCAATTTTAATATTTAGAATCATTTACAAGCGATATATAATATTATTCTTTTTTTAAAAGCAGAATGCCAAGGTAGGAACAGTACAAGCTATGCCGGCCAAACAAAATTTTGATAAATTGAATTTCTGTAATAATAAATTTTTAAAATATTAATTTATTATTAACTAATAAGATACTAAGGGTGCGTTTGGTTCAATGTTATCTCAATGTTATGTTATGTTATCTTTAGAAATTAATTGTTTGGTTTAATGACATCTTTAAATAATATTATAATTAATTACAAAAATGTCATTACATGATGACATCTAGATGTCACTCCAAATTGGGTGATATCTCAAGATAACATCATCAAATTATCATTATAATGCCAATAACTTCCAACTAAACAAAAATAATTTGGATAGCATTGATATTTTCTAATATCATAACATTGAACCAAATAAATGTCTATTGATGAATAACAATGACATTTAGATAACATGACATCTAAGGGGGCGTTTGGTTCAATGTTATCTCAATGTTATGTTATGTTATGTTAAATAACATTGACATTGAGATAACACTGAACCAAACGCCCCCTTAAGTACATCTAGTTCAATGTTATTTTGATATTATGTTATCTAAAGAAAGCAACTGTTTAGTTCAATGATATTTATAAATAATTTTCTATAAAATTATAAAATTATTAATAAAAAATGACATATAGATGTCATAATATATAGATTAAATAATATAATATTAAGATATCGAACTAAATGCACTCTAAATTGATTTAAAAATAAAATTAGTTTGAGGGAATGTTAGATTATATTACTGTGAAGCACAGTGCCGTTCGCCACAGTTAATGTTGGGAATATCTTGTGCTAGATCGCCGATCTCAGCTTTGCAGATCTGCACCAGAAATCTGTTAGATCTGCAATTATAAGGAATCACAGCAAAAAGCAGTAACAAGAAATCAATTCACCAGAAGAACTCCATTGTTTTACTATACTTCCAAATCCCTAAAAGAATTACAGAGAATTGAGAAAAGGAAGGTGAAGAAATAAGAAGAGCAGAGGAAGGACTAGGAGATGAAGAAGAAGAAGAAGAAGAAGAACAGAAGGAGAGAACAGATATAGTAGAGGAAACAAGCAGAGATTGAATTCCAAAACGCTATTGCCTTAGTAGCTGCGAACATGCTTATAGTAGTTCTAAACCATGCATTCGAATAGTTGTGAATCCATGAGCTCTGGACGGAACTGCTCTGATTTGCTTGGACCATGTTTAGACCGTTCTCAAACCGGTCTCTATCATCGTACCTCCTCTTAGTCAATAAAAGCATCAAAAAAGGAGTAAGTGAGGATAGCCAGCTCAACTATTTCGATTACTTTTATCTCGTTACTAGAGAGAGAAGATTTGTCCAAACCTAGAAAAGAGAAATTGGCGAAGAAAAGAATGGTTAGGTTTGATTTAGGTTCAAAGTTTTAGTTTAGGTTTAGATTATATTTAGGTTTAAGTTTAGGTATTATTTAGTTCGGGCTTAAGTTTAGTTAATGTTAGATTTAGATATAGGTTTAGTTTAAGTTATGATTTTAAGTTTAGTTTAGGTTTAGGTTAATTTTTATTTTGGTTTAGATAGATTTAGGTTTAGTTTAGTTTAAGTATATGTTTAGTTGATGATTTTTTTCAAAATAAATTTTTTTTATTAACTAATTAATAATTTAATATTATTATTAAAATAATTAATAAAATGGCACATATTTGGGAGACTGTCAATCTGTACCGTTAGCAGAAGATGCCAGTGGCACGATCGTCTTCTGCATGAAATATTTATTTATTGGCCCTCTGCCCCGCTCATTCCTTCACGCTTCTCATATTTTTCTCAAAAATTTAGGTAGTTTCTTCTCAACCAGATGGCCAGAGGTAATTTTAAATTTTTTAAATTTTTAGTTTTTGCATTTATTAAAAAATAATTACTGTCATTTTCTCAATATTTTTTTTACTGAATTCTATATTATAGTCTCTATTAAAACATTTCAATAGTTTTTTTATTTTATAAAATTAATAACAACTTAATTTGTTAATAGTACTATACATTTTTGTAGTAATCTAATATTCATAGATGATGGACCTTTGTATTATATTAGTAGTTAATCAAAATTTTAAATTTAATGTTGATGATAAGTTTATCTGATCTTTAAATAATGTGCAAATATTTAGAAAGAGTAAGATATATAGTATATTAATATATCGAATATGATGATGAAATTAGACTTATGTTATAACATAAGTGTCTGACGTCCTTTACATTTTACATTGAAGCACTACTAATAATTGATTTTTCAATTCATACAGACAAAGAATAAATTTATTACAGATACACTCAAGAAAATGCTTTTATCTTAGTTACACAGAAGTTATGAAATTTAAATTTTCAATTAAATCCTAAGAAATATATATCATATTCTAATACATCATAAGTTTTACTTATTATATTTTTTATTCACTTATATTAAGAGCTCTTTTGGTTGAAGAATTATTTTTGGGCAAAGAAAAAAAATTAATTTATATATTTTATGAGATACAAAGTTATTTTAATATTCAAAATTGTGTAGTATTAAAAAATATATTGAGAGGTGTGTAAGATAAAATAAGTTAATTTTAAAGTTAAAATTTACGTTGAATTTAAAATAAAATTATTAAAATTTATAATAAATTTAAATATTAATATAATAACTTTAGCACCATGAACCAAATATTATTCACTTGGATTGCTAGCGTTCATGACATTTGTGTTCAACAAGTTATAATGTCCATTCAATTGTTTGTCATATTGAGGATGATGACGAATACCACTGCATGAATAGTGAATCATTCTCAATTTGATAATGACTCCAAGCCCAATGAGGATAAGTTGAATAAGGAAGATTATGCTCAAAGAGAGCTGGATATTAATATGCTTTTACATAACTATATAGCAGTGAATCTATCGTGGATGCAATGTTTCGAAGCAAATAATGCATATGTTCAATTCATTTGAAACATACAAGAGTGAGTTGCGGATCTTGACAACGGCATTCATTTTGGAGGTCTTGTTAGGCATTTAAATTTTTGGGTGTGACAACACCTACAAGTAAATATTGTATTTTTTCTTGAAATGAGAGCTGCAATATTGAATAATTGAATGAAAATTCGCAATTATGTATAATACAAAAAATAATATTAAATAAGAAAGATTGACATTAATTTGTACACATGCTATAAATAATGTACCTATCCATGTAAATGGTGTCGGCATACAATTGATGCAAAAAGATTTTGTGGTATATGAAAATATCTACTCTTTGTGAGATGTATATTTATTATAACTTAAAACCTGATAATGATCACCATCAGTGAATGTCTCAATTCATTGCTTGCTTGATAAAACTTGTCATATGAACTAAAATAGATATGCATCAAATTGATGTTAGGTCACTTATATATACAAAGTATAACATTAAAAGTAGCTATATAAAAGCTCAAGATGCTTATAGAAAGGCAATCAAAGCTATTTTTGATGGCTAAAAAGAAACCTATAAGAACCTATATAAGTATTGGCAGTTTTGCAAGTGTTTGAAAATGATTATGCTTGGGATAATATATGACATCGAAAGGACAAACAAATAGAACCTGAAATTTCATCAACCAATATTAAGCGTCGATAGTACCTTTCTTCTTGGCAAATATCATAGTAATTTTCTAGTTGTGTTAGGCATAGATGCAAACAATAATATATTCTTTTAGTAGTTGCTAAAATTGAGTTGGAGAATAATGACTCTTAGAAGTGGTTTCTTATAAGAATGCATGAGCTGATTGAACCTATACAAACACACAAAGATGATCTATGTATTATTAGTAATAAGCATTTAGGATTACTGCATAATATATCACCTATCCACCTTAAGCTGCTTATCGACATTATCCTCATCATTTGAAAAAATAATTAAGAAAGTTTTATAAATTCTTGGAATTCAAACAGTTGGGTCTCTGTATGATAAAATTTATTGTGTCAACAATACAGTTATATAAGATAATTTTATGCAGCATATGCAAGATATTACAATTGTGCATTCAGATGCATATGAATAGTTGGAAGATAAAAGGCACAATAGATGAACCTTAATTCTTAACAAAGGTTTTAGATAAAGAATTATGACAGCAAATACATTTGAGTGTTTTAATGGCGTTTTAAAGCGTACGCATGGACTGCTTATTCAAGCACTTATGTGTAATATACTACCACATAATCAATTTATTTTTGAAATGAAAGGAAAATGCAATTGAGGGTTTAACTAAAGATGTTTCGCCCTATATTCCCATGATTATAACAATATTATGAAAACATGTACTAAAGACGAAGTAATGTGCATTTTTCTATCAGAGCTAATTTCAATGGATAGGAGAACATCCAAAAAATTTAATTAATATTAGGTGAACTGTTACATTTTTGGTAAGCTAGTAGTGAATTTCTTAGATGATAGTTACTATCATTGCACATATTTGCTTACTTTGATTTATCATCTCTTATGCCCCCATAATATGCATGCTCTTGGATCGGTGTGCATTAACTACAATCCAGTGATATCACAATATTATATTAGAGAGAGTTATAAGTAGACTTAATTGGGTCAATTTCATGTGATTCCCAATATGTGTTACTAGGTGTCAGTTGAAACTTGAGATATTATCGAACTCAAACCATTGCTAACAATGAAACGACTTGGGTACACATCGTATTAAAAATACAATGAATGTGTGGCCGGGGGATCTAAGCAAATTTTGTAATGCATGTGATTTCATGAACACACTTTGTACAAAAATATGTGGAGAATGTGATAGATTCATAGAGCATCTTGTGATGGTCAGTGATGATGATGCTAATGCGTTAAAGCTAAATATGAATTGATACAGAAGCCGAGCACATCTGTCACTTGTCCTTGTTTGCTTGGAGGAGCCAAGATCATATTTTCTATTAGCCCCTACTCGAGGATTTATGTGCTCTATAACATCAATTATGTGTTCAATTTGCATTATGCTAATGAGATAATGTAAAATATTTTATATTTTTCTATCTTAGGATGAGATCACCTACGCTACACATTCATTCATTGGTGCCAATAGGTGTACAGAAAGCAATAGTTCAAGGGTGCATGTGGATAGAATCTCAAGACCAACATATCTCATTGTATGATCAATTGTGCATATAACTTCACATTCTTTCAATTCTTGCACTTGCACCTGATCCAACCGAGGGCTATTACAATCCACAACTATAGAGCTTGTTTACCCTTGAAGAGCTCATCGGACAATCCACATTATAGTACAGCTCTGGCTGTTAGAGCACTTGATATCATATCAGATATGATGCAACACAAATATAGCGTGGTCCTTTGCTACTGCTAATTGACATGGATTGGGGACAAGATGACTTTGATGATAATAATGTTGGTGGTCATACATATGCACATGCACAGTAGTGATAACATCAAGCTCCAAATCTGTATATGCTAGGAAGTGAAATATAATATAGGAGAGAAAAATGGAGATAAAATATATTCATCGTTACATTGTAATGCTTTTTAAAATACATATTTATCGATTATAATTGTTATGCTGACTAAAATAAATTTAATGCTTTGTAAATGCATTTGTTTGCATCTTCATTTAAGTTTTAGATGTTTTTTTTTTATAATTAAGACATTTAAACTTAGAGCATAACATAATATAAATGTCAATGTTCAAGCACAAAGAAGTACAATGATGGACTAAATAGCAGAAAAAATAAAAAAAATTGATATGAATTCAGAAGACTCGTCAAGCCAAAATGGATGAAGATGAAAAATGTGTGTTTAAAATTTCTATACGATAATGTCATATTTTGAGATTTTTAGCTCACAAATACTCGATAAGGTATAAAGCTTACAACAAAAAAATAAGATAAAATATAAATTTATTTTATTTTTAAATTTAAAATTATTATTACGCTAAAAAATTACAAGATCAATATGAACAATATTTATGTAAAAAACGTACAAGAAAAAGTGAAATAATATTAAAAAAAAACACTTGTGGCATGAGTGAATTCTTTATAATAAAAGTTGCTCATTCGATGACCGGCTTCTATTAATGGTGGACATTAGTAGCATCCCGAACATGAACCTTTTATTAATTGTTTTATAATGATATTAATTTATTAATTTGTTAATTAAACAATTTAATTTAAGTTAAGATAAAATTTACTTTAATTTAATTTAATCTACGTTCAGGTTTAATTTAGTTAATTATTTAGTTTAGTCTTAGGTCTAATTTAGTTTAACATAGTTTTGGTTTATGTTTGGTTTTAGGCTTCAGTTTAGATTTAGATTAGGTTATGTTTAGGGTTTAGGCTTGCATGAGTTCATGGTACGTACGTAGATATATATTCCATGGATGTGGCTTTAATTTTGCAAGAACAGATCAGAAATCACTACGTTATTCTGTTTCTTTAAAAACGTCGTCACTTTCTACATACAACATTCCCACATAATAAGCGGTGATCATGATGATGGAAGAGGACGAGTCCAGAATGCTAGTACTGTCTTTTCCTGATCGTTTTCTACAGCTCAAGTTGCTTGCAGCACTCTGCTCAGCAATCTTAATGACATGGATTCTCATCCATCGATGGAGTTATAGAAGGTGCCAAGGTCCAAGTACATGGCCCCTCATTGGAGCTGCCATAGAGCAGCTTAATAACTATCATCGCATGCATGATTGGATTGCTGGTTATTTATCAGAATCAACAACGATGACAGTGCCAATGCCTTTCACAACATACACGTACACTGCAGACCCAGCTAACGTGGAACACATCCTCAAGACTAACTTCACAAATTATCCCAAGGTGCATTTTGAATTCCTGAACCTACTTTTTTATTTTCCCTAAAACTTATGCTTTTTGAATTCAATAAACTGTGGACTATTGCAAGCCCAATAGTCAATATCATTATTCACACTTTAAGTATTAGCATGTAGCTTCATATGCAGCCCTCCAAATTTTTATGTATGCATGCATTTACAGGGAGAAGTTTATCGATCCTATATGCATGTTCTATTGGGAGATGGCATCTTCAATGTCGATGGAGTGGGGTGGAAGAAGCAGAGGAAGACAGCCAGTTTTGAGTTTGCTTCCAAGAATCTAAAAGATCTAAGCACCACTGTGTTTAGGAATTATGCTATAAAGCTTTCTACCATTTTATCTCAAGTTTCTCAAGAAAGATCTCGAAGTGTAGACATGCAGGCAAAACTTGAAGATCCTTTAGCTAGCATCCTCCCTTGTTATTGATATGCAATTTGTATCTATTTTTTAACAATGCTCAAGTTTCTAATACATGGTGACTTCAAAAAACAGGACCTATTTATGAGAATGACTTTGGATTCCATTTGTAAAGTTGGATTTGGTGTAGAGATAGGGACACTGTCACCTGAGCTCCCAGACAATGACTTTGCTCGTGCTTTCGACATGGCTAACATGATTGTAACGCAGCGTTTCATTGACCCATTATGGAAATTAAAGAAGTTGCTTGGTGTGGGGTCAGAGGCAATTCTCACGAAAAGCATCAAGGTTATCGATGAGTTCACCTACAATGTAATCCATAAAAGAAAGACAGAAATGAAGGTTCACGCAAGCAAGCCAAGAGGAAAGGTAAACATATGTACGGTTATTGATTTTTAATTAATATTAAAAAATTCTGTCTATCTGTAGATCTTGTGGGCATGGTTTAAGTCATACACAATATAAACTATATGTGCTATGACTAGTCATTATTATCATTACATTGAATATATATATGATATTTGTGTATGCTACAGATACAACATGACATACTATCTAGATTCATCGAGCTGGGTGATGACCCTGAAGGGAGTGAATTTAACAATGAAAAAAGCCTTAGAGACGTGGTACTCAATTTTGTCATCGCAGGTCGAGATACAACAGCTACAACCTTATCGTGGTTCATTTACATGCTTATCACACAACCGAAAATAGAAGAAAAGCTCAATGCCGAGCTCAAGGCATTTGAAGAGAAAAGGGCCAAGGAAGAGAAAATTACATTGTGTGCAACGTTCCACAACAATGATTCGGTGGATATGCAATCCTTTAAAACCAGGCTATTGCAGTTCGCAAGCCTTTTAGACTATGATTCACTAGGAAGGTTGCCGTACCTGCATGCAAGTATTACTGAGACGCTCAGGCTCTATCCTGCAGTTCCACAGGTTGGTCGACATGCTTATACAAAAACTTTGATTCATTTAGAAATTAGAATAACCATAGAAGTTAAATTTAGGAGGTGTTTAGATGCCATTTTTGATGAACCATAAAAAAATTTCATAATTTAGATGCCATTTTTTTAGTAATAATTCAATAATTTTTTAAGAAGTTATTCATTCATCTCATACCAAATAATTATTTTTTCTAGATAATATTTCATAACACCAAAATAACATTGAGCCAAATGCCCCCTTAGCAATTTTAATTCCACACGTGTTTGATAATTAGCATGCACATATATAACTGGGGGTCTGATGCATATATATGACCAGGACCCAAAAGGTATATTAGAAGATGATGTGCTGCCTGACGGAACAAGAGTGAAAGCTGGGGGAATGGTGACTTACGTTCCCTACTCCATGGGAAGGATGACATATAACTGGGGGTCTAATGCATCATGTTTTCAACCAGAGCGATGGCTGGGCGAAGTTGGTGTCCTCCAGAATGTGTCCCCCTACAAGTTCACAGCCTTCCAAGCAGGTCCTCGGATGTGCCTGGGCAAAGATTCAGCTTATCTACAGATGAAGATGACACTGGCCATACTCTGCAGGTTCTTCCATTTCAGACTTGTGCCTTGTCACCCACCAGTACACTATCGGATGATGACCATACTTTCCATGGAACAGGGCCTACATGTTCTTGTTTCCACGCGGCATTCATGATCTGAACATCCAATTACCCATCAACAATATATTATATATCATAAGACCAACTAATTTTGGTTGAATTAATATATATATATAGATATATATACACATATGCACCACGGATACATTAAGAATGTTGGAAATTAAGCACACTAATGGAAATGGTATAATTATTAACTTCTTTTCTTCCCATTTAAATAAACGAGTAATACATAGAGGATTTGATGCTTCAAAGAAGGCATGCCTTCGGTGTAATGATCTAGTTGAATACGTCATAGAGACTTGAGAGTTGTGCCATGACCCGCCAAGCTGGTCTCCTAAAATATTCATGTGCAAGATATGGATATAAGAGGGTGACATGTTCCTTTTTTTCACAAATGCTCATCAATTTAATTGCCACAAAATATACAATAATTAATCGGAGCTTACTGTGGGCCTCAACGTGTTATATATAATTTCTACAATTAACTAGAAAATTTATTACTGCATGCTATATATAACCGCTAATCATAATATATATTTGAAGATTAATTTATATTTTAACTTGTAAGATACTTATCTTACATCAATGGACAGGTATTCCGATGAGCCGAACAGGCCCATATTTATTTGGGCGGGTTTGAGAACTAAAAAAATTCTTTAAAATATGACAACTATGAGCATGACTATTATCTGGGCCAGACTTGGGCAAGAAATTTACAGCTGGAGTTTGCAAGTCCAATAAAATATATTAATTATTGTAAGACATGATTTTTTAAACTTATTGTTGATGTGAGGAGTCCTAAGAAAGAGCGGTGCGCAGAGAGCTAAGCCTGATGATTAAGACTTAAATAAGGATAATCAGCAACCAGAAAATACACAGGAGTTTAAGGTGATTTAGGGATGAAATCCCCTATGTCCACCGGGTCAGCTTGGAGTATTTCACTATCTCAAAAAAGGGGGGCCGCTAGGGCCTAGTACAGAATTGCATAAGGCAGAGAGAAATAAAGTAAAAATGAAGGAAAAAGCCCCTCTTGAAAGCCTCATTCAAGGGTATTTATAGACGAACAATAGTGGAGTTCAGCCCGGGTCTTCCGAAACTGGATAATATATTCAACTGTTGAACCCACACTGGTGGTCTCACTGCTGTCGGCCCTGGAGGAGCTGAAATAGCGGGTGGTGACCTTAGCCTCTTGATCTTTGCAACTCCCCTGGGAATCTGTAGTGGCTGGAGCATACGGATCATTGATTTGCGTGGCAGGTGGGAACTTGCGTAATTAGAAATAGTGCGGTCATGGCATTCTAACAGCGACAGCCACAGCTTGGAAGTACTATCACCGATGGTGTTGGGAGGCAGTCCCGAACATCATGGCCGATGTTTGGGGAAAGCTGGGATAAGATGTATCCGATGTCATGAGGATGCTGTAGCTTAATCCTCGCCGACGAGACTTGCGAGGATCTGAACCGTCGGGGTCGAGGTTCAAGATCTGTAAAAGAAAACTCATTAATTATTATCATAATAGAGGGTTGCATGCCCTTCAAAGTGTCACATGTATGGCTGAAATGCAGCGCTTGAACCACTTGTAAATATCAGTCCCCTGCATGACAGGGCACGAACATTTATGTGGGTCCTAAAATGCGAACCATCACGGTGGTAGACACGTTGCCCAAGGCAGTCAGGATAAAGCCAGAATGACGCTCTACCAATTCGCATTTCACCCCACCACCCCTTGAAATCTTGCAAAGAAAGGAGAATAGAGCGTTAAAGATATGGCGGAGGAAAGCAAGTGGAAAATCCTATCAAGTTTTTCAGTGAAGAAGAGGGCTAGTGGCTCTCCATCCATTGTTCCTCCTCCTGAGAAGAAGAAGGCCTTGGAGCCACTCCTAGAAGCTGAAGCGTCAATGGAGCCGGAAGCCATAAGGGCGGCTCTGGCGCCCCAGCAAGGAGCGGGGACCCCGACTGTTGAGGTGGAGGAAGAGACATCACCAGCCAAGGTCGCTAGAGTTCTGGTGCGAACTCTGGAGTCTGCATAGGAACCCAAGGAGAAGAAGGAAAAGGAAGCAGGGGTGGTAAATATTTCTGACTCTCCCGTCAAGGCGCCTCCGAAGGCTGGAGGGCAGAAGGAGTTGAGTGTCGTGCGCCAGACACTCGCGAGGGAAGTTCTTCCCCCAGGGAAGATTTTGCTCAAAGATGAGAACATTGAGCAGCTCTTCCCCAAGGTGGGTGTACCACCTGCAGGAGGTTTGATGAAGACACCTCTGATGGTGTGCGGTCCTGCTCCTCTTGGTAAGCCAGCACTCCCTTCTCCTGCCAAAAGAGGAGGAACTTATTTTCCTTTTCTTCCTTTAGGGAGTGCTAAGGATGAGAAGAAGAAGAAAAAAGAGAAGGAAAAGAAGGAAGAGGGTGAAAAGGGAAAGAGGAAGGAGAGGAAGAAGGGAATCTCCTAGGGTGGCTCTGAGGTTGCACTTGGCATTGAAGGGACAGGACGCAGCCTGGGGGATAGATTGTATGAAATAAGGAAAGGAGAGGACAAGATTTTGAAAAACACCTCCCAGACTATGGAGGTATTAAAAAAATATAAAAGAGAGTCAAGAAAAGGAGGAAGGGTGAATGTGCGGGCAAGGCCGAGGTTGAAAGAGGGGAATTCCACCGCATCACCTCTGAAATAAGCCAAGCTCATTCTGCCCACGTTAAGGACCTCCAGAAAAGAATAAAAGAGTTGGATGAAAAGAAGGCCTTGAGGAAGGAGAGGAACAAGCTCAGGGCTCAAGTGGCAGAGTCCCAGGAGGCAGAGTCTAAAGCAAAGGAGGCTACCTTTGAGGCCCGCCACAATCAAGAGTTGATGAGGTCTGAGATACGCTTCATGCGCGCCCTGATAGATTATGGCTTAGGATGGACGAGGCGACGCATGGAGGATTTGGAGGAGGCAGTGCTTAGGGCAGTGAACATCGTCAGCTCCTCAGCCATAGGTTATCATGTGAAGAGTCAGGCAGCCTTCGATGTACTTCTGCAAATATTGGTTGATAAAAGTATTCTGAATCAGGAAAACATCAGGGGTCCAGCGGTTTTGCCTTTCTGCGGTCCCAAGGGTTCAGATAAGTTTTTCGATACTGGAAACCACAGCTCAAAGGAGGTTCCTCCTTCAGGTGCTTACATTAGCTGGGGACATCAGCCTACTTCTCTTCTTTTCATCCTTAGTGCTCCTCCTAATTTGCTCCTCCTAATTTGCAGCAACAGGCCCCCTTTGAGAATTTACAGTGACTTGCTTCCTTCCTCTTCTTTTCATCCTTAGTCAACTATTGAGGTTACATTTGAAGGAACGATTGGAGAAGAGGGAACATCAAGCAATCCTCTGAGGGTGCACTGTAAATCAGTGAGGAGAGGTATAGGTCAATCTGGGGTGAAGTTCTCCTCGTATTTCAGATTGATACTATAATGATAGTTGTCCATGTTTTGAAGCCTTGTATTTTTCTTTAACTCCATTGTTTATCCTGTACTCAGAATTGTCGTATGAAAATGTCAAAAGTTTGAATTATTTCTTCCCTTGATGAAAGCAAATGTCAAAAGTTGGACAAAACTCAAGATACTATTTGACCATCCAGTACAAGAGTTTAGACGATATCATTGATTCCATTTCTTCATAACATTTTTGTTAGGACTTTCATTTTAGCTCTAAAATGGAGAATTGCTGAATATTAATTTGATAATATTAGAGCTGACTGAAAATTCTTGAGGCAATCGACAAAAGATTTTGCATATATCGAGAGAGTTCCGATCCAATAGTATAGGCCCTGCAATAAAAAAAAAGAAAAAAACCTGAAAAATGTAAACCAGAGATAACACTAGGGATTACGTAACTAATTTAGCCTCAAGTGATATTGTTCATGCCCAAATGATTGTAGGATTGATGTTTACATGAAATTTCAGCCTTACATCAAAATTGTCCATGGCGCTCATAACGCAAGAATAAACTTTTAAGTGCCAAACTATATAGCTTTTATGATCAGATAATTAGACCATTAAAAGTGAACTAAACCAATGATTCAAGTCTTATTGGTATGTAGAGGGTTCAAGAATTCCACTCTCCTAAATAAAAAAACATCGAGATCCTAAACCTAGCTCCTATGAAGTTTCTTATTTTCTCATGACTTTGTTGAAGATGAGGTTAACCCTAGAGATATTTCCAGCTCTTTCTAACCCAGTGAAGCACATATGATACTTATGCTTACATGATTACAAACATTGTTCTATGGGGTATCTATGAGGCTTCTTGTGATGACTTGGGACTAAAAAGGCCAGGAAATAATTGTCAGGATGATGTCTATATGAGTGAATCGAAATTACCTGAATAAGGAGCGACTTCTAGCAGACTTTTAGGTGGAGGAGCAAAGAAATAAATCCCAAATCAAAAAAGAAGAGTCCTAAGCTGTATAAATAAATATAGTAATCCCAAATAGTAAAGGCGCCTTCTGGGGTAAAACTGTGAAGCTAATGATAGAAAATTTTATAGTTAAACATGTTTAAGCTAGAATAGTGCTGAGATAGATATTCTCTTAGGAAGTACTTAAGTCACACAGCCCTCTAAAATCAAAGTAGATAATATCTTTATATTTGAATCACAAAATATTATATTTAAACCTACATAATTACACTCACTACTACAATTATCATATCATTATTTTCCAAATTACTACTTTGCAGGCCATCGCTGTTACAGCTAGTAGTCTCTTTAATGACTAGTTAACCTCCATTTGAGTTTGTAGCCAATCATTTTACATTCTACTAAATCTAGAAGACACATGGTGTTCTCACAATAATCCCCAAAGCCCTTATAGTCAAAGATTAGCTCTTCCATTAATAATCTCCCATTAGTTTCACCACTACCCTCAACATTAAACAGAAGCCATTTCCCGTGGACGATCCTTTTACTCTTGGACTTTTAGCTAAAACTTTTGAGAGTTCACCTTATATTTCCCTCCCTGAGATTTCTAACTATAATCGCCTCCCTTGAAACCCATTAACATTTATTCACTTAATAAAATTATTTGCTTTGGCTCAATTGTAAATGCAGAATAATCTCTTTGAATGGTATAAACTTTTAAGTATTTTTTCTTATTTGCTCTTTTTTTTTCCCTCACTTTCCTTGCGAGCCTACATGATGAAACTATATGTAACGACCTCAGCCTTTACCTCGGCCGTTACCTAATTTCTTTTTTTTATCCTCAAACAATTTCACTATATCTTAATATAAATTTGTTCTCAATATACAATTACTACATTACATCTTAAATAAATATAAAATCTTAAACACAAATAATTTAAAATAATCTTCTAATTGTCTCTTATCCATGCCTCTTATGCTTGTGCTAAACTTATAAAATATTACCGAAAAGGTATCAGTCCACCAACAGGACTAAGTAGGAGATATCAACTAGCTATGGGCTACATAAAATATTTAATAAAATTTCATGATCACAAATTTATTATTTTAAGGTTTAAAAAATTATTACATGCATACACAGCAACATTCATAAACTTATATTAAATAAATAAATAACATGATAGAAATGATTATGATAATTATGCATACTTAAATTGTATAACAGAAAATATCAAACAAGAATTTATAACATGAGTACTATCAAATAAATGAGCATGTATATCATGAGTTTCTTATGAACAATTAATAGTATAAATGCATGATAGATAATTAGCACAATACGAATATTAAACATAAATAAGTATAATATAATTTGCCTAATAATTATAATTTAAACATGATAATAAAATAAATATAAAAATATGATTAACGAGCAAATTTTTTTTTAATTAATTTTATTTTTTACACTTTTGGGCTCGTGATTTTTGTACTACGCCTCAACTGCCTTTTACATCTTTGGGGATCGCCATGAATAGCTCTCCGTAGGCATATCCAATGGATGTCGTCGCACCAATATCATATGAAGACCTCTAGCGGACGTGTATCCACAACAGGCACGTATCTACTTTAGGGATCGTCATCCTCTATGACAGTCGAAAACTGCCAATGAACGTTGTTGCGTCAAATATCATATCATATGCTCGAGCTAAGGCAGGTGCGTAATCTCACAAAAATCACATTTAATTTTTAATTCATTGTCTCTTTAAAATCTTGATTATAAACTTAGTCACATAGCAAGCTCACACACTTTCTTAAATATTATATTATATCTTTGAATATGACGACAAGTCAGCCCTCCCGCAGGTGTCATAAACATGAATCAATATATTCTCATCGAATATAATGATAAGTCCGTACACTTGCCCTCTCGTAGGTGTCACAGTCATAAATCAATATATTCACATCAAATGTGATGACAAGTCCGTACACTTGTTCTCCCGTATGTATCACAATCGTAAGTCAATATATTCACATCGAATGTGATGACAAGTCCGTACATTTGTCCTCCCATAGGTGTCACAATCAAGAAAAATAATTATATCATTATATAACATATTTGTCTTTTCATTGAAGAAATAAATAAAGCTAGCAATTAATAGTAATTTACATACACTATACATTATCTAATTTTCATAATTCACCTTGTACATTATAATCTCAATAATTTAATTTTAAGTTATCTCTCATATTTGAATCAAATTTCTATAGTAATCTAATAATCACCAATAAAAGAAATCATAATATCTGATATTTTAATCTAAATTAATAAAAATTATTTACTCTTCACATATAATTCATAAAATCTCGATCAAAGTTTAATGAGAGTATGATTAAAGCTAATAATATAACTATAATCAATATTTGAGACTTATATTAAAGTAAGTTAAATTGAATCATGATCAATTCTAAATTTCACATTTATATCACTCTATAATTATAAAAATATCATCACTATTCAAATCAAATCATCTATCAATAAATCTATTTAGCATAAATTTTAAACTTCAAATTATCAAAAATTAAATAAATCATCAATCCCCAATATTTCATAATATTTGAAATCGATTTCATAAGTCCAATTCTTCTAAATATAAAGACTAGTACCTCTGCCAAAGCAACACAATTGTTTAGACTTCAAAATATTTTTAGGCTAATTAATGAGAGCGCTATATAAATATGATAAATAATCAAATAATCTAATAATCTAATAACTTCTAAATTTACATTCAATAGCAATCATTCGATATAAGAAATTTTTATTTAATCTACATGTGATCATAAGCTCTTTTAAAAATAAATTTTTATGCCAAATTCCTTTAGCCAAATCTCATCCAAAATAAACTTTTTAAAAAAAAAATTTACATAAAAATTATAGTATAATGTGTCCTCTATATTTATATGAATTTTCATGTTAATCCGAATTCATTTGGTATACCAAATCCTCTTTGAACTAAATTCAATCAGAAAAATTGAATTTCTATCAGATTTTACTAATGATACTGAAATCATACTTTTTATTCAGAATTAATTAAAACTTTCTTCATGAAAGTTGTAGGTAACTTCAAGATCTAACTCACCATCAATGTTCATCAAAATTTTATATCATTTGATACCCTAAATTAATGTTATAAGGCTCAGATCCGAAACAGAAAAATTTCAGTAATATATATTCATGCGTATATCTAAATAAATTTCTCTAATAAAATAATTTAAGCACATAAACGAAATTTACAGTCATAAACATAAAAAAATATCAGCAACACAATAAAATATCAGAAAAAGAGGAGGACTCGAAAAGAATTCTTCGTAATTATGACGAATAATTTTTTTGAAATGTGAAATATTTGTACGAATTGTAATTATTTTTTGTAAATATTTTTATTAATATTAATAACATTTCATAGAATTTTTTTTATGTTAATTTTGTCAAAAATATTACAAAATCTATAATATTTTTTTATAAAATACATAAAAAACTATATATTTTTAAAATAATTTATCTGATTGACCCGACCCGACCCAAATATATGGATCCAGACCGGACTCAGACTGATCCAGGCTGAGCTAACCGATTTCGGACCGGATTTGGAATCAGTTGGAATCGGACCGGTAGAACCGGACTGGAACCGGTCAGGTCCGGTCCGATAACCAGGCCTATATAGGATTGGTTAGAGAGTGAATCTCACCCTCTAAAAATAAGTTGTTGACACATGATTCCAATCATGCATCTTAGCCGCACATGTGGCGCCTCGGAGGCATGCTAACCCTCCATTATGATAACTAGTGTTTGTTCTCCTGCATGTCTCAAACCTCGACCCCGACAGTTCGGGCTTTCACAAACCCCATCGACGAGGATTATGCTACGGCAGCCTCATGACAATGGATACTACCTATCCCAACTCTTTCCAGACATCGACCATGATGTTCGGAACTGCTTCCCAACACCATCGATGATGGCGTTTACCATCTGCGGCTGTCGCTATCAAAGTGTCATGATCGCACAATTTCCAACGCCACATGCCTATTTTAGTCACGCAAATGAAGAGTCTGCGTGCTCCAGCTACTACAGATTTCTATGAGGACTGTGAAGATCGAGGAGACAGGCTCTCCATCCACTACTTCCAGCTCATCCGGTGGCTGACAGCAGCGAGACCACCAGCACGAATTCAATAATTGGATATATTATTCTCTACCGGAAAATCGGGGCAGAGCTCCGCTATCCCCCGCCTATAAATACCCTTGAGCAGGCTTTAGGTAGGGGGGCTAGATCGTTTCTTATATACAATTACCCTTGTACCCAGGCGGCTCTTTTTCTTGAGATATAGTGAAAGACTTGAAGCGGATCCGATGGACGTAGGGGAGCTTATCCCTGAACTACCTTAAACTTTTGTGTGCCCTTCTGGATACTTTTTTCTCTCATTTTAGTCTTAATTATCAGACTTGACCCTTTGCGTACCGCTACCTCTTGGGACTCCCCCTTCTCATATCAACATTTTCTGGTGCTTTCATTGAGACCCAAGAAGATGGTGGCCAGGACGCACAGAACTAACTCCGTAGTCCACAGCACACAAGAAAGTGAACCTTCTGTCAGGGCTCCAGACGATGAAGCGTCAGCCTCGACTTCCCGGCGTCACGCCAGATCTACTTCTTCCTCCATAGTTACTCGCATATCAAAGATGAAAGGGATGCTGGCCAATCTCAACGATTTGGTTACGAACTTTACAACTCAACAGGCTGTGATTCTTAGGCAGACTCAGCCAGTTTGTGCTGTCGTCCTGCCACCAAACCCTCTTCCATCGGTTAGGGTGGTTCGTGACTCTCTTCCGCCGGTTATGGTGGTCCGTGATCCTCTTCTGCCAGTTACAGTGGTCCACAATCCACTCCCACCGATAGCTCCTGTTCCTAAGCTTCTCCCGTTGTCCACGGCAGTTCCCGTTCCTCTTTTTATTGGGAATCCCTCTGCTCAGTCATCCGGTTCCTCCCAACCTCTCAGACATCATCTCCCCCATTAGGAGGTCCACCAAAACCAAAATCCTCTTCCATCTTTTGCTCCATGTCCACTACCTTAGCATACTTTCTTTCCTCTAGCCTCCCCTCCCTTCCTGGCTAGGAGAAACTCCCTCGTTCCAGGCGTCCAGGCTCTCAATGCTCATTTCTCTGATGCCATCCATCAAGGGTCGGTTCCTGAGGACTTCAGGCCTCCCCAACTTGAAGCCTATAAAGGTATCACAAACTCCCGCGAGCATATTCAAGAGTTTGAGGCTGCCATCCGCTATCGTCACCCCGATGAAGCCACCAAGTGTCACCTTCTGGCTAATACCCTGAAGGGGGTAGCATTCAGTTGGTTCATCAACCTGCCTCAGGGCCACATCCATTCATACGAGCATCTAAAATAGGAACTCATCGCCCATTTCATCGGTCGAACACGAATGGTCGTGTCCGATATGGTTCTCGCCAACATCAAACAGGGCGAGAAGGGGAGTCTGCGAGACTACACTAACTGCTTCTTCGCGGCGACAGTAGAAGCAGAAGATGTTGACCCCGCCATCGCCATGCACAACTATCGAAGAGGACTCAAAAATGGGGACTTGTCCAAATCCTTACAATTGGCAAAGCCTCAGAGTTACCCGGAGCTAGTCGCGAGGGCTAGCCAGTTGGTGCTATTGGAGGACGCTGAGGCCTCTTCCTCTAATGTTTCCAATGCTAGCAAGGAGAAGAAGAGGAAATATCGAGGCGACAAACCATCGATTACGATGAGTCGTAGGAGCAAGAATCGTGGTAAAGACGACAGGAAGTTGTGCCAAGCTTATGAACAGAAGCACTTCTTTTCCCGGCAACTCACTGAATTGTATGCAGCGGCCGAAAAACAAGGTTGGGTTCGCTCTTCAGGACCCAAGCCATCGCTGCCCGCTAGAGTAGATCCGGATAACTACTGCGAGTTTCACGGAAAATATGAGCACAGGCTACACAAGTACAGCTCGTTGAGGGCCCTGCTTAACAAGTTGGCGGATCAAGGTAAGCTCGAAGAGTTCTTGATGATGTCGCCTATATCTAGCGCTGCCCAAAAGGGTAAGGCCCCATAGGAACCTGCGGGGCCTCTTGCTAAGGCTCCAACACCACCATCGGGCTCAAGTCAGCCGACCCAATCCTACCTTCCTGCTGCAAGAACCATCAACGCCAACCTTAGCATTGACCCCACCACTGCTCACCGCCAGGTGGTTGAGGTTGGCGGCATCTCTCATCAGCTTTCTTCCTCTATCCCGCTCACCTTCTGTCATGAGAATCTTCCCCGTCAGGGCAACCCTCACAACGACCTGATAGTGGTCACTGCCCGCATCACCGATTTCGATGTTCGGCGAGTACTCCTTGATTCAGAAAGTGCAGCTAATATTCTGTTTGAATCTGCATTCCTCCAGATGGGACTCAAGGAGTCGCACCTCCTCCGCGCACCTCCAACCCCTCGGATTCATCCCATGTCGGTCTCTTTCTATTATGACAACAACCACACTATGAATATAGTGAACTTCACTGTCATCAGAGCCCAGTCAGGCTATAACGCCATCATTGGGAAAATTACTCTCAACTCCTTCGGGATGGTAATCTCCACCCGACACCTCTGTGTGAAGTTCCCCACCTCCAACAATGGTGTCACCATCAGAGGGGACCTTAGACAGGCGTCCCGATGTTTCCAAATTGCTGCAACGCTCGTAGTCGATCAATTAGAGCCCAGGGAGTCTGACCCTGTAACGCCACAAGAGGGAGTCATTAATGTACCTTTGGGGGGAGAAGATTCTTCCAAAATTGTAAATCTATCCTTTTCTATGAATACAAATCAGCAAGCAGACGCCACTGTTTTGTTTTCTGAGTATATAGATGTTTTTGCATGGTCCCCTGAAGATATCACAGGAGTTGACAGAGCTGTATGTCAGCGTCATTTGAATGTATCTAATGATGTAGCCCCCATGAAGCAAAGGAAGAGAATCATGGCAGGAAAATGACAGAGCACCATCAAGAAAGAGGTTAACAAGTTGTTGAAGGCAGAGTACATCAGAGAAGTCCAGTAGCCACAATGGCTTACTAACGTTGTCATGGTAAAAAAAGCTAACGGCAAGTGGAGAATGTGTGTGGATTTCCGAACACTTAATCAAGCTTGTCCCAAAGACACCTACCCTCTGCCACGCTTGGATATGATGGTTGACCGTACCTCCGGATATAACGCCATGAGTTTCTTGGATTCCTTTTTCGGGTATCATCAAAAACGGATGGCCAAAGAAGACGAAAAAAGAAAGCCTGCGTCACAGACATCGGCACATACTGCTAGATGTCATGCCCTTTTGTCTCAAAAATGTTGGCGCCACTTATTAACGTATGATCGACGCCGTGTTCAAAAGCCAAAGGGGAAGGAACCTTGAAGCGTATGTTGATGATATTTTGATCAAAAGCCGGAGCATGGAGGAACATCTTATGGACCTCAGGGAGACATTCGACACTCTCCGCAGATTCAACCTCAAGCTTAATCCTACCAAGTGTACATTTGGATCTTTTTTAGGAAAATTTCTGGGTTACCTGATATCAGTTAGAGGGATAGAGGCCAACCTAGATAAAATATCGTCGGTTCTCTGCATGCCCTCCCCCCGATATTTGAAGGAGATCCAAAGGCTAGCAGGGCGTCGTGTCTTCGGGTGTGTTTGTTTTGTTCATGTTCTTCGTCCTGGGGTTGACAAGCTCTCGCCTAGATCTACTCGATGCATCTTCCTGGGTTACTCCCGAACTCTGAAAGGGTATCGTTGTTATGATCCAGCACATCGGAAATTATATGTTTCTACTGATGTTACTTTCTTTGAATCCACCCCCTGATTCTCGAAGGATTCCACCACTCTTACTTCCCCTTCAGTTCCTCTACCTCCGTCAGACGATATGCATCCACTTGATGAACCTAGTTCTGTTAACTATAACGGCTGACTGCAGTCCCTGATCAAATCTTTGGCCATGGAGTTGTATTGTTGGGAGCACGTAGGCGGAGGAACCTGCTACCTGCTATCTGATACTCTGGTCTAGCACTACGATGGAATCTCGGGTTGATTGAGACATGATTCTTTTTGTTGGGGCGGAGAAGGGCGTTTAGAACTATTACCTGAAGGGGTATGACATAAAATGAAAATGAGAGAGCCATTCTAAGTAGTATCCTTACCAGCCCTTTACTTTAAAGGGCGAAGGCGCGTCAACAGCCTGGGAAGATTGATCTCCAAGGCTGGTGATCGAAGTTTGTCGTTCTTCTGATGTCTCCGCAACAGCAAGAAAGGCCAGCGGACTGATGAATGCGATGCGGCCTTCACAGAGCTAAAAAAGTACCTTACTGCTGTGCAGATGCTCGTGGCGCCTAGGGCTGGGGAGATTCTTTCCCTTTACTTGGGGGTGATAAGGGGATACAACGCTCTATCTTCTATGTCAGTCATATACTCTTAGATACTGAGACTTGGTATCCCACACTGGAGAAGCTAGCTATTGCCCTTCTGATGGCAGCAAGGAAGCTACGTCCATACTTTCAGTCACATACCATTCAAGTAGTTACAGATCAATTGCATCTCAAGATATTGTACACTCCCGAAGTCTCGGGGAGGCTTCTCAAATGGTCTATCGAACATGGCGAGTTCGATGTTAAATACTCCGCGGATGGCAACCAAGGCCAAAGCGTTAGCTGACTTCGTCCCTAAGCTCTCTACTTCAGAGTCGCCGCCCGCTGAGAACAAAGTCATGTCTTGGTCTCTTCATGTTGATGGTGCTTCTGAATGCCAATCTCAAGGGATTGGAATTCTTCTAACAAGCCCAATAGGTGCAGCCTTACATCGAGCAGTAACCCTTCAGTTCAAAGTTACCAACAATCAGGCGGAATATGAAGCTCTCATTGCGGGGTTGAACTTTGCCCTTGGGATGTTCGTGCGACACATATAGGCTTTCAGTGATTCACAGTTGGTTGTCAATCAAGTGAACCACACCTACGAGATAAAGAACGAGGTTTTGAAAAAATATCTGACAAAGGTCCATACTCTAGTCTCCCAGTTCGAAGGGTTCTCTTTGACCCATGTCCCTAGAGAAGAGAATCAAGTAGCAGACTAGCTCGCCAAGAAAGGATCTCCTGACTTTCATCAAAATCACACATTTGAGAAGCCTAGCTACGAATGTGCAGGAATCCAAAGTACAGAGCAGACGTCTTGCTGGATTGATAGAATCGTTGATTACCTAAAAAATGGGACCCATCTCGGCAATAAACAAGAAGCAAAAAGGCTGAGGCTCGAATGCGCTAAGTATGTCCTCATCAGCAACGAGCTATGCAGAAGATCTTATGCCAAGTCACTCACAAAGTGCTTGAGGCTCGAGGAAGCTCAGGAAGTCATGAAGGTTGTCCACCAAGGGGAATGCGGAACTCGTGCTCGTGGCCAAAGTTTGGTCATGCGAATCCTGTACCAAGGATTCTTTTGGCCTAATATCCATAAGGATGCTCAAACGTTCGTGGAAAAATGCCCTCAGCGCCAGTATTATGCCAATATGCAAAGGCAACCTGCAGGGTATCTCAGGCTCATCAATTTATCTTGGCCCTTCGCTGTTTGGGGGCTTAACTTTTGGGGGTCACCGCTATCCGAAATTATAAATGGGTCTTTGTCGTTGTCGACTATTTTACAAAGTAGGTAGAAGCAAAGCCCTTGGCTCAACCTACTGCTCACAACGTCAAAAGCTTCCTATGGGCAAATATAGTATGCAGATACGACGTTCCTATGATAATTATCAGAGATAATGACACTCTATTTGCCAATCAGTTGGTCCGCTGTTTCTGTGGCAAGCATCAGATCAACCTCAAGTATCCATCCGTTTGGCACCCCACACAAACGGACAAGCTGAAACTGCTAACAAAAATATCCTAAAAATCCTAAAAAAATGCCTTAACGGTACCAAGTCCCGCTGGCCAGATGAACTGCCAGGCGCTCTCTGGGCTTATAATACCACCCCATCCAAAGTTACCCAGGAATGCCCTTTTTCTCTGGCCTTTAGGATGGACGCAGTTATATCTGTTGAGCTTGAACATTACTCCCCCAAAGTTGAGGCAGCAGCAAACTTCGACCCCAAAGTTTTACAAACCTGGATGAACGAGAACGATGATTCACGACGGGTCGATCTGGACCTCATCAAACAAAAAAGAGAGTTGGCTGCACTTAAACGTTTGGAACATAAACTCTGGGTTGAGCGATATTTCAACCGCCAGGTCAACCCTAAAAGTTTTACTCATGGCGACCTAGTGCTCAAACGGCGGCAACTTACTGGCGGTAACTTGGGGGTTCCCAAGCTTGAACCCAACTGGGAAGGTCTATACAAAATGCGCGAAGTCACGGGACTCAATGCGTAATACCTCTTAACTTCTGATGGTGCTCAACTCCGTAGAACATGGAGCGGGGATGATCTAAAAAAATTTTATGCCTGAGTCCAAACATCTCCATACATCATTCTTTACGCCAGGGACTTATTTGTACAGTTTCATCAAAAATTCTTTGACATTAATATACATTCAGATTGGTTTTCTGGAAAACTATAGTACTGGTTGTCGGTGTTTTAAGCTCCGAAACTTCAGCTGCCTCTGATTTGTAATTATCACTGCGGCAATTAGTAAAGATTCTTCTCTTTAGCAAGGTTCTTTATTTAGGAATTTTATGTCCTGGAATCGTTATGCTGTTCATCTTTTTCATCTTCATTATCATCACTGACGATTTATGCTGGGTATTCATATTATCTAAAATACGACTAACTTATCATCTATTATTCAGACATCGTGCGACAAGTGTGATTCCAACTTTAAAACTTCAACCATCGCACCTGAGGTCATATCACTTCGTGCACGATAGTTCATTATGCTCACAATTCTTATATGAAGGTCACTGAGCCTAGTTACGCCTAAGGCAAGCGGGGTCTCCTCTCAATATTTGAAACTTTTCCATAAGACCACCAGGCTAGCGGAGGGTCAGAAGAGCCTGCTCGTAATCTTAGGGCAGTCCCTATTATCTACTCATGGTACACGTTTCCCCTAAGTAGAGTGCCTTTACCTCCCACTAGGATCTGCTGCTCTAACAGAGGTCAGCTCATACCTTAAGTACAAACATTGACTATGATATTTCAGACGATCTAAAGTTCTTTTGGTATTGGGCTAGATAACTCCTCCTAGGCAAGATCTCCACTATTATCATTACTTTTTTCTTGTGAAAATATGTAAAGGAGTATGATTTTAATTCACATCTGGAAACTTCTCTACCAGTTTTATTAAATTCATTCCAAACCTACTATGGTGAAAGCTACTCGGATTATTTAAGCAAATATCATATTGAAGTCCCAAATGACCTGTTATTAGAACCAGATTACCAAAGGACTATGGTGGTATCTCATACAATTCAGAACTATTCAAGGTACCTGTTTATCTTGCATTACAAAAGGCAGGTATGTAAAAAAAACTTTTCATTCATTTATTTTCAAAGTACATTGAGGTTACAAATTATTTTTATCTTACACCTAAGAAGACAGCGCCTTGCAAGCCTTGTCCAATAAATCAAACATCCATTGGGTAAGGTCATCCGTGAGATCCAGCCCCTCTTTTTTGTAAGAAGGATCAGTGCCTAGGCATGGGATAGGATCCACTTCGAAGAGGTCATCTGTAGTCATCTTGCCCCCTTGTATCAAAGTGGAAGCTAAACCTTCATAGGCCCTCTTGATCTCATCTAACCTCTCTTTTCTGCAAGGCAAACTTATTTTGTAGGGCTCCACGGCTACTGCAGACTCCGCCGCGACGGTAGCCCCTTGGTCTTTGACGACCTTATTCAGTTTCGCTCGCAAGGCCCTATTGTCCGCCTTCAGCGCCCCACTGGCCTCACGGCCCAACAGGCCGTGATCCTCAGGCAGACCCAGCCAGTCTGCACCACCATACTGCCTCCCCTGCCAGTTGCGGCGACTCCTGCACCTCCCTCGCTGGTTGCGGCGGCTCCTACGCCTCCCCCGCCGATCGCAGTGATCCCTGCACCCTTCCCGCCGGTTGCGGCACCTTCTGTTCAGTCGTCAGGTTCTTCTCAGCTATCTAGACACCCCTTTCCTCCTCACGAGGTCCATCAAAGTCCTCTTTTACCATGTCCACTTCCACAGCCTACCTTCTGTCCCTCGTCCTTTCCTCCTTTCCTCGCCGGGCGGAACCCCATTTTCCCAGGTGCTTAGGCCCTCTAATACGGACCTGATCCCTTTTTTGGCCTGCTGAACAACAATGCCTCTTTTGCTAATGCTATACGGCAGGCCCCAATTCCAGAGGACTTCAGGCCACCCCAACTTGAAGTCTACAAGGGTACTACTGACCCTCGAGAGCACATTCAGAGGTTTGAGGCCGCGGTTTGCTACCGTCAGCCCGATGAAGCCACCAAATGCCACCTCTTAGCAAATACTTTGAAGGGGGCAGCATTCAGCTGGTTCGTTAAACTACCCAGAGGTCACATCCGGTCCTATGAGCATCTGAAGTGGGAGCTGATCGCCCGCTTCATTGGCCGAACGCGAATCATCGTCTCCGACATGGTGCTTGCCAACATCAAGCAGGGCGAAAAAGAAAGTCTGCGAGATTACACCAACCGTTTCGTCGCCACAACATTAGAAGCAGAAGATGTTGATCCCACCGTAGTCATGCATAATTACCAGAGGGGACTCAAGAGCGGGGGCTTGTCTAAGTCTCTACAACTACCCAGAGCTGGTGGCCAGGGCCCGTCAGTTCATGCTACTAGAGGATGCTGAGGCTTCTCCCCCAGATATTTCCGGAGTCAAGAAGGAGAAGAAGAGAAAACATCGAGGCGATGAATCCTCGTCCGCGATGACTCATAGAGGCAAACACCGTGGCAGGGACGAAGGGAGACCACAACGAGCCCACGAGTAGAAGCACTTTTTTTCCCAGTCACTTACTGAAGTCTATGTGGCGGTTGTAAAGCAAGGCTGGGTTCGCCCTGCAGGACCCAAACTAGCGCCGCCGACCGGAATAGATCCGGAAAACTACCGTGAGTTCCACGGGAACTATAGGCATAAACTTCCCAAGTGCCACGCGCTGAGGGCCCTGCTCAATAAGCTGGCGGATCAGGGCAAGCTTGAAGAATTCATGCAAATGACGCCTACCTTCAACACTGCCCAGAAGGGGAAGGCCCCAATGGACACAGGGGCTCCAGTTCAGGCTAATAAGTTATTTTAACAGAATAAAAGCAATTGTGTGTGTATTCAATTAGTTTTTATTATTTTTGAAGGGAATTTGTGTAATTTGACTTTAATCTTGTCTATATGAATGTTTTTTAACATAATACTCTGATTACACACCAAATGTTTGCTATAATAACGTATTTCAATCGAAAATTTATACTTGGAGATCTATTAGGGGCATTTGATTGCGTTTTTATGTAATACCTATAATTATACTTTTATTTGTCAGTATATCGATCAATTGTAAGAGAATAGGCTCTTTTAGGGTCTGATTTATAACAAATCAATGAATTTGAGTTGAATAGTGATGTTTTTGCAGCTATTCATTTCATTACATTGAATTTAAGCGGAGTACAAGTATTTAAAGTACGATTCATTGCATAATAAGTTATTTTAACTTAGTAAAAGCAATTGTGTGTGTATTCAATTAGTTTTTGTTGTATTTGAGGAGAATAAATGCAATTTGACTTTAATCATGTCTATATGAAGGATTTTTAACATAATACTCTGATTACACACCTAATGTTTGCTATATTGATGTATTTAAATCGAAAATTTATATTTGGTAATCTATTTGGGGCATATGATTGGTTTTAATGTAATACCAATAATTACACATCTATTTGTCAGTATATCGATCAATTTTAAAAGAATAAGCTCTTTTAGGGTCTGATTTATGACATATCAATCAATTTGAGTTGAATAGTAATATTTTTGTAGTTATTCATTGCATTACGTTGAATTCAAGTGGAGTACAAGCATTTAAAGTATGATTCATTGCATAATAAGTTATTTTAACGAAGTAAAAGCAATTGTGTGTATTCAATTAGTTTTTGTTATATTTGAAGAGAACATATGCAATTTGACTTTAATCGTGTCTATATGAAGGTTTTTTAACATAATACTCTAATTACACGCCTAATGTTTGCTATATTGATGTATTTTAATCGAAAATTTATATTTGGCGATCTATTTGGGGCATATGATTGCGTTTTAATGTAATACCTATAATTACACATCTATTTGTCAGTATATCGATCAATTTTAAGAGAATAGGCTCTTTTATGGTCCGATTTATGACATATCAATGAATTTGAGTTGAATAGTGATGTTTTTGCCGCTATTCATTGCATTACGTTGAATTTAAGTAGAGTACAAGCATTTAAAGTACGATTCAATGCAAAATAAGTTATTTTAACAGAATAAAAGCAATTGTGTGGGTATTCAATTAGTTTTTGTTGTATTTGAATAGAATATGTGTAATTTGACTTTAATCTTATCTATATGAAGGTTTTTTAAAATAATACTCTGATTACATACCTAATTTTTGCTATAATAACGTATTTCAATCGAAAATTGATTCTTGGCGATCTATTAGGGGCATTTGATTGTGTTTTAATATAATACCTATAATTACACTTCTATTTGTCAGTATATCGATCAATTCTAAGAGAATATTCTCTTTTAGGGTCTGATTTATGATATATCAATGAATTTGAGTTGAATAGTGATGTTTTTGCAGCTATTCATTTCATTACGTTGAATTTAAGTAGAGTACAAGCATTTAAAGTATGATTCATTGCATAATAAGTTATTTTAACTGAGTAAAAGCAATTGTGTTTGTATTCAATTAGTTTTTGTTGTATTTGAGGAGAATATATGCAATTTGACTTTAATCGTGTCTATAAGAAGGTTTTTTAACATAATACTCTGATTACACACCTAATATTTGCTATATTGATGTATTTTAATCGAAAATTTATATTTGGTGATCTATTTGGGGCATATGATTGCGTTTTAATGTAATACCAATAATTACACATCTATTTGTCAGTATATCGATCAATTTTAAGAGAATAGGCTCTTTTAGGGTCTGATTTATGATATATCATTCAATTTGAGTTGAATAGTGATGTTCTTGTATCTATTCATTGCATTACGTTGAATTCAAGTGGAGTACAAGCATTTAAATTACGATTCATTGCATAATAAGTTATTTTAACTGAGTAAGCAATTATGTGTGTATTCAATTAGTTTTTATGGTATTTAAAGAGAATATATGCTATTTGACTTTAATCGTATCTATATAAAGATTTTTTAACATAATACTCTGATTACACACCTAATCTTTGCTATATTGATGTATTTTAATCAGAATTTAAATTTGGCGATCAATTTGGGGCATTTGATTGTGTTTTAATGTAATACCTATAATTACACATCTATGTGTCACTTTCATCGATCAATTTTAAGAGAATAAACTCTTTTAGGGTCTGATTTTTGACATATCAATGAATTTGTGTTGAATAGTGATTTTTTTGCAGCTATTCATGCATTATGTTGAATTCAAGTGGAGGATAAGCATTTAGAGTATGATTTAATGCATAATAAATTATTTTAACTGAGTAAAAGCAATTGTGTGTGTATTCAATTAATTTTTGTTGTATTTGAGGAGAATATATATGCAATTTGACTTTAATCATGTCTATATGAAGGATTTTTAACATAATACTCTGATTACACACCTAATGTTTGCTATATTGATGTATTTAAATAGAAAATTTATATTTGGTAATCTATTTGGGGCATATGATTGGTTTTAATGTAATACCAATAATTACACATCTATTTGTCAGTATATCGATCAATTTTAAAAGAATAAGCTCTTTTAGGGTCTGATTTATGACATATCAATCAATTTGAGTTGAATAGTAATGTTTTTGTAGTTATTCATTGCATTACGTTGAATTCAAGTGGAGTACAAGCATTTAAAGTACGATTCATTGCATAATAAGTTATTTTAACGAAGTAAAAGCAATTGTGTGTGTATTCAATTAGTTTTTGTTATATTTGAAGAGAACATATGCAATTTGACTTTAATCGTGTCTATATGAAGGTTTTTTAACATAATACTCTAATTACACGCCTAATGTTTGCTATATTGATGTATTTTAATCAAAAATTTATATTTGGCGATCTATTTGGGGCATATGATTGCGTTTTAATGTAATACCTATAATTACACATCTATTTGTCAGTATATCAATCAATTTTAAGAGAATAGGCTCTTTTATGGTCCGATTTATGACATATCAATGAATTTGAGTTGAATAGTGATGTTTTTGCCGCTATTCATTGCATTACGTTGAATTCAAGTGGAGTACAAGCATTAAAAGTACGATTCAATGCATAATAAGTTATTTTAACAGAATAAAAGTAATTGTGTGTGTATTCAATTAATTTTTGTTATATTTGAATAGAATATGTGTAATTTGATTTTAATCTTGTTTATATGAAGGTTTTTTAACATAATACTCTGATTACAAACCTAATGTTTGCTATAATAACGTATTTCAGTCGAAAATTGATACTTGGCGATCTATTAGGGGAATTTGACTGCGTTTTGATGTAATACCTATAATTACACTTCTATTTGTCAGTATTCGATCAATTCTAAGAGAATAGGCTTTTTTAGAGTCTGATTTATGACATATCAATGAATTTAAGTTGAATAGTGATATTTTTGCAGCTATTCATTTCATTAGGTTGAATTTAAGTGGAGTACAAGCATTTAAAGTACGATTCATTGCATAATAAGTTATTTTAACGAAGTAAAAGCAATTGTGTGTGTATTCAATTAGTTTTTGTTGTATTTGAGGAGAATAAATGCAATTTGACTTTAATCATGTCTATATGAAGGTTTTTTAACATAATACTCTGATTACACACCTAATGTTTGCTATATTGATGTATTTAAATCAAACATTTATATTTGGTAATCTATTTGGGGCATATGATTGCGTTTTAATGTTATACCAATAATTACACATCTATTTGCAGTATATCGATCAATTTTAAAAGAATAAGCTCTTTTTGGGTCTGATTTATGTCATATCAATCAATTTGAGTTAAATAGTAATGTTTTTGTAGTTATTCATTGCATTACGTTGAATTCAAGTGGAGTGCAAGCATTAAAAGTACGATTCAATGCATAATAAGTTATTTTAAAAGAATAAAAGCAATTGTGTGTGTATTCAATTAGTTTTTGTGGTATTTGAAGAGAATATATACAATTTGACTTTATTCTTGTCTATATGAAGGTTTTTTAATATAATACTCTGATTACACATCTAATCTTTGCTATAATAACATATTTCAATCGAAAATTGATATTTCGCGATCCATTAGGGGCATTTGATTGCATTTTAATGTAATACCTATAATTACACTTCTATTTGTCAGTATATCGATTAATTTTAACAGAATAGGCTCTTTTAAGGTCTGATTTATGACATATCAATGAATTTGAGTTGAATAGTGATGTTTTTGCAGCTATTCATTTCATTACGTTGAATTTAAGTGGAGTACAAGCATTTAAAGTACGATTCATTCCATAATAAGTTATTTTAACAGAGTAAAAGCAATTCTGTGTGTATTCAATTAGTTTTTAATATACTTGATGAGAATGTATACAATTTAACTTTAATCGTATCTATATGAAGGTTTTTTACCATAA
>JAEMOT010002910.1:5096-36095 GCA_019297695.1 Apostasia ramifera
TGCCAAACAGGGCAGAGTCAAGTCTCTGGCTAACCTCACTCCAATCCTTTTAAAATTTGTTCGGATTTTATTATTTATAAATAAGTATATAATATATATTTATTTAAATTTTAAAAGAGGAATCAAGATTGTAGTACTTCATTTCATAAAAAAAATGCAGAACTCTTATAATTTTATAGATTAAAATTGAAATTTTTTAAAAATTAAGATAAATTTGTCCCAATATTGTTAGGAAGCAATTTCCCCAACAAAAATTATAAGAATTATATTTTTCCAACAGTATGAAAATAATTATTAACAATTTGAGATCAATATATACGATATAATTGATGCAAAGTTTAGTTTTGTATATGATAGGTAAATTTTTTCAGTTCGGCTCCAATTCTTAAAATTTTCAATTTTGAGGTTGTGAGAGCAGCGTAATTTCATCTCAATCGAGAAAGCAATGTTACTTGTTTGGTTGAAACTAAAATTATTTTTAGATTTCTCTAAAAATATTTTTATTAATATTTTATATTTATTTCACATTATATATAAATTTAAATAATAAAATTTAATTTAATTTTACATTTTATATAATTTTTATCTTAAAAATTAATTTTATTTTACATGCTTTATATATTTTAATAAAAAAATTTAATTTTATTTTATACTAATAGAAATAATATTATTTTATATTATAATATTAAAATAATTTCTTTTCTCTTTTTATTTCTAAAAAATTTAAAATTTCATAAAAGCACAGTATAAACAAATGAGACTAGTTTTTATAATTATGCTCTTAAACTAATCTTAACAACTTTTTGAATTTTATAATATTAGTTTAAATTTAGATAAGAGAAAGCAAAAAATGTGAGATATTAAATTTTAGGTTTTATAATTTTATTTTATTTTTATTGTTAAGCGTTAAGTTTTTAGAGAAGGTAAAGATAAATAGGTATAATAATTCTTTAAAATAAATAAATTAAATTGATAAAAAAAATAATTAAATTTATATTTTCTTTCCCAAATAATCAGTAAAAAAAAGCAGAATTCCAATAAAAGAATTAAACTGTAGTAGTTTATAATCTCATAAATAAAAATTAAAATTTTTAAAAATTGAGATCAATCTAGATGCAATTTACTTATTTTTTAGACCTTAGTACGTAGATGCAATTTATTTATTTTACCCCAAAAAAATCTTGTTATTTATTTAAAAAATATATATTTTTCTCATATATTAAATGTATAATTACAAATAACACCTACTTCATAAAATTAAAAAAAAATAATCTATTATCTTATTTAAAAAGAGAAAATCTAATTATTTATCAAGAGATGTTATTCGTGGTTATGTATTTAAAATACTTAATAATATAAGTAAATATTTAATAATGGGATAAATATGTAGAAAGCTAGTCATCCTAAAATTTATTATTTATATATTATTAAAAAAATTATTATTTATAAAAATATTAAATAAATAAATAAATAAATCATTAATAAATACGAACATATTAATGAGGAAAAGGAGTCAGCGCCTGAAATTTTGAAAATTTGCCAAATAAAGACGGGAATCGGAGCCGGCGCCTCCCCCTCTCTCTCTCATGTCTCATATCTGAAACTAGAAAGAGAAGAGGCGAAGATCTCTCCTGCAATAAATCCCACCAAAAGATCCCGTGAGACCCTCCCCGGCTCCCGGAGCTCCGTCAGCCCCCTGCTCACGAGTTTCCCCTCTTCCTCTGCAAATGCCTCCGCGCTCTCCTCTCCCTTCAAATACTCCAGCTTCCCTCCTCCTCCTCCGCCACCACCCGGAACCTCACCGCCGATGGAACCCATTCGCGTTTCCGGCTTCTTCTTGTTCCTCTTCTCCATGGCTCCCATCCTAAGAGCTCGAGACCTCCGGACCTACGTAGTTCAGCTCCAACAGCCGGACATCATCCAGAACAAGCAGCAGTGGCACCTCTCCTTCCTCGAGTCAATGACGGCCGAGGGCGAGGACTCTGCCTCGTCCCGGCTGCTGTACTCCTACCACACAGCGCTCGAAGGTTTCGCTGCCCTGCTCTCCGGCGACGAGGCCGAGGCTCTTCGTGCCACCGCCGGAGTCATCTCCGTTCGGCCGGACCGCCTGCTCGAACTGCACACCACCTACTCCTACAAGTTCCTTGGGCTGAGCCTCTCTCCCGGAGGCTCATGGGCTCGGGCCGGGTTCGGCCGGGGCGCCATCATTGGCGTTCTTGACACCGGCGTCTGGCCGGAGAGCCCGAGTTTCAGCGACCGCGGCATGCCGCCAGCGCCGGCGAGGTGGAAGGGAGTTTGCCAGGAGGGCGAGAGCTTCAACTCCACAAACTGTAACCGCAAGCTAATCGGAGCTAGATTCTACGCCAAGGGCCACCGAGCGAACGCCCCGCTGGACCCTGTGGCGGCGGCGGCGCTCGAATACGTCTCGCCGAGGGACGCTCGCGGGCATGGGACCCACACCTCGTCCACGGCGGCCGGCGCAGCAGTTCATGGTGCGAATATTTTCCGATACGGAGCCGGGACGGCTCAGGGGATGGCGCCAGAAGCGCACATCGCCGTCTACAAAGTCTGCTGGTTCAACGGCTGCTACAGCTCCGACATCCTTGCCGGAATAGACGACGCCGTTCGCGATGGCGTCGATGTCCTCTCCCTCTCCCTCGGCGGCTTCCCGCTGCCATTGTTCGAGGACAGCATTGCTATAGGCAGCTTCCGTGCGATCGAGCGTGGCGTCACCGTCGTTTGCGCCGGCGGGAACAATGGCCCAATTCCAGGCACCGTGGCCAATGAAGCTCCATGGATCACGACCGTCGGAGCTAGCACACTTGATCGCCGGTTTCCGGTAGCTGTCCGGTTGGCCGACGGCCGCGTCATCTACGGCGAGTCAATCTTCCCAGGCAGCCGTCGATTTTCTAGAAAAGACGGGAAGGAGCTTGAGCTAATCTACGAGAACGGCGGAAACAGGGGAGCCGACCTCTGCCTCAGAGGATCCCTATCGAGAGACAGAGTAGCGGGGAAGATGGTTGTTTGTGACCGCGGAGTCAACGGCCGGGCAGAAAAGGGCGAGGCGGTGATGATGGCAGGCGGCGCTGCCATGGTCCTCGCCAATACCGAAATCAACCAGGAGGAGGATTCCGTCGACGTCCATGTCCTGCCGGCGACCCTCATCGGCTACAAAGAGTCAATCGAACTGAAAAGCTACATCAACTCCACCAAAAGCCCCAAAGCCCGCCTGATCTTCGCAGGCACGTCGATCGGAAAATCACGAGCGCCGGCGGTGGCTCTGTTTTCATCGAGGGGTCCGAGCTTGACGGTGCCGTCGGTGTTGAAGCCGGACGTCATCGCGCCGGGCGTCAACATCATTGCCGCGTGGCCAGGAAACCTCGGCCCGTCGAGCCTACCGGAAGATCGCCGGCGATCCAACTTCAGTGTTCTCTCCGGCACATCCATGGCCTGCCCCCACGTCAGCGGCATCGCGGCGCTCGTCCGCGCCGCCCACAGTACTTGGAGCCCGGCGGCGGTTCGGTCGGCGATCATGACGACTGCCGACACCTTCGACCACTACGGCAAGCCGATCATGGACGGCCAGAGTCCGGCCGGAGTCTTCGTCATGGGCGCCGGGCATATTAATCCGACAAGGGCGATTGACCCGGGTCTCGTGTATGACATCTCGCCGGAGGATTACGTCGTCCACCTCTGCAGCTTGCATTATACGAAAGCTGAGATGTTCGCCGTGACCCACCGGACGGTCGACTGCCAGCGAATGCTGCAGAGGAACAGGAGATTCAGCCTCAACTACCCTTCCATCTCTGTCGAGTTCAAGAAAGGGAGGGAAGCGATGTTGGTGAGGAGGACGATGACGAACGTTGGAGCGGCGAACTCGACGTACTCGGCGACGGTGAGCGCGCCTCCGGGAGTGAGCGTGAGAGTGGTGCCGGAGAAATTGAGCTTTGGAAGGATCGGAGAGAGGAGGAGCTACAGGGTTTGGTTTGTGCTAAGGAAGGAGACGAAGGGGAAGAAGGGCAATAGCGAGGGGCAGATCAGCTGGGTGAGCTGCCTGAAAAAGTGCTACAGGGTGAGGAGTCCACTGTCAGTGACCTGGGAAGCATAATTACAGATAGGTCCCTATCTTATATCTATAATTAAACTTTAATTTATAATTTTTTAAAATGTAACGTAATTCCTAATTAAAATTATGGGAACCTATTAGTTCCTACTTTACTTTACTTTACTTAGTTCTTCTTTTAAAATCTAGAGATTTAACTGAATTTTTTTAAAAATATTAAAAATTTAAGTAAATTTTTTTAAAAAATATGAACCAAAATATACTTATAAAACTTATAAAAAATATTTTCTTATTTTAGTATAAAATCGTTAACTCTGGCCAGAGATTTAACCAAAGTTAAAAAAATTTACATTTGTTTTGGTAAATTGCTCCCAAATTAATAGTTTAAGGTTTATTTAATATTACATAGTTTCATAACTTTAAAAAATTAACATTTATCAATTTTCAAAGTTTTTATTTCTAAATTTTTCATTTTCTAAATTTTTTAAAATAATAATTATACCTCCCTCTAATAACCATCAAAATTCTAAATTAGACGTGTTTAATAGCTATATAAATTTAATTCTATTTAACAACTGATTAAAAAATTAAATTATTTTAATTATGACTAAAATCTTAAATTTATTTTAAAAAAAAATTTAAAAAATATTTTATATCTCATTTTACACAAATTTTAATATTAAATAATCACTTTATTTCACATTAAATATAATTTTTAATATAACTAATTTATTTTATTTTACATGATACATATTTTTTTTTAAATTTTCACAAAAAATTTTCATTTTTTTTTTCCTCTGATCAAACGAAGCCAAAATTTACCCTGACCTTTTTTACTCAATCTCTCAAATTATCACACCAACATAATTTTTAAATATTAAAAGTAGGGGTAAATTGCATTCTGGCATTCAAAGTCAGGAAGGCATTGCAAATCGCTCCCAACTTTAAAAAAAACTCAATTTTGATATTTTTTATAATCTCATTTTTTCATTAGCTTTTTCATATTAGAAAATATAAAATTTAGTTATTTTTTACTATATTAAATTACTTAGGACTATTATATTTTTATATTCTCAATATTTTAAAAAATTTAATAAAAATTTAAAATTCAATTTCTCAATCATTCTTCTTTTCATTCTAAAAATTTAAAATTTAAAATATAAACATTAATATTTCAAAATTATATTCTAAAATTTAAAAACTTAATAAATAAAAAAAATCAATAAAACATTAATAATTATATTTTAATTAAGACTAAATGATAGCACTTTTACAGCCTCAAGTACCCAATTTTGAATTTTTTTAAAAATTGAAATTAATTTGCAATATCTTTCTAACCTCAAAGTCTCAAATGCAATTTATCCTAAAATAAATTTATCATATACCAGAAACTCCAACATAAAAGTTTTATTTTTTCTTATATCCCGCCCCGCCCATACTTTAATACAATCATCAATTTTATCTTATATCTTACACGAATTCCACCGCAACAAATTGATTTTATTACACATTTAATACACATTCCTGTAAAATTGTTATAAGTTAGTCATCTCACCACACATGATAAAGCACAACACTTCAACCCCAGACCTAATACAGAAAGGAAAGAAAGCAGGACTTTGCAAAAATTTGAAAATAACAAGAAGAGGATAGAGGTGAGGGATTTAAAATACCTCATTTTTTGACAAATTGCAAGCCCTTTGCATTAGAATACCTCTCCATAAATCTCATGAACCTATCCCATTCTCGCGGACTACGCATCGTATATTTAGCTTCGATTGCCGAAGGTTTCCCATTCACAAACTTGGCGCTCACATTCGTAGATTGAAGCACGCCTTCCTCATCAATCATGTAGAGGCCGGTGATATCACCGAGTTCACTAGAAGAGTCGAATACAGAAGGTTCTTCGAATGTGAAAGTGGCGACACCATTTGTGCCATCTCTGGATCTGGTTAGACTCACATCTGGTACGGTCTGTTCATCTGTTCCTTGAATGAACTGAATCACAGGCTTGATCATCATAATAACTGGTCTAGATGCAGGGGACTTTAAAGCTATTTGAGTTCTCTTTAAAGAAGATATCTGAATGCTTTTTCCGTAGAATGAGGAGCTCGAGCTATGACACACAGCACTTGATAGAGATGATATACCTGAAACTGGAAAGAGAACTGCATCAGAAAAATGTGTAGAAGAAGATAGGATGGCACAAAGAGAGCTTAAGCTTCAAAAGTTCATTTAAAATTTAGTTATTTTGAAGATATGGTGACAAAATTCAAAGTTGAATCAAAACAATGAAAGGCTTTTGGCAAATTATTTAAGCTTGAGGTTAAATACTTGAATTTCAAAAGTACAAGACTAGAGCATATATCTTCAAATCATTTTGAAAGATCTCATTCAACTTATAGCATTTCTAAGCAGGCCATGCAAGTTAATTATGCTGAGATAAGTAAAATTGAAATGACTACAATTTTCCTAAAATTATGAGCACACAAGAAGCTGGATATATCATTAGGGACTACCTATCAGACTTCAATCGAGGCAGAGGTAGAAGAATGTTGACAAGTGCAGTGCCGATTGTAGAGTGATGGGCTGCACTTGAAGAATTGAAGGCGATACCATATGACATTTCAAGGACTCGGAGAGTTTGGCTAGAAGGGGACTCCATGGAAATGCTTCAGCTTATCCAAAGTAGAATGCACCAACATAAAGTAACTCGGAGACAACCACACCTTGCACCACATTAGAGAAGCCAAGTAGACTAGTGGAGTGCAGGGAGGAGCTTGCTAAAAGTGTTTATTACAGCAGAGCATCATAAGACATGGTAGAAAAATTAGGAACAATGCTGGGAATAGTAGTAGGATGCAATGCAACAATCCTTAGTGAAGCGATGCAGAGAGCACCTTTAGGAGCATTGAGAGACTAGAGTGGAACACCTGAAGTAGCACATGAGTGATAAAGAGCTAGCAGCGAAGAGGAGAAAGGGTGCAGGGAGTAGCTCTCGGGTAGCCCCAAGCTAGCATTTTGAGAGCCACTATAATGAAGAGCAGCACCATGTAGCCAGCATTGACCTGAGACAGCAACAACGAGCGGGAAAGAAATCACTTGTCTCCAATGAAAACATTGTAGGGATCCACCAACAGACCTAGAGTAGTTAACAGTTATCATGATATGTCACACGTAGACCTCATTACTGAGCATATTATACGCATTCCTATGTCATTTCGCTTTTGCAAAATTACATATCTTGTCATAATGTAAATAGCGCAGCAGATTTTCTAACGCAATATGCTACATTATGTGGTTTTTGCCGGGAGAGGGTCATATCCCTTCCCATTGAATTTTGCAGTATCCTGCAAGGAGATGTTGGATAACTCATGTACCTTAATACTAAATGGCTAAGCCAAATTTCAAAAAAAGAGGAATTAATATCATGGAAGCAGTTCTATTAAGATTACGTTCATGGAGAACATAGTGGTCAATATATTGAAGCTTTTTATCAGTAAAATAATTGCAATGATTTTACGAGGAAAAAGAATAGATGAACATTCTTTTGAAGGAAGAGTCCAATTGTACTTATGCTCTCAATCTTATCAAATTTTGGTCTTTATTTATTGACTTTTTGGCCTTTACTTATTGAACCGTTGTGATATTAAAGCAGATGATTTTAATGTATACCATTGGTCTCTTCCTGAAATTCGATAAGTTGATACCAACGTGATAGCAAAATGAACATTAGCAACTTGTGAAGTTTAAAATCATCTACAAAAAAAGCCTAATTGTATACGTTTATCAACTTTTGTTTCACATTGCCATCTTAATCAGAAACTGTTTCCACCAACATAAAGTTCAAATTGTTGTAACTCTGAGATCTATTTAAAACCACCAAAGAAACAGCCTATTTGTTCTCTATAAGATATCTAAAATTGTTAACATGTACATCAAACTTTCCCCAATTACTCAATACCATAATAACAGGATAACACTGCTTTTCGCAAAAAATACTTCACTGTTGAGAGTAATAGAGTGAATTACAGACCTATTAGAACAAGACAGATTCCATACAATGCAAGCAAAAAAGCAAGTAAAAAATAACAAGAAGATAAAAAAGAACAATACAATATCAGACAATAACAAAAAAATAAAAAGAACACTAAGATTTACATGAAAAAATTTCAAATCCAAGAAAAACGACAACTGCATCGTGAGAATTAGTAAAGAGTCTGGTCATTCTCTTTTCATTTCCAGTAAAAATACCATTTCTCTCTCTGTGATTTCTCCCAAGTTTGAACCCATGTACACAGATGCCAACTAGAACGACATTGTCCTCTCCGTAGGAGATCCAACATCAATGATTCGCTATTCTCTCTCCACTATTGCCGCACGCAGAGTTGGCGAGCCCACCTCCACTATGAGTTTCCCATTGCGCAACCCTTCCTCTTGCTTTGTCCACACAATCACGACCTGTGCACAGGCGTGCTTAGCCTGCTAGCCACCGAAATTCTCTGTTGCAGCTTGACCTCTTCGCCTTAGTGCAAGCTAGATTTTGTGCCTCCATCTACTAGCCTGCTTACTCTAAGCAAGCTAGATTTTGTGCCTCCATCTACTAGCCTGCTTACTCTAAGCAAGCTTGATAAGCCATATTTAAGGAGAAAATTACATCTCGATATCTGAAGTTTATATTCATCTAAACCAATCTAGCAACAACCAAATTAAGGTATTATTTCTCTTCGAGTTCAATGAATCATTGTTAATTTAATCTCAATAAAATTATTTACTTTATTGAATTATTCTTTTGACTCTAATTGTGTGATCATATAATTACTTAAGTAAAAATCACTGTTAGAATTTTTCTACGAGAAATTTGATCTAAATTTTTGAAACGTATGATCTGATTTATTGAATTTAACTCAACTATCCTAATCTAATTGATAAATTCTTATTTATTGCAATCCAATTTAATTAAAATTTTAAAATAGTTATTATAAGATCTAAAAAATTTATTTATCATATTATTATACTTTAGAAGATATTTTGAGCTTAATCTAAATATTTCATCAATTAATACTGTTGATTTTAAATTAAAAAATATAATTTTATTCTCGTCCTACATCAACTTAGCATCAGAGTATGATTTAAGTTAGGGCATCTTATTGAGTAAGTTGCTTTGCACAAAAATCTCTAAACTCTAATTGTATTTGCCATCATTATTTGACTTCAGACACTCTACTTCATCGACTTGTACATTTTAGTATGCCATCAATGAAAAGTCATATAATAGTAAGATCCACCAAGACAATATATTGGCTCAAACCCTCAAACATTTGTATGAACAAAATTGTGCACTTTAGGTTCCCATTCCATTCTGACAAAATTGCACATTGTTACTTTCCTAGAACACAATTTTACAAAAAACCTACATCCACAGATTTTAGCTTGGGTAACAAACCTTCTGACGTTCTCACATTCATTCCTTTCTCACTCATATGCCCAACTCTACAACAACTTTGAGCTTTTGTTTGTGCTAGCAATATCAATAGCAACTTTATTTGCAATAGTCATGCAAAATGTGCCTTTCTTTGTCATGCTAGCCACGATCATAACACTTTTGACAATCTTCCATAAGCTATCATCAAATACAGCCCTATAACTATGGCCACAATCACAAATCATATGGTTGCCTGATCGCCTCTAGCGATCTTTGCTTGGAGGATCTGTTCCTCTGACGGATGAAATGTTGCCACCATCTTACAGTCTGATCTCCTATTATAAGGTCCAACTTCTTTTCGAACGGTCCAATAGTCTATTCTATCTTTTTGTTTTTATTCTTTGTTCTGTGCATCCAATCATTGAATTGACGGTCTGTTCGACTGATCGATCCACTCCTAAAAGCGAAGATATGCGGAATCATTTGTACATAAGTTATAGTGCACAAAATAGAAATCAGAAAAGTAAATAAAGTAGCAAGCTTGCTCCATGCAAATCATAGAACAGAATAAATTTTCTTGGCATGTTTTTAAGCAACTAAATGTCTAGTAACATTGCTCTTATTCGAATGTATGCTACAGATTTGTTAGGATTGAAAAGCATTCCTCATGATTATTATATGAAGCATTTGTGAGAGAGAAGACGAGGAAATAAAACACAAACTTTTGTGGTTCGACAAATTTCACTTGTCCGTGCTGGCATTTTGTTGAGGTGGGTTTGCCTCCTATGTGAAGGATGACCCATTGATCCATTATTTATTTTTCCACATTGTGCACATTATGTGTTAGGGGTACTTTGGGTTTTGGCTTTTTGAAAGTAAATTAGGTTTTCTTTTGCTACTAAAAGGAGGCAAGTGACTTTTCAAAAAACAAGGAGGCAAGTGAGACTGACTGCTGTTTTTCTTGAATTATTGCACTAAAATACTAAAGTATTAAGTACAAAAATTGTTATTCTACTGAGGAATTGCACCAAACTCATATGGAAGGGACATTACCCCTCTCCCATGATTCATCATCAGAAATAGTTATGTTAGCAATGAATGTCAACTGCTCTATTGGCATTTCCATACACATGTGAAACTTTGTAGAATTTAAAACAAGACAACTTAAATAATTTTTCAAAGTAGACTGTTGGCTTGACCCTTTATTGCACCTTTAAGATATTGGCAATGGTGATGGATAAAACAAGCCAAAACTTCAGTAATTTTTTGAAGTAGACCGCAGCTTAACCATTTTTTTGTTGTTTTAAGGATGTCAGCGATGATGATGGATGAGAACCCCTCTAGCCAAAATTTCTTTAACACGACTAATCCAATGCTAGCCAATTGATTCACTTCCCAAGCTCCACTGCATTCAGTAATATTGATGGAATAGGCACCCAAAACATAAAGAAGCTTTCCGGAGTGGTCCCTAATACACGTTGCGGCACTTACAATACCATTACAAACCATCAAAGCTAAGCTTTATCCAGTTTAGAGGAGAGGAATCCCACCAAGATGAAGACAAATACCACAACAATTGTTTTTCATCTTGTTGAAAACAAGTGTTATTCAAACCAATTTTGAGGTAATGATCTTTAAGAAAGTGTTTGACCTCCTAGAAATAGGAATGAGGACTTATAAGATTGGTTCGACTAAGATAGGAGTAGATTTATGGCTAATGCCAGAGGAATTAATATTCTTCAACATGACTTCACTAAAGAAGTGCTAAATAGGCTAGGTATACACACTATAGTTAAAGATATGTTAAATGAAATAATTATGCCATAAAAAGTTTATGAGACTATAAAGGAGGCTATAAATAGCAACAAAAATCACGAAGCTTTAATGCTCAAGAACAAGAAAAAGAACAAAAAGAATAAGAGGAAGAAGAACTCAGAGATAATTCATGAGGAGACGAATTCAATCTTTTCATTCAATGAGAGCATCATAGATGATCATGTGAGTTTTCTCGCCTCAATGGCCTCCTCCAATAAGGAAGTAAAAAATTCAACAAGAATTTGAGGTACGTGATGCTTTTCATATTGGATTACTTTCAAACATCTCATATTGAAAATAATGCAACTCCATGCATTTCATCTGCTACTCCTCACATTCTTAATATTGATAATAACCTTTGTAGATTGGCTGCTTTTGAAGGCCGCCTTCAAAATAGTATCTTTATAATTAGAATTTGGGATTTAAATTAGTCCTAATTTTAATTCAATTTTATCAAATTAATTATGAAATAGTCCTTAATACTATGCAATCTTAGTTCCTGCTCAATTTAGTGGTTCAATTTAGCCGATTTTGTACCAATTTGAATTAATAAGCTATTAATGCACTTTTGATACTAAAAATACCAAACTAATTCAAAAATGAAATCAATTGGAGTTGTAATCAGATAACATTATAATGGCCCCAGCTTTCAAATTTCAGCTTACTCCGAGTTCATTTGGTAGATCAATTAGTTAGTCAAAATTTAGTCAACTCGACTGAGTTCTCAAATTAACTAACTTTGATGATTTAGGACCAAATCAGACACCTTATTGACCCAAAATTTTCACCATTATATTATCCATAATTTTCTCTTGATTATGGATATTTTTCATAATTTTTTATGAATTTCATTCTTCAATCAGTGGCTTAAAAATGTTAATTGATTTAATTTAACCACTTTGAGCATTAAGTTGGGGACCAAATCATTTCAATTTTCTGATGAACATGTTACTGATATAATTTCATATTTTTCATAGAACATTGACAAATTTTTTATATCTGTAAAAAATCTTTCTATTCTTAGCTCAATTAAAAATAGAACTGAAAATCAGATATGGAACTTTTGCATAGCCAACATCAAGCTGCGTCAAGTGGTCATTTCTTGTACAATTGAGCTGAAATTTGAAGTGGAGGTTTGTCTCTTCTAACTATGATGGAATCCCTTTTGTCATATTGTTTGTGAATGTAGAGATTGTATGAAACAATATTTGAATGTTTTTTTTCCTCTCTTCAGTAGAGAGATCCCTTCACAACTATTTGGTGATAATGGTGATCATATATTCAACATACTTGCTGGTTGGATTTGCTCTATTTGAGCTCACTTGATTTTTATATTGGGAAGTTAAAGAATCCCAAGTTATTTCAACTATATTGTTTTGACTCATATTCTAATTTTTAGTAATACTATTTGTGATATTTGTAAGAATATAAAAATATTCCTAGGTCGTTACCTACAAGTTTAAGCTTTTAGATGAGTCGTTAACTAGAGATTTAGCAAAGTATTAGAGCCAGAGGTCTCAACTTCGAACCCTAATGACCCTCAATTATCTCTCACATAAGCAAAGAAGTTTTCAGTGATTATTATTCCTTGGTCCATAACATACAAACTTAAACTTTTAGGTCAGTTGGTAACCAGAGATTTAGCAATATCATATGTGTTGTTGGTTTCTCCCATCACAATTAAAATCTCTTAACAATGAAGGCTCGCACTCTATTTATAATAGAATGCTGGTTAACCAGTTTACAATACAATCTCCTATGCCAACAATTATGCACAGTTGATTCATAACAATCCAGGTCGTGGTAAATCTCCCGCATTCTCAATTTCAAATAAAAATTTGATCCTGGGGACGGTGAACCGAATGATAAGGTACTTCAACAAATTGATCACTATTTTTCTTTCAAATATTGTCTCTCCATCCTTCGCTTCCACTGGTAGAACACTAAAACAGCATGAAGATCTAAACCATGCCAAACTGCTAAAATGCTTGCAGCACTTATCAACCAAAAAATGGGGAAAACCGTCAAGATCACTGATGCTCGTACATTGAAATTGAACATCTCTTCACCCGTCATCCAGTTATTGAGAACTACAAACGATTGGGGAAGAGAGAGAGAAAGAGAGAGGGGAGCAGAATATACCAGCGAGGGCGTTACGCCTCTGCATCCAACCGGCGAGCGACGAAGAAAGCGGAAGAGATTGCATTGCAGCCATCTCCGCACACGATCGAGCGCGAGCGGAAGCGAGAAAGGGAAAGAGGGAGGGTTGAGGGAAGAAACTAGAAAGTGTGGAAGAAGAAGACTAGAGCCGACCGTCGAGGAAGCGGATGGTGTGCTTGAAGGAGAACCAGCCATTCGCTGTTGGCTACAGGAAGAGATTTGGGGATTTTCCGATTTTAAAGGCCCAAATATTCATTGACTTTGACGGCCCAATTATCCATTCGATTGGGCCGGCCCAGTGGCCTGCCCAGTTATGCATACCACGGCCCAGTTTCTTATTGATCATATTGAACCGGTTGAAAATTAGTCTTGACCGTTGAATCAAATGAATTAGTCAAACTTACTAAAATTCATAAACATTTTACAATTTCTCGACTTAATCGATTTAATTATTTATGTAAATTAATATTTAAATTAGGTTTATATTTGTACTATTTGATTGATGGCTCATGATAGAAGAATTTTTTTTTTAAAGAATTTTTTATTTATTATTTTATTTCTAACTAACTTTAATTTCTTAAAATTTATTTGTAATAGTTATAAAGATAAGAATATCTATTATATAATTATGAGATCATCTAGTTAAATCGATGGTTCAACTGGTTGAATAGCCATAAATCGACTACTTGATTTATTAAATCTCAGGTTTGGTTCTAAGAACTTTAATCAAAGTAGAGATTTTAAAACATTGTCTTTCAAATATTGAGTTAATTATGATAAAGTGAATATAACTAGAGATTATTTTTTTATATTTTTAATTCAATTTAATTTAATTTTTAGTTGAATAAAAAATTGATTAAAGATGAATTATCAAGATTATAATGTAAAGGGTAAATTGCATATTAGTTCATGAAGTAATTCTGTTCTTGCATGCCTGTCCAACAATGAACCACAGCATGTAGGTTCCTATATTTCGAATTTTATTACTATTATATTTTTCAAATATAAAGTTAAGTACGATAGAGTGAATCATAAATCGAGACTATTTTTTTTATATTATTAATTCAAGTTAATTTGATTTCTACTTGAATATCAAATTGATTAAAGATGAATTATTAAGTTTATATCGTAAAGGATAAATTGCATAAAAGTCCATGAAGTAATAGTGTTCTTGCATCCTTGTCCAAAAATGATGAATTACTTTGTTGTCCTTGCATCAGTCCCCACATTAAATTTGGCCTAGATTGTAAATTTGCCACCCACCATCTGTAATTTTATAGGCCTATTTAACTTTTTTCATGAACAATTAAACATTTTACAGAATATTTTGATCAGCCATATAAGACCAAAGGTAAACAAATCCTAATATTCAGCGACCTACACGCAATAATTCAAATTTTATGAGTCAATATTAACATCTATAAATTCAATAATAATATTTATTTAATATAAAGCTTGCTTTAAAAAAATAAAATAACTTATACAATTTTCAATATATCAACTAATTTTATTTAATATTCTCAAATTATATATATCTATATCTCAAATAAAAAACTTCATTGTCGTCTAGTCCGGTTAGGATACCTGGCTTTCACCCAAACAACCCGAGTTCAAATCCGGGCAATGAAACATTTTCCCACCTTTGTAATTGATAGGACGCAATAAAAACAAAGAACTTATGTAGCCAACCTCACATAATTGGATTAAGGCTTGGTGGTGGTGGTAGTTGTTATAAAAAAATGAAAAAAATAATCATACCTAATTTGAGCATAAACCGATTAAGATTGTAACTTTAACTCATTAACTTCATATGATTGACGACCATCCAAAAATCAAAACAAACAAACAGTTAGAAAACACAATAACAGTAACAAATATGATGACCTGGTGAAGGCTTTATTAAGCCTGATTTAAACCAAAATCCCCAAAAAGAAAGTATAAAAAACTCCCATCAGAAGAAGGATGTGGGCTTTGATGGCCTCCACCAACCAACCCACACACCCACCCAGATAAATCCCAACTTAATAAAGTATTGAAACCAAACAAAGCAGTATATATATATAATAACTAGAATCGACTGCAGCCCCACTGAGTTGAATCAAGCTAGATCCTGGAACCCATGGCTAAGATGGTGCTCAAATTCATTGGGTTCATGTAGTCGGTGGACCCAGTCATAAATTGGCTCACTATAATCCGGTTAGCCCTCTCTGTTGGGTGAAATGGGTCCCAGAAGGCGTAGATGTCTCTGTTTGGGCACAGGTTGGATGCAGGCGTGCAGAGGCCGATCCCGTTGTAGGGGCCCTGCCCACAGCATGCAATCTTTGAGGTAACAAATCCTGCAGTAAAATTTTGTGTCTTAGTGCAGTAAAGATTTTGAGTCTCTGCTCCAATTCTCGGAGAATGGAAAAATATAACAGTTTGAATCAATCACAGTAGTGAAAATAATGGACTAGCGCCATTTTTGAGTGCCTTATTATATCTTTATTTTCATTCTCTTTTATATTGATGTAACTTTTTTGTGGGTAGAACTGAAGTGGAAGACTACGCCGAAGCTCTCTGTTTTTTAGCTCCGTAACGGGGTCATCCCTCTCTCCTTTCAGAATTGTAACCCCTGGTTTTTGTGAATCTTCAACTCGGCGTAGCGGGGCTTGGGAGTGTCCCAATAGCTGGAACCTCCAATGGGTGCCTGATTCAGTCAAGGACATTTTTGTACCTTGATTTTGAATCTTTTAGTTACTGACTTCTGAGGAGATATGATCTATCACAATATTATATAGGTCAAGGCTGATATTCAATTAAAATTTTAATAATATGATTTCAATTAAAATGTTAATTTATATAATATCAATAGTTACCATAGGTTTGAGGACTGGTGATGAAGTCCAAGTTCATCTTGTATGCGTTGGCTGCAACGAAGACGTCAGAGCCGATATTGCTGTTGAGCTCGTTCAGGATTTGAACCAGCTGGGGGTTGAAGAGATCGGCGGCGCGTTGCAGCTCTGGGTCGCAGTTGCCGTTCCGGCTCCTCAGAGCCAGCTCGGCGGGGACACAGCCCAGCGGCCCAGTTCCGGTGACCAGAACATGTCGGGCTCCCAGTTCGTAGAGCCTCTGCAGAGTTAAATGTTTCTTTAAGTTATTAAAAATTTCAATTATCTATAGGTTATAGAGTAAATTGCTTATAGGTATCAGAGTTACTGTGGTTTTATTTATAAAATTTGAATAATTGCACTTAGATCTCTGAGGTTTATAATATTTTCAATTATATTATGTTGGCACAGCTAGTACAATACGACGAAAACCATTTATTTGGCAGTAGAAAAGACTTTTATTTGGCAATAGAAAGAACTAGTAAAGGATGGGTTGAGGAGAAAATGAAGAAGAAGAGTGAGTTAGCAATGAATCATCACCGATGACAGGAAATGGAAGGAGAGTCAACGAAAATCAGTGGGTTATACCGACAATAAAGATACTAAATGAGGTAAGTGCATAAATAAATCGATGGTAAAATAAAAACTTTAGATAAAATTAATCCCGCAAGTGAGAGAAGAAATTCACGATAACAAAGCTTAAACCTCAAGGACCTGTGTACAATGGTTCAAATATATACATACATACTAAGAAAGAATAAAGAATTTTACCGCAAGGATCTTCTTGTATTCGGATATGACATACTGAACATAATCTGGCAAAGCGAACTCACGAGATCTCGCGGAGAAAGGCACCAAGTAATAGTTATTTACAAAATCATTGCCGCCAAGAGTGATGAGAACAAGTGCATCGTTCACGAGCCGTTGGGTCTGCTCACGGCCAATGAGAGAGCTCACTCTCTCCTGATATTGCTGATAGTATTCCAACTGCCTATTAATTCTTATTATATTTATCTGTAGAATCAAGCAAATATTCTTATAGTGTAAGATAATTATTCTAAAAAATTCAGCAGTCATAACAAAAAGAAATTGTTACCTATATTTTGAGATTTACTGTACTAGGTCCTTAACATTTTTTTCATAAAAACTAATACTTTGGGCTTTTCACTTCTTCAAGTTTTTCGTTGTGAAAGTACTATTCAAATCGTATGTTAAATATATTTTTCATGTGACACGTATATTTCTCACTTTTGTGAAATACACACATCACTTAAGAAGAAAATCAAGAAATGTAGAATACATGTGTTACGCAAGAAATGAATCAAATACGACATGAATAGTATGTTATGCGCACGCAATAATTTTTCACAAAAAAAAACTGTTCTCAGGGACAATTTGTTCATAAACACAAAATTTAATAGTTGGGACTTGGGAGTGATCATGTGCTCACAATTGATAAAAAAATAGTCACACGTAACCGACAAAATAAGTTAAGTGGCGTATCAACAAATATTGACCACAATTTTTAGTCCACTTTTTATGTCAAAGCTCTTATGTCAACTCTTTAATTTAGCTCCATATTTAATACCATCACACATTACCACAAATAACTAGTTATCAAAGAACTCCTAGTGCAATGAGTTTAATTCAAATTTTATCAGAGACACGAACCAACAAATAGTTTTATAATTATGATAGTTATAATCTTAATTGTTAACAGTATTTTTCACTTGCTGAACTAAGCTAAAAAATAAATGTGCTTTCATGTAATTTTAAAACAAAAATAACTTACAAATTGAAATCCAGTGTCATTCAAAACGCCAATGCCAGCCGAAGCGAAGTTCGCACCAACAAGCAACCTCTCCCCTTGCAATTCAGGGCTCAAGTAAGGCAATGTGGACTCTTCTCCAAGGTGTTCACCTACAAAGAACATACATTTTGAGTAAATTCACATAAGAAACTCATAGAATTATTCTGCATTAAACAAGTGTGATATAACTGATAATGTCAGGGATGTTAAGCCCGTTGGAAAACCGGCCGGTGGGTCGATGTGTTGGGTAGTCAATGCCATATGGCGGCGAGTCGGCACGGGCAGTCGTCGCCAAGTAGTTGTTGTTTCCGTTGTCGACAAGAGAATCACCAAAGACAAAGAAAGCTCTGGCCTCTGATGGCACAAGCAGCTCTCCAATAGCTAATAAGGAAGCGAAAGAAAGAAGAATCCATGAAGACTTCATGTTGAAAGAACTTCAGGAGCAATATCAATGCTAGTTGCAGTAGTAGTTGTGCACATGAAAGTTCATGGCAAGTGCATTTATATAAGAAGAATTGAATCACATTACTGAAACATACTGAAAGAAAAACCTAGGGGGGAAGGGACAGATTCCTGGCCAGCCATGCGCAAGGACAAAAGCTGGCCATGTTTTTAATCTCTATCCACCACTCCAATGGTAGTTGGGAGCATATTTATTTATTTATTGAAGAGACTTATTAACTCCCAATTTTCTCAGTAGTTGGATGAGCTGAATTTGTGCAGCAAGGTTATGTGCCTGCCATCTATGATTTCCAGTTTGGTGAAAAGCTTACAACCTGGAATGCAGATCTGACTGGTGTATAATACTATCATAATGCATAGTTTAACAGTTTTCCTTGATAAGGTTATCATACTGATTGATTACAGTTCAATTGAAATATATAAATATCTTTGTAAGAGTAGTGGAAAAATGTGTAAAAAAAATTCTAATGATTTAACGGTTGAGTAAACCATCTTAAAGGCATTATCTTCTATTTTTTTGAAAAATAGCATTGCTATGAACAAAAGAAGGCACAAAAGTCAACAAACATCTCCTTTAAGGATATTACAAAAATCAATGAGGGGCATATCTCTCTTTCAACAAAAATCACCTAAATAGCATAGCATACCAAAAGAACAGTCGCACTTTTACTTTACGTTGAACATGTGTAATCTTGCAAATATAGAATGAAAGCAAAATGTTTATAATATGCTCAATAACAAGCTCTCGTCGTGTGTCGCATTTTTATTAATCTTTACTTGTGGCATTGGTGTTTCTTGATATTGTATCCTCAGTTTCTTGCTTGGTCCCCTTCTGTCTTGTAATGGTGTCTCTGATTTTAAAAACATTATCTTGCTATAAGTTGCTATGCATGCAAATGCAAATTCACTTAATCTTTGTTTAAAGAAAAACTTTTCAACCTAATTGTAAAACTCCATCTATCTCCTCACTAAATATGAGGTTATTTGTCCTACACATGACTATCAATAAAACATCTATAATATTATATAGACAAATAATTAACTTTATATTATTTGTCTAATCCCAACTATTCTGATGTCTAATTACGAATCCCTTTTTTACATATAATTTTTGTTTAAAATTATTAATGACGTTGATCCTAGTTTAAAGAAAACCATTTTGTATAACACCATAACCAAGTTATTTTTTAATTGCCTATTAACAATTTTACAATGAATTGATGCCCAATAGGCTAAACTTGTTTTACAATTTTTTTCTTCATTAAATGTTACTCCAATACTATAAACTGCATGACATTTTTTTAACACCTTAAAGTTATTAACATAAAGGCATCAAAATTCATATTTAAACAGACAACTTAAAGCTTGAGAAATTTGAATGGAAATCATTTCCGTCACAAGTTACATTTCCCTAAACCACAACTGAGAAAATAGTGAGATTCTGGTGATTAACAACATCCTTAAGTGTTTGGAGGATGATGGCATCAATATGTAAATTTGATAAACTTTTAAGTTATATCACAGAACAAGTCAAAGATATGATATCTTAACTAGGGTGGGGTCCATATATTATCTCAAGTTTTTAAGTGCTTTTTATTACAATATGAACCCTATTGTGGTTGATATGTAAATCAAATATTGAACAAGCAAATCTCCATTTTTTTTAATATAGTAAACTACTTATAGATTCTTATAATTCGGTCTAACTCTAACAAATTGATCCACTAGAGATGAGGGTTCAATGAGTGTTATAAGAGAAACAGAAAACACATTTCTCCATAAAAGGGAGGTCCTTATGACTTTCAGAGTTCTAGAGTTTAACAGTTTTCTAAAAACGCAAAATCATGTAGTTAATTACGCATTCCTTATATGAGAATGGAACTTTTAATTAAGGGGTGTTAAGACTCAACTAAATAATTAACACTATTTTGATAGCTAGTGGTGGTAGAACTCCATCCAGGTCTTATGATTTTATCACTGCCTTAACCCATGAACCCAATCCACTCAAGCCAGCTGCAAAGGGGACTATATAACAACCTTTTAGAAACCATAAGTTCCCCTATTCAAATGTCACATATTTAAATCCAACTAAAGTGAAGTTATTAATTCAATTTAATCACTTTGAGCATCAAATTAAGTCAATTTCTGGTAATCCTGTACCCTAATTTGTCAATTAATCTTTGAGTCTCTGTAATTATTAACCATCAAATTTTAAAAGTTTTGAGGTCAACACACATTTTTTAAATTTGTTTGTTCAAATCCCTATGGTTCATTAACTCACCAATTAGGTCACCATAATTAATCCTTGCATTTTAATTAGGTCTATTTTGACACTTATCACGTAAAATCAATGTTAAATTACAGAAGTTATGCTAGACTTAACATCTACCATTTATGTTTTGTCTAAGTTATACTACCTGTATATAGATTATATTGAAAGAAATTTAAGACCATAAACCAATGTATTAGTTAAATGAACCTATAAGGACTTGCAAGTAATTTTCTCTTTTCGTTACTTCATTTCTAATTAATCACAAACCTTTTAGGCATGCAACACTGATTTTGTTGGTAGCATCCAACAAAACTGAAAAGTGCGCAGTATTTGTCAACATCTACCATCCTCTAGCACTTGAAAAACGCCAATGCTTGTGAGCTCTCACTTAGCACAGAAAGCAATGAAGATATAATAGTCCTGCAGATCAGAGTACTCAGCACTGTAAATGTAGTCAGAAATGGCAGTAAAACAGCAGTCCAAGAATCTTTTGACAGCACAAATCCTCCCAGTTTTTCTTCTGTTGTCTCTTCGTTTTCCCAGTTTGCCAACATAAACGTTTTCTTTCAAGGTTTTAGAAATTTTAAAACTAACCATTGCATTAAAAAACCATCCTTCACAGGTCTGATAAATTGATATCCAACCAACTCCCATTTCCAGGATTGAGCCAAAGAAGGAAGAAAATAGCCACACCTCATATTTAATGGCAGGTCCACGAGGGCAGCCTGATATGAAGCCACACATGCATGTGAAGGAAATAAATGTAGGAGGGGGCATTTATGGGGAGTAGCTGAATCCAGCTTCAAGAAAACAATTCCCTTAAACTGCTAGGAAACTCTATTATTTCTTGCCTTAATGATATGTACCAGCCCTAACAGAATTACTGGAGTGCTTTAAAACAAGAGATAAATTGCTGGGCTAAAAGCGAACTCAAGAATCTGTTAAGGAAGAAATGCCAGTGGGCCTAAAGACTGGGTCAAATATATAAATGGATGAATACCCATTAAATTAAAAGCCTAATCTATTCACTTATATATTGTGCCTAACTTGGCCTTTTAGTTGGACTGAATCAAGTAGTTCATGCGGCTTGTGCTCCTATGGGTCTTGCTGGTTCTACTATGGTTGAGAAAATCCAAGAGCATTCAGGTGGTTGAGCAGGCACATGAAGCACATGCACTTGATGAGTTAAAATGAATCATTGGACATGGAAAGACTAACGTGGTGGATTCTCATGTAGCGATGATTGTTGGGAATGCACATAAGCAATAATCCCAAATTTGGTAGTTCAACAAGTTGTGTTGTTAATAAGGTGGCAATCCTTACCCATTGGTCTAGTCTTTTGAATTTAATGAAAGCCCGTTCACTTATGTGTTGGACCCAATTTGAATTCCTCATACTTCATCCTACCAGAATGTACAATTGCCACTAAACATATGAATATATTTAATTGATAACTACCACACTTTCATGTTTTATCATAACTGTTTGATCTGCATTCTTTTTTAAGATATTTGGCCTCTATCTTCTTGCTAGATCAAGGGAGGTCAGTCCTTAAAAGTGGACTTCTTTCTTTTTTAAAGAAAAAGAAACCACTTTTAAAAGAAATGTATGTAAAGGAAATCTACAAAACTAGTTCATCAGTTCTTCCCCTTAAATTTATATGTAGAAATGTTGGATCACATGTCAGATAGAAATCATAAATTGTAGCTTTCGCCATTCAATAACATTGTACAGATTTGATTTTAACTTCTCAACTATTTATTTTGTCATCAAAGGATATAGCCCACATTCATATAGATCTATTTGCTTCTTGAGCTCCACTTAATTTTCCATCTACTTTTGTTTCATCCATCTACCATCTTGAATCTGTACCCAAACGAGAATATTTTTTATTAACTCATCTATAAGTAGCAAAAATAAACCTCTTGCCATGGGAAGCAAGTTTCATATTTATATTTGTTGAAAAGTAAAGGTTCTAACAACTTTTTATACTTGAAAAACTGATAGTTTGTATAAGACTTCTCAATACAATAGCTAAAATAAGCGAAAATGGAATCATGTAAATATTTGAGTTCCTTCTTCATATCTATTCTTTATTATCCAATCTTATCTACACACTTTAAATAATAGTCACATATTTGACGTAGGTCATTAAATACTTGTTAGGGTCTGTTTATTTGTAAAGTTAAATTTAACAAGGTTAAAATTAAATTTAGATAGAAATTTTTTTTATTGAAAGTTGTGAATGATGTGAAGTAAAGTTAGTTATTATGTTGGGGTATGTGAGGGATGTGATATAAAATTAGTTATTATGTTGAAATATGTGAGGGATGTGATATAAGTTAGATATTATTTTAGTAATGTGTGTAAGATGTGAAATAAAGTTAATTCTTAATATTAAATTTTATGTGTGATGTGATATGCCTGATTAAAATTAAACTAGGTTAATTTTAAACGGGCAAACAAACGGAGCCTAATGTTATGTAATTTCCCTTCCATTAGTTCACATCCAAAGCCCATTATTTTCTAACCTCATTTACGACAGGTAGTACTACCCCAATTTCTTCCCACATTAGCAACTCCCTGGACTATTGTTTTAGAGGAGGAACGTGATGGGGATCCCTCTTTATGAGGACAAAGAAAAAGTGGATAAGGCATGCCAAATAGCTTTTGAAAGAAAGTCGCCACCAGAGAAGACTCGTCGAATAATCGATCAATGAAGTGAAACTTTGATCGAGGTTCAACGACGAGGATCGAAACCTCAATATAGAATATGAGGTTTGAAAACCTCAAAGGAAGCCACGAACGATGATAGATGATCCTCTTACCAAGAAGGCCTCGAACAAGAAATTTTTTAGTAGCAGTTCCAATCCTTGAAAAGACATCTGGCTCATGGAGTTACTTGTTCGCTAATTCACCAAGAGGAGATTATTTTGTGGAATCAAACAAATGCTTTTAGTAGGTCACAGAATCTCAAACGGTATCGAACGGTGGCCATGTTAGCTCACTGCCAAAGCTGTTGTGCAAAAGTGGTCGCACCAGGAAAGCAACATGCATGGCATTTTTGAGAATACATGTGAAAAAGTTGCCCCATCTCTATGCTATAAAGGGTAGAGAGAGGTTCTGCATGTATGGTTGATGTTATTTTATTTTATTTTATTGTGTATGATTGATGTTATTGGTAAGAGAGCATTCGGAAATCCATCGTCAAGATAAAGTCCAATGCAAGGCTATCTTCTGTCAACAAAGTTTGGTTTTTGTCTATGACAAGGTTTTTCAACATCGTTACAATAGAATGCATGATCAAGCCTAGTAGAAAATAAAGGACAACTAGCACTTCTCAACAGGCATTGATGTCGATATCCAATGGCAATGAAACATTAGTTCCGCTAGCATGGCACAAAAGAGCTTTGAAATGGAAGAAGACAAGCTTCACCAAAGAAGCTTGAGAGTTTTGATGGATCCTATGGTATATAAAAAGGAAGAGAATGACAATACATAAATTCAGCTTTTTTTTTTACTTACCAAATATCTGAATACAAGTTAAAATATTCAACTAGCAGAATATAACTTGAGGGGAGATTACCATATTACAAACAAACGATCTAATGATTTACGAATAAATTTGAAGATTTCAGCATCAAATATTAATATAAAAGTTTGGTGGCATTTGTAGTTTCTGTTATAGCTTACAGTAAAATTTGTTCCACTTCAACCAATTTCAGGTTAACAAAAATACTGACAGTTAAAAATCTACACGCATTTCAGCTTCTAAAGCTGCTGGGACAAAGTATACCATGTCAGTGCAAGCACAACAAAAAATGAGATACTGAATTCGACACCAACTTATCCTATCACAAACCTGATGTCTCTAGTTTTCCATTTGGTATCTGTAAGTACAGTTATCAGAGCAGAAATCAACATTAGACGGGCTGCAGTAAAATTAATCAGTTTAAAATGCACAGAAACAAGAACAAAACATCAAGAATATTTTCCCATTAAGTCTATGTTCCCTCGTAACAGAAGTATTCCATAATGCAAAACACTGCAAACACACAAACGCACATATTTAACAAGATTCACCAAAAATTAGGTCAACATCCTCAGGCAGCAGCAGATGGAGAAATTTACTGCATATGTAATTTAAAAGGACGGGGAGGGAGAAAGGCAGCTACTCCAACAACAGTGGAATGATATGATACAGAAAGAAATGCAGAATTCCAACTTAAGTTATATATGGTAGAAACAGATGCAGAAATCCCAAAACATTTTTACACAATATTTTCTTCCTACTTTTTTATATGATACGTTCCTAATTGAATGAAAATTTTGTTTATTAATTTAAAAAGCAAAAGTCCATTAGCCCATCAAAGAATGCTTTACATTCCATTATGGTTGCAATATAGTATTTTCTTTTTTTCGTTTAATATCACTAATTTTAAATATAATGATTTTTAAAAATGTATATAAAAAACTATCAACTTTGATTGATGACTGATCTCACAACTAAGAGACTATCGATCACAGGATTCGTTGACCAGATCGTCAAGGATAAAGGGAGTAAATTGAAGATGAGAAATGAAAGATCAAGTAGATAATGAGTGGAAAAGCATCAAAGTAAGAAAGGAGACAGATTATGGTAAATAGAAAGGGGAGAAATAATAATACTCCTTTTTACGTGGAAAACCCCCAACCGATAAAACCAGGGAGGAGCTCATAAGCAACATAAGAATTTCACAAAATCTTGTTGGATAAAAGGAATGGCATAAGAGATAGTTTACAATTTTACACTGCATAACGACACTGAAAGAATTGAAACTAAAGTAGAGATGTTGTAGTGCGTATTTGATCACCATGGCAAGCAATGAGTAAAGCCTTTTATATTCTGTCCCCTAGACTAGCTGTTGAGTTAACTATCTTCTTTGACCGTTGGGTGCAGCTACTTCTGTGGATGGCAGTATCATTTCCTAGGGATTCTCTAGATGTCATTGGCGTCACAGGAGTGTCTTCATGACATTGCTTTGCAAGGCTGTTTTTTGAGGGTTGGAGCTGCTGAGCGACTTAGATGACAATCCTTCTGTTTTGAGTAGGCTTCCCGACTAGTGTACATCCTTTGTTGGCATAAAGTTGGAGAAAGGTCCGAAATCATGATTCTCTCCAAGAAGCAAAAGTCATCCTGCGATTTCCTCTGTAAAATAAGGTTTGTGTTATTAGGAATGAAAACAATATCAACTTCATATTTTCTATATAAACAAAGGAGGGTGACGCTGCCAATTGTAGGACCCATTTTAAGGGAAGGATTCTTAAGCGGAAGCCATGATGTAGCTTTTAGGCCTACCTTGTGGTTAGGACATGAGGTAGATCAATCAATCAAAGGGACTTGTGGACTATCTCGTAGTTGTGGCACAAGATAATGTCTTGAAGCAATAACAAGGAGAGCTCTTTGAATTGTTCGCAGTTGGGGTAGAGGTTCATCAGGGCTATGCTCCTACATTACTACCTCGTGGTTAAGGAACATAGTATGCTTTGAAGTCCTGATCACGACTAGGTAAGCTTTATGGCATTTTCTTTAAGTGGCCACCAATTAGGATGCCTTTTCTGTGTCTCATGTTGGAACTTCGATACAACTATCAAGTGTTGGATCTTGTGCTTGATCGTTAACCATTGACTACTAAGTTGACTGCTAACATTGAGATGTCCAGCCATGCCATGTGTAGGTTCCAAATGTCTTGTTAAGTGTTTGCTTTACACTCTAATAACAAAAATATTCCATAATGAAAAACAATGCGCTGAACATACAAATTTAACAAAGTCCATCCCAAATAAGATCAACATCCTCAGAAAGTATCAAATAGAGGAATTCACTGGATGAACGATTCAGAAATACAAGGAGGGGGAGGCGGATATTCCAACAATTGATGAAATAATATAATATGAGAACAAATGTAACTTTCCAACTGAAGTTTATATAATGCAGAAACAGATGCAAAATTCCAATTGAAGTTTATATAATGCAAAAACAGATGCAAAAACCAAAACACTTCTACACAAAATATTCTTCTTGGGATGTTGCCCCAAGACATCACAACATCTGCATATTGCACATTGATAACAGCTTTGACAAAATAACTCACTGGGAATATTCTTCTTATTTTAGGTTTTAACTTAGGTTTATGCTCCAGTTCCTCAAAATTATATCTTTTTTCTTAATCTCATGGTTATTCTTGATCAAGTTATTGATTGGTTGACCAGCACTGTGTGTATTTCCTCCCATCAAGTTTTTGTGTAACTTTGATTTGGTTAATTTATTCTTTGAGCTCACCCTGACTGAGAATGATCTATATTGCAGCTTCAGAAGGTATTAGTCTTAAAACAGGAAGTCACACAAAAACACTTCACAAATTCAGAAATAGGTCATCATTGAAGCCCTGTGCATTGGGAATCAAGCACAACCAACAACACCACTGCCTAAGATAGATTCCACACAATATAGCAAAAATACTGGTCATAAAATGCAACAATAATAAGTACTTATGCACAAAGTAGAAATAAGATGAATAGAGAATCAACAAGAAATATGTAGAAAACCCCAAGATTGGAAAAAAAACATGGCAACAATAGGAAATTCACTATTCCAAGAACTCCCAGAATGAGTACAAATGAACCCTCTAACTTTCTCAAACTATTACACAAACTTAATACAATCTCAATCTGGATGCAAAATATAAATTCAAAGAGAAATCTTATAACAAAAGTAGCCCATAGAAATAGTTAGGTAGTCATGACATGAACGGACAGTCCGAGCCCTTCTAGCATTGAATCACGCTTCAGTCACAATAGGCTATTTAGCCTACTGTCTGAGGAGTTGATCATCATCAGCCTGTTCGATCTTACAATCAGGTAGTGCGATATCCAATCCATTGCCTAACTTCTCCGTCTGATACATCAAATTGCAGACATTTGTGAATTGTAAGGGTTTGAAATTACATTTGTCATGTACTTGATTGCTTTTTATTAATACCTTAATTGATTATATTATTTACTAGCTTTGGATTAACAATTTTTTTTGGATTAGTTGAATTTGCATGTGCACTATTACCTATTGTAGAAAAATATCTTCTATGCCTCCTAGTCATATTCATATATGATTATTCTAAATTATTATAGAATAAAAAAGAAGGGAAGGAGTCAAAAAAGAAGGTGACAAAAAAGCAAACAAATGAAAAAAATAGTGAAAACCTGACTGCATATGGGATGGAGTTAAAACAGAGATGTAAATTTCATTTTATTTAAAATCTTTGGGTGATTTATAGGAAATATCTAAGTTTCTGATGTCATGTAGGTAAATGAACAAAATTTTATTCTATACCTAATCATTTATTGAATCTGTTTCTTTGCCTGGAATTGAATTGAAATTTATACAAAAAATATTCAATTGGATTGTGCAAAAAATTGCTTCAATGGTATCCATTAACAAGATTATAAAGCTTATTAACTATCAAAAATTACTACAAGAAGTAAAAATTGAATAAATTTGGCTTGGCAGCACAATAGCTTTCGCCGAACATCATAATTTTGTATAGGTTTATCAAACAATAGCTTCATAAAAGTAGTATCATATACAACTAACTACAGCAACTTTTCCCAAACCATAGCTCTCCCAAGCAAGATAGTAGTTTCAACTTGTACTAAAATGAAGAGAAAAAGTGTTTTAAAACCATCAGTTAACATTTGCCCATTTCCACTCTAACGACCTTTTGATACGCATGTACATGTGAATGTTATCTAAGTGTTTTAAGCTATTTCTAAATTATTATTTGTTTGGTTCAATATTGCCAAATTATAAGATGATAGAAAATCAATCTAAACTCACCATTTTCTATTATAATTAGGGTAACATATAAGATCAGATTTAGATGCTATTTTGGACTGACAATTTTATAATTTTTTATAACATTATTTAAGCATGTCATCAAAACAAACAATCAATATTTCTAAATAACATAATATAACATCACAATAATGAATAAAATGCCCCCTTAGATGCATGAGAAAACTGCCAAATAAAATGCAAAGATTAAAGATTGGTCAAAAGTTGAATTAGATTTTAGATTGAATAGAGATTGACTTAATCCAAGCGAGTTAACTAACAAGCTATTTTTATAGCTTGAGATTTTTATTAATCCAATCTTGAGACAGCATATGATAGGATCAAGCCATCTTAAAATCAGATCGATAAAACCATAAAAACAACAACCAATCTTTTATCTCACTAGGTGGGGTCGATTATGTGAATCCTTTGTTTCCATTCCACTCTATCAAATAACAAATCCTCACTTGGCTCCAAATATGTAAGATCATTCCTTATAATTTTTTGTCATGTCAGTTTTGGGCCTTTCTCTTTCTTTTTTATAATCCAATTTTCTTTACTGAGTTGTTAGCTGAAAGAATCCAATAATTTCTCCACCTAGAATAGGCATGTGGTTTGAGAGTCATTACTTGTCAGAAGTGGTTGTGGTTCATGTCGAAAGGAGTGATGCATGCTATGGCCTTGGTTATATAGAAGAACTCAACGAGCTGATAGTAGACTACCAATTAGGTGATTAGAAAGTCTAGAAGAAATTGTTCATCATATGAAGTATTTTTTGGTTGAAAAGAAAATCATTGTCAATTGGTTGTCACTTGGTAGTGAAACAATTCAATCCATAAATACGCATGGGTGGCTTAGATATAATATGCAAATCTTGAGTTAAAATAATGATGCAACAAAGGATTGCTAAGGTGAATCTCAAGCTACAAATATGGGGATTGTGCCTAGAAGCTCATAACGGTCGAACAAAAACAATATTTTAATTCCATTGGTCGGTTTATTTGGTAGAATTCACAAGATGATAACTGATTTTGTACTTAGGCATACAAACACAACTATTTCTAGCATGCATTAAAGAAGATTCTGGCAGCCATCATGCACTAAGCTATACGACATGAACCTAGTAAATTTATTGACGATTATCAACAATGTGCTTTTGAGAGGAGACCAAGCTAAAGTTCTCTTTAATTAATCCAATTGACAAATTCCATAAGATTCTATGGAGAATACCCAGGAGAGAAGTCATTTCTATGAAAATTCAGTGATCCTATGCAGTGGAGATAGTCAATCTATTAAGGTAACCAACTATCAGACATATTAACATTGAATACCTGCACAAGGAGATCAGGGTAAAATATTTAGAATTAAACAAACAGATTTCAGCCAAGTTCAGATTTAAGCTATGATTGAGCTCAAGGAAGATCAGAGAAATCCAAAGCGGATCAAAGTTCAACACAAAAATATAAAAGACATGCATTAACAGTAGCTGAAGAAACGGAAAAACAAGGATGAAAACATGGGAACAAAAGGAAGAAGCACAACACAATTGAAGCCCTGGCTTTCAACTGAACCACAAGCCAATGACTCAGGATCTGCAGCTCTCTGCCGCCTCGGCGTCAAACCGGCGGCCAACTGCCCCGAATCAACGATTGGAAGTAGACTGTCGCAGCTCCGGCGACGATTCGACGCCACTTGCATCGGGATCGTTCAAGAAGAAATCTCTTCTCCCAACTCAGCCATCATCAACCGTCCTTTTGTGCACTAACCTGAGAAAGCATACAGAGGAAGAAGGCAGGTGGAGAAGATCTCCCGGCTCATGGATCGGCGGAGATCGTGCCCTAGCACGCATCGTGGCGTTCGAGCTCGGCAAAGAAAGGTGGACTCCACGGCTTCGGCTCGAAAACGAAAACACCAGAGCCTGACTCCTTGAGTCGTGAGCCCATTTAGGGCAGAATTTGATGGGGAAATTACACTCTATCCACCTGTTGTTTTAATGCTTTACAATTAAATCCTTGTTACAGACCAACTTGACCTATTTGAGTTTAACCCAAATTGAACCAAAAGAATTCAAATTGAATCAAACTGACCCATTCAATTTGCCCTGTTTGGCACGACCAAAACAGAACCAAAATAGTAGTAATTTTAAAAATAATAATAATAATAATAAATAAAGTATTTTAATTATTCTATAAAAATTTTAATATAAAAAATAATATTTTACTTCACAAACTCAATAATTTTTAATAAAAATATAA
>JAEMOT010002910.1:36299-68793 GCA_019297695.1 Apostasia ramifera
TTGTGTAGAATAATTTAAAAAATTTATTTATTATTATTATTGTTGTTTTTTAAATTAGTACCATTTTGGTCCTGTTTTGGTCTTGTCGCCGAACAGGGCCCACATAATAGAAGTGGCATTCCCACCTACTAGAAGTGTCAATTTTATGTCAAAATTTAAACTAATTCATATTTTATTCTATTTAAAATTAACTTAATTTCTCTCTGTCTTAAAATTACCTAATTGAAAAAAAAAATAATTCAAAATTAACTCAATAGGTATATATAAATCTATATATTTATAATTTTTTAAAATATAATTAAAAATATTACATATATAAATAAATCATAATAACTTATAAAAATTGAAATTATAAATACATATAAATTTAAAAATAAATTTATAATAATATATTTTTAACATTCTTAATATCTATAATATATATTTTTATAAAAAATGATTTAATTAAATTTAAAATCAACTCAAAATCAAAAACATTTTAATAAGCTGGCTTAAAATCAACTCAAAGTTCTTCTGTATAAATAAATATGAACCCACATTAAATCTTCTCCAGTTGCAAGCCTAGCGATCAACAAAAAAATAAAAAAGTAAAAACTATGATTTGACTTTTTTACTTTTTTTCCCCGCATTTTAAATTAAAATAATAAAATATTAATTTTATTTTATATTTTAATAAAATTATAAACTCTAATATAAAAAGATTAATTTAATTACAAGTTTGAGAATTCTTTTGATTATCTTTCCATCCAGGCGCATCTAAAATAAAATTATTTCAAATTTTTTATAAATCACAAAATAAAAATATCACAACAAAAGTATCTTTTATTTAAATTTAAAATAAACTTACAAACAAATAATCAAAGTCATCCAATTATTAATAATTTGAAATTATATCAAAATCAAATTATTTGAAAAATTATTAAATTCAATCAGCTGAAAATCAATAGGTGAAATATCACGTCAACACTGAATGGGGCCCACCGTGCTTCTATTAACCGACCGAACTCAATAATTATTCGTTGAATTTGAGTTCACGTGATTAATAAGAACATCGAACTTAAAAACGCATTACCATCTCCCTTATAAGCCAAGTGAACACAAATCTCGAAATGGATTCAACATCTTTAAAGCACTCATCGATTTGGTGCAAATGAATGTTGACCCCACAAGTAAAAGAAGTATTTAATGTAAACAAATCTTGTATATTGAAAATCATACACTTTATTATCTACCTTACAATATCATAAATCAATAATATGATCAACAACGAATACTACAACTTATTTTTTACACAAAAGAAAAATTATATACATAGTTTAAAACTATTTATAAAAATATTTTAGTATTTACGTATCAAAAAAATGCAATTGATAGCTTGTCTCTTATATATTATAATCCCTTATATCATCTGTAACTAAATGTAATAGAAAAACACAATATCTATATTTGCCTAAACAATAGCATTAGTGTGTTCCAAATATATGATTATAACAACAGCAACCAAGCCTTTATTCCACTAAGTGGAATCTCGAATAAGAGGAACCTACTAGAGATCGCATCGATTTTGATCAAAGAAAAATAGTTCCACTGAAGCTGTTCAAATGGGTGTAGCCGTGTAGGAACATAAATCCTTTATTTTTATTGTATTCGATCAACTAAGAGCTCATCATATAGCTCTAATATGCAAGATTATACTTTATAGTTTCTTGCCAAATTCTTATTGATTTTTCTCTTCCTCTTTTTATATACGTAAGATCTAATAACTCAATGTTTATTACTGAAACTTTAATCAATATACGACATAGATATTCGAATTATCTAAGTCGACTTTTTTAAAACTTATTTTTAATTGATATTAAAAATAATACGAACGTGTTCTAAATATAAGTATTAAAAATTGAATAATCTATATATAAACAGGATAATTTTAATTCAAAAAAAAAAAAAAATCTGATGGAACAAAGAAATCTTTGTTGCATAATCAATTGTGTCGACTTACCTTACTACTTTCAGACAGCTAACAGCAGCAACATCAGAAAAAGCAGTAAAGCATACAGCAACACCCATAAGCTCTCTCTTGCAGGGAAGATCGTCTCTTCAGCTCTTGATCTCTCCAGAAAAGGCTGCTTCTTCCCAATCTTCTTCCTGAAAGCTAGCCGAACTCCAGGATCCCTCATGGAAACCTTGCTTCCAAGAACAGTGGAGTTGGCCACCCCCTGAACGTTGTTGTTCACATAGATGTTGATGCAGCAGCAATGGCAGCTGGGAGATTCATCTTGAGAATTCTGCCCAATGAATAGAGAAGAATCAGTAGTTGTTTCTTCAGGATTCATGATCCAATGCTTGAAGAATCAAAGATAGAAGAGTTTAGCATCAATTGGGTACAAAAAATAGAGAAATGTAGCACCAAACCCTTGTTTTCACACCAAAGAAAACATTACAGCTTTGGAAGGAAAGCTAGATTCCCAGGAATGACTTCGTTCACTCCCTATTCCTTCCTCTTTTTCAGGCTACAAGCAAAGCTGAAGTTCATTGATTAAGTTAAAAGAGAATTGCATACACAACTCTTACAATTGTCTTTTTTACCCGAATTTTCATAGCACAAAGGTTGTATTCCCTATCACATCCAAATGTCGTAGGAGATTGTGACATGCAAAGTGATACAAAAATATTTGACAATCATTTTAAGATGTATATCATTCAAAAAAATCATTTTAAGATGTATGGAATGTAAACACTGACAATTGAGCATTTAATATATGAGCAAGATAAGGTTAAGGGGGCATTCGGGTGGACTATTTGGATAAGTTGTTTGGCTGGATAATTCAGCTAGGCCTCTTGGCTTTGAGTTGGCTCCATCTCCAAATTGGTTACTCAATGACTCGACGCCAGTAGAATAGTCTGTTTTTGGGAATTACAAATTATTGCACTTAGCCTAATCCCTCCCATGTGGTCGGTTAAGCTGGCGTGACAATTTGGCCACACAACAATTACTTTCTGCTACTTGGCTAGTCTTTTATTTTCTCAATCACCTTCTAAAGTTTTATTTATCACTCAATTGGAAAAATTTGCTGACAATTATTGTGATCAATTTAAGACGACAAATTAAGCTTCTCAAGCCATGATGCTTAGTTGTGACTTAGAAGTCACAGATTTAAATAGAGGAACACTTAACATTAACTCTTCCTTCAAACCAACTAAGGTGAGAACCATGACACGAGGTATAACCTCTACAATAGTGATAAAGATGGTGGTAGTTGTTCTTAAGACAAATGTACTAAAAAAAAAAGAAGAAATGCCCAACTTCGAATTTATTCTACTATTTATCAGGGTTGATCAATGCAAATTCCAAAGAAAAATAGATTTCCATCTAAAAGAGAACACAATAATTGTTTAAGAGTCAATATTTTGAATAATGTATACATCGTAATAAATGACCTTAAACTGTAAAACCAACTTGAATTCCTATGTGGCAATGGTGCCACATAGATGCCATATATAATCCTAAGTTTAGGGTCACTTATGAAGGCTACAAAGCATTTCTCAATATTTATGTGGACACATAGGGCCTTATACTTAAAAAAGGAAATGAGAGCATTTCACCAGTCCAAACACTGTAACTCACAAAACCTTAGATCTATTTCTCTTGTCCACTTAACTCCACGTAAAGAAATGCTATGTGAAAGCAAGTAATTGTACAAAAGACTGTCAAACCAAAAGAAATAGCACCAGCAGATGAGATTCATGAGATTAGCAGACCTGGCTTAAGAGTTGTCAGCAAGTTAAAAGTAGTCAGAAGAAGCTTATCACCAAAAGAAAAGCACTTTATGAAACAGCAAAAGTGGAACTTCCACAAAAGCAGCTAGTATTCTAACTTAGGCACGGTCCCTGCCAAATCATCTATGGCCCCATAATCTATACTTAGCTCCCTCAGAGGAGGTATATTCTCCATTGCAAATATCATTACATGAGGATAAGACAGACTATAGTGATCATATAACACAAACTGCACAAAAACATTTGGGCAAGCACTGTGGCTTAGATAACAGGCAGCATTTCTGGCCCTTGAAACATCAATGGAGAAGGTCAATTCAGGCAAATAGGGGTATCTTGGTGGCAAGTAATCTTGAAAAACGTCAGATATGTCACCCCACTCGACCCATCTTGCCGGAAAACGATTAGGATACACCAAACTTTCACCAGCCTGTTGAAGTATATCTGTTTGCTGCTTCGTCAGAACTATCCCACTGAACTCACAAATGAAAGTCCCAGCTCGAATCAAATCCAATGACCGAACACCCCACCCTGTATCCTTGGACCTAAACACCTCCAACCTATGCCTAATCCCCTTTTGGCTTACTCGATTCAGGCAACTCAGAGGACACCGGCATGCTGTGCCGCACTCGTATATCAAAGGCTTCCCTCTCAGAAGAACCCCATTTCCATCATAAGCAAACTCTCCCCCATTCATGCTCGCACAATAGCAATCACCCGTGCAATTCGTCACACACTCACACCCGCCAGTGCTATCTCCATGAAACTTATCCTGGATTATCGGCGGGTAGATTGGGGTGGCAAGGTACTCGAAATGCAAAGGGTCCTGATCATCATCCAATTCATTATACAGAGAAACAGGTAACTTCTCTTTCCCCATTGAAATATCATAGCAGAAGAAACCATTTTTCCTAACAGTCAGTGAATTCGCTTTCAAGCACGCCGCAACCTTCAGCATCACACTACCCATCTCTTCTTGCCCCTCATTCCTCAAAAGCTTGTACTTGAAGACTCCAAAACCAGACTTGCCAACATCCAGCCAACAGTTAACAATCCTGTAAAGCCCATCATAGACATAAATCCTACCAGAAGGACTCTGATCAACCTTGATTCCACGAATTACTCGGATTTCGATCCCATACTTCATGCTTCTTTCGAGTGCTAAGTTTCCACCTCTAAGCTTCTGGCTAGTACACATTTTATGAAGATGATCTCTACCGCCATGCCCAGTATATATGAGAGCATCTCCACCATCATCATCGTCCTCGTAGCCGCCAGAGACAATGATGCTAGTGGCAATGGGTTCGCCGCTGCTGCTCCGGCTAGCTGGAACGTAGTCAATCCCAGCCTGAACCTGGCCGTGTAGACCAATGACGCAGAGCTCCATTCTAAAGAAGTAAACATCTCCAACGCAGATCCCCGGAATCGAGCCGATGATCCGCTTGTCGCGGTTAAGCCAGAGGGCCCGATTGGTCATGATGGCCGCCGCCTTGAGGTCTGCTCTGCTTCGCCTCCCGAAGGCTCCGAGGCCCTGCCCCCTCGCCTCGTCCCGGATGATGAGAACCCTAAGCGACTCGAAGGTAATCCGAGCGCGGCGGACGAGGTCGCGGAAGTAGATCTGGTCATGCTCGCTGAGGGAGGAGACGCGCACCATGTCGGCCGACCGCGCCTTCCTCTTCTTCGAGACAGCCATGGCGGAGGGTGGCGTTTGCGCCTTCGCCGCCTCCACAATGGATTTCGCGACGGCGACGCCGAGCTTCTTGGAGTAGGAGCTCATGAAAAGGTGCGCGAGGCGGAAGTACTCGGCGAAGAGCGCTTCCTCGTCTGACGTCGGGGAGAGCTGCTGGAGGGGAGAGTCAACGGCAGAGTAGGGGACGATTGAGAGGGAATTGGGGTCGGAATCCAGTGTGGATGCTGGGGTTTTTGGCGTGGGTTTCGCCGGGGATTCGAGCTCAAGGGGCTCCGGCTTGGGTTCGACCTTCAGGATGGGAGGGTGATTGAGGTCCAAGCAGGAGGGGGAAGCCATGGCCATGGCTGCAACGGGAAGATCGGGGAAGGTCTGATCTTTCAGGGAAGGGGAAGGAGAAGGAGGCGGATCGGGGCGTAGAGAGTTGAGAGCGGCGGATGGAGGGGGAGGAGGCGCCGCAGGAATGGTGGCGGGCCTGGCGGGCATGAGAGCGTGCTAACGCGGAGTGAGCAGGGGAGGAGATATGATTGGAGGTTTGGGGCTCGATGGTCTTTTCACATGCTGGATACCAACATCGACAAAGTTAAAGGGTGAATTGCAGGAGAGAACGCTCGACAGATGACGGAAATACCCCCCCTGATGTGATGGATATTGACGGAAATGCCCCTGAACAGGTGAACTTGTGGAGGGAAGATTCTCTAGGGTGAAACGCCGAAACGAAAAAAAAAGGGCGCCAGGAGCTGAGAATGAGAGAAAGAGAAGGAAGTTCAAGTTTTTAGAAATAGATTCATTTAATTAAATATTAAAAAAATAAAGTTGAATATTAGTTTTAAAATAAGGTTAAAATTTATATATTTGGTTGTACTTGATTTCAGTTGTAGTGGCCCATTGTTTGTATGTGGTTCTTGTGCCTATGTCAAGGATATTTTAGTCTTTTTTTATTACTCATTATCGCTTTGCTCATTACATATTAAGGGTATTTTTGTCTTTCTGAGAATCACCAAGGGCTCCCACTTTTTCAATTAGTGAAAGCAAAAGTATTATTTATCTTTAAGGACTCTCAAATTATCTCAAATTATTTATTTTAAAATATACTTATTAATAATTTTATATTTATTAAATGCTTTAAATAAATCCTATTATTATAAATCTTTTTTTTTTCATAAAATTTTCATTTAAATTAAAAATTATGTTAATTNATGCTTACTTGCTGGGAAAGTAAAAGTAAATTTCACTCATTTTATTTCACATTTAATATTAATATTAATATTAATATATTTTTTATTTTATATTATAATATTAAAATAGCTTCCTTCTCCTTTAATTCAAAATCTAATTTTGGCTAATAAAAAAAAGAAAAATTTGCGAACATGGCATAAAATTTTGATAAAATTATATATTTCACTTAAATTTTTCAAAAATTATGTATTTCATACTAAATCTCTAAAATTATATTCTTTTCAGATTTACCAAAGTAATTTTTAGTTATATTATATATAATACATACTAAATTTAATCTAGTAAAATATAATTCTTTAAATACTTATGATGACAAAACTAAAAAGATATATGAATTGAATAAATTTAATTGAAATATATAATATAATAAAAATTTATTGTGATATATATAATTTTTAAAATATCTAAATAAAAAATTATAATTTTAACAGAATTTCATGTCTATAATCGGATCATTCAAAATAAAATAAACTCAAACTACTTTATTATGACATGAATTATTCATGAGTTATACGATGCCACTTGGAGTTGTTCCCTTTTTTGTTAATGGCCAGTGGGGCAGAGAACATCATTTAACACTGTTTGATTAGGATTTATATTCCAAGCCCATTTTCAAAAAAATTTTAATAACTTTTTATTTATTTATTTCACATATTAAAAAAATATTAATATCAAAAATTTATGTTATGCATAAATTTTAATATTAAAAATTAAATTTATTTTATATACTACATAATTTTTTTTAAAAATTCATATTTCTTTCACACTAAACATAAATTTTAATATAAATTAATTTTATTTTATATCATAATATTTAAACAATTTACACCTCTCGCCTAAAAAATAACTTAACCTAATCAAAATTAATTTTGTTTTTTCCTCCTTACATAAGCATCTCACTAATTTTTTATTATTTATTTTACATTTAATACTAATTTTAATATTAAAAAAATAATTTTATCTTCAAATCTTGCAAAATTATGTCATGCACATATTTCAAAAAACAAATAACCTTATTTTACATTCACATTTAAGAGAAATAGCACTATTAATTAAAAAAAATATATAAGTCCAAGTCCATGAGATTACTGCATAATGTAGTGTAAGTCCATGATTTTTTGAATTTTTTTTTAGTTGATCTTAAATTTTTTGAATTAATTCATAAAATTAACTTAAATATTTCAGACAATTTTTTCAAAATGAGTTCTATTTTATTTTTTATAATTTATATTTATTTAACAGTTAAAAATTAATCTGATTTAATTTTAAAAAGGTATATTATATCACACATAAAATTTAATATTAAAAATTAATTTTATTTCACATCCTACACACATTATCAAAATAATAACTGACTTATATCACATCTCTCACGTATCCTAACATAATAACTAATTTTATTTTATATCATCCACAATTTTTATTAAAAAAATATTCCTATCTAAATTTAATTTTAACCTTATTAAATTAAATCTTATAAACAAACAAGTTTTAATAATAAAAAATTAGTTTTATATTTTTATTTAATAAAATACGAAATTTATTAATGGAATATTTGATTTAGTGTTATCTTGATATTATATTATATTATCTAGAAAAAATAATTATTGAATTTAATAATATTTATAAATAATTTTTTATAAAATTATAAATTATTTATCAAATATATATATATATATATATTATGATATTAATATTATATAACATAATATTAAGATAATAATAAATTAAATTACTTCTAAGTGATTAATTTAAATGCCCTTTCTCTTTGCCACCCCTCTCTCTTCACCTTCCCCTACTTCTGCGGCTCTGCCTGATGCTCCGTACGAATCCATCCTACCGGCCAAGATTGGACACCGTCAAATGATTTAAATAAAAATAAAAAGTATTTTAATGATAAGATTTAAAATAAAAAGTATTTTAATGATAAGATTTAAAATAAAAAGTATTTTAATGATAAGATTTAAAATAAAATTATTTTATTATTAAAAATTTACATTAAATGTAAAATAAAATTGATTTATTTATTAAATATTTATAGTATATGAAATAAAGTTAATTATAATATTTAAATTTATATATAAATATAAAATATTAGTAAAAATATTTTTAAAGAAATTTAATTATTTTTTAACCCTAATTGAATGATGTAGGATAACAACAAGAATCTTCTTTTGATAGTCAAATGGATGGAAAGATTCAAATTAAAATTTTAACTCCAAAAATTTAGATATTATCTCATAATTTTATTTAATACTATAATATTAAAAAATATATATTTTTTTTAAAGTTGATAAATTAATTAAATCAACCGAAAAATAACTACTCCAACAAAAATATATAAAAGTCCCTTTCTTATTCTCTAATTTTTTGATCTTTTTTTTTTTTTCAATTTCTCCCTAGATATTTTAATTTCTCTTATATTGTTTAAAGATTGAGGTGGTGTAGTTTATGTAAGATTTAAGTGGTCATCTAAAGGAGAGTAAATAAATAATTTAAAAATTCAAAAATTATTCATATAATAAAAAATAAGTTTATATTAGCAAATAGAAAATAAAAATATGAACACGATAAAAAAAAAGAGAGACAAATAATATACGTGATTTGATGCCTCTCCGTGTCTATATTCATGGCCCGAAAGCAATAACTCAATGCACTAATCATAATCTCTTTTAATAGAAAGCCCTTTACATCACTACACAATAACTTTCCTTTCTTTTAGATTTAAATTTTCTAAATATTACACGCAATCTCACTTTCATTATATTCTTTGGAAATAAAAAAGATATAATTTGAAAAGAATAGAAAAAATAATAAGAAAATAAAATAATATTACCTAATCAATCTCTTTACGCAAAATGATGAACAACGAATAATCACCTTTATTCCTTGAGCATAACTACAAAATTCTTTTGAAAAATCACAAAAAAGGTTAAGTCAATACTACGAAAAGAAGATAACTTTTCAAAAACTTTTTCAAAGAAATTAAAATAATTTTTGAAACCCAAAAGCTTTAATCCATTCTGCTCCAAAGGCAATTTAAGCCGACTCAAAAAACCTTGAAAAAATTGAAAGAAATGAGCCTACAAAAGAATAAAAATCAACCACAAAATTCTATCGAAATAGTAGTCGGTCGGCCAATTAGTCAACCAAATTCAAAAAGTAATCATTTATAGAAACTGGTTAAAATCACTCATGTGGCCACTAGTCAACTAGCTGGTCGAGTACGACTAATTGACCATAAAAAATAACGGCTTCTACCATTAGTCAATTATAGCGACTAGTCGACCACCAAAAATAATGCTCTCTGCCACTGATCAACCACCTTGATTGGTCAATCACTAAAATCAGTACTGTCTACGATTGGTTGACAAAAAACTATCAAATAACTCTATTAAAGTAGAAACGAGTAAAACAAACTTCAAATCAACCCAAAATCGATCTAACTCATTTTTAAATATGATCCAAGTATTCAAGGACTCACATTAACTCAAATTGCACATAGAGATTAATATTATAATATTTTCTACCCAAAATAAATCATCAAATATTGATTCATTAGGCTTCTTTGATTCAATTTTTGCAGTTTAATTTTTGCAGTTTAATTTTTGCAGTTTAATTTTTGCATGATTATTCCTTGCTTCACTAAGTTCATTGCTGTTCATTATAAATTATCACAACCATAACACCACAAAGTTTGTTAGTAATATACTAACTTAAATAATCAATCATACTTCAAAACATATTCTCACAAAAAGGAAAGTGATAGTTCAAGCTTGAAGCCCTGTTATACCCAAACAAGCTCCTTTCCACCCTAACTAAATAAGAGAATAATACGAGCTCCTTTCCACCCTAACTAAATAAGAGAATAATACGAAGGCCTCATTTGACATTATCCCAAAAAGAAAAAAAGAAAAAATTTTATTTTATAGAATTAATGTAAAAAAAATATTAAGAGATACGTAAGATGTGAAATAAAATTAATTTTAATGTTAGAATTTATATTAAATGTGAAACAAAATTGAATTTTAAGATTAAAATTTATGTTAGAAATGACATAAAATTATTAAATTTTCTGATAAATTTAAAATATTAATTGTACTTTTTTTTGAATGGTGCCAAATAAGGCCAAAGTCTTGATTTCATGCACAACCATGATTGAAGTGAAAATCAAATGGTACTTCTTCCGTGATTGAACTAAAATTCGAACAAGAAGTTTGCCTAGATCTTCAATTTGGATTGTGTAATTATAAGTTGGATCTCTTTCACTAGCCAGTTTTTTGGGAATATCTTCAAATAATGATGATATTGTCCTCAAGATTATTTTTTTATGATTGTTATTATGATTTGGATGTAATTATAGATCTTCAATTTGGATTGTGTAATTATAGATTGGATCTCTTTCACTAGTCAGTTTTTTTGGGATATCTTCAAATAATGATGATATGGTTCTCAAGATTAATTTTTTATAATTATTATTATGATTTGAATGTAATCATATACTTCTGATTAGGTAGAATCCTTTCATTTTGCTTGAGATAGGGAGCAGCATCTCATTCTTATTAGGAGACGGTGAGAATAGCTTTACATGAAAAGTAGAGACAAGAAGAAGCTTAAAATCTTACGCCAAGCCATTATTCAATACTTCATTTATAGGAGACCTCACATATTGATTAATTCATAGATTCTCTACTAATAGCTCTAATGTTTGCTTCCTTCGTTGCTTACTTTTTTAAAAAAAGAAAAGGAAATAGGAATGAAAAGATCAAGTAGTTCACCCATTGAAGACGTGTAATTTAGTCAAAATTAGGTTGCTATCCTGCACTTGACAGCTTTTCTCCTCATTTACTATACTATATAGAGGCCTCCAATTTATTAAAAAGGCTCTCCCTTCATCGCTACACTTGTTTTTTTTCCTAGAAACAATAAAAAAAACAAAAAAGCCGTGCTTCATGCAGATCAACATGACTACGTTGGTAACATTGCGAACCAATGCTCAAGTTATAAGCATGCATAGTAAGCACAAGCTCACATTCTTTTTTTTAGCAAGATTTGCATCAATGATATGATCTGTTGCTTTTTGATTAGTATTTTTCATCCAATTTTATTTCAAAGTTTTTTTTCTTTTATAGTATAACTATACGTCTGATAGTTAATGATATAAGTTGCTAACAAGCCCAACACCACCATTCTTGTAGCTTTAACAAGTTTGAGCCGTCGAAATAAATGGAAAAGACTAATCGATTATATTAGACTATTTTTTTATGCATCAAAATAAACGAGTATTGAGCTGCACATTGAAAGCTTGGTTTATTTATAGGCCTAGGCTATGCTATTAGAAGATCAAGCAAAGTGTAATGAACAAATGAGAGAGATCATTTTATAAAGTAAATGTCTTGTAGGGGAAAAATTATTGAGTGCGGACCGCGCACCGTTCGGACGCCCAATCAGAGGGCGCCACGTGTGCCCGGACCCAACTGTATGGCACACGTGGCGCCCTCTGATTGGGTTCCGGACGGTGCGCCATCCGAACCCAATAATTTCTCCTTGTAGGGAGTCTGTCATGGCACAACATCAAAAGAAAAGATAGGAGACACTATGCACTCTGTGTAAATGCTTAAAGATAATTTTATGTATTAATGTGATGTATAAATAAATATATTAGTAATTAGTAATTAATTTTAGTTCACAACTGAAAATTATTTTTTGTTGCCTTTTAATAATGAAATGAGGTGTTAATCATGATTATGATTTGGAATATTATGATTAGGTGAATGAATAATAAAGAAAGATGAGAACTTAATTTTTGTTGCTTTGAGGGAATGTGGGTCTGTCTACCTACCAAAGAGGAAATGGTAGGTGAGCTGTTTGGAAATGGAATATTAATTTTTAATTAGAATAAAGGTAATTTTAATATTATATTTTTATTTGAAAATATTTGAAATAAAATAATTTTAATTTCAGATATACTGTATGATATGAAATAAAATTAAAAATTTATTTAAAAATTTATGTAAGATATGAAATAAATTAATTTTAATATTAGAATTTACAAAGGCTTTGAAATGTCTTAGTTTAATGTCGAGTCGTATGTATTATGTGACTTATAGAATTAATTTTAATAGGGCATTTTATTTGATGTTATTGTAATATTATTTTGTGTTATTGAAAAAAATTATTATTTAATTTGATAGCATATTTAAATATCTTTATAAAATATTATAAAATTATCACTTTAAAATGACATCTAAATATCACATAAAATTAAATTATATTTATATGTCATTGTAATTAAATTTAAAAAAAACTAGAGTTAGATTAATCTTTCATTATCATCTTTTTAATGTAATAATATAAAATTAAATAAATAATAATTTAAAAATAAAAAGAAATTTATATAGTAATAATATGAATAACTCAAAAATATTGAACCAAGCATCAATTAATCTAAATTAAAGTTAATATGAGCAAACAAACTCTTAAAAACTTTGATATTTCTTCCTCATTAAGTAAATAATTAATAGTTAACATCATCTTCATGAAGGCCTTTTTATTATATGTATAAAAAGTATTTAAAAATCAAAATGAACTTTTCCTCTACGTTCTTGTAAATGATGCCAAGTCCACTTTAAATTCCTTATTTAACTTCTCTATTTGGCATTTGGTTAAAAAAAAAAAGAAATTTAATTTCAGACAACTTATTTTAAGAAATATAAATACTAACAAAAAAAATAATTTTTTATATCACCATACATTAATTTTGATATAACTTTTTTTACTTTACATCATATCTTATATAATTCACCAAACATTAATTAATTTTATTTACATATAATAAAATTTTATTTTTAATCATGCACTTAAATAAAATAAAAAAATTGTTCAAAAGATTTTTTTTTCCCATCAAACAAGAGAAGTGACAAACTAGGACTTAAGGACAAAAGAAGAGAAAAAACCTTGTGCAGACCCATTATGGTTAGAAGTAGCTCTAAGGTTATTTTTAAATTATTTTATCAAAGAGAAAAATAGCCTTTGTATTATTGTATACAAAGGCGACAAAATTTTTAAATTTTGAAAAATAAATTTTACACACTTGATTTATATTTCTTCATTTTTGCTTGATTTAAGAAAATTAAAATTAAATTTTTTTTCAAATTTAGAGAGGAAGGTTTTGTTTGTTTATGGTTTAGAGAGGGGGATTTGATTTGGTCCCCATTTAATTTTTTTTTAAATAAAGAATTTCACAGACATTTATTCACGTTAGTTCCATAATTATTTTTTAAATTAAATATTTTTGGTACTAATGATATAAGTTTTGACATGTGCATTATGTGGACTTAATAAATTCAAGTTTGAAATTATATTCAGATTTAATAATTCTATCAGATAAATAAATAATTAAATAATATAGATTGCAAATAGATCTTTTAGTTTGAGCACACATACATTTAAATCTCTCATATATTCAATTTAATCAAATAAATGTTGAACATGTACAAATAAAAAAGTTAGGAAAAGAGAGAAGGGTGAGAGTGTGAAACAATTATTGAATTTGGTTGACCGAATATTCAGCCGATTAATAAGAAACATCACATCAACAATGATGCCCACCCACTATTGATATGGTGTCCATCTATTAGCCGGCCGAATTAAATGCAATAAATTTTTGAGAGTGAGAAAGAAATACTACAGTATTAGAAGGTAAAAGGGTAAAAAGGTGAAGATTTGAGTGATACACAGATATGTCTAGTGGAAACAAATTAACATGATACAAGAGAGAACAGATGGTCTACAATATAAAACAAAGCGGGAGCTTAATTTTTTAAATAATAATAATGATAATAATAATAATAATAGTAATGCAATGGACTACTAAGAAATGAGTTAAGAGTTTATGCAAGCAAATTTTGATTAAAAAAATTATATGTGACGTCTCAAAATGAAAAAAGACGGCAATGTTCACTAGGTGATTTCTCAGACAATGAAATCATTGGTGCACAGAGCAAGCTCTTGGCATGTGTTTAGGTGAACAGTGATGAATAACCTCATATCACAAAAAAGAGTGTTACTGAATTATACGTGAAAAATTATGACTTTGAAAAGTAGAGGCATCGTCTGGGGTTAAAATCATGAAGTTGGTATAAGATAATCAAAGCAAACGTCTCGATCTGAGTAATGAAATGGCATTACAAAGATTATAAGCAAGCAGAACAATATGAAGATTATGAATTAGAAAATCTATGGCCTGGGATGCTGTAAGATGGGGGAGATGGCAAAGAGGAAAATTAGAAGTTTTTTGAAGTACATAGGTAAGGATGAAAGGAGCTTGAATACGAAGTTTGTAATGGAGGTTTTAATCCAAATCATATGTCTCATAAAAGATATATAGATAAGACAACAGCCCTGTTTAGCACGAGGACTAAATCAGGACTAAAATGATACTAATTTAAAAAACAACAACAATAATAATAAATAAAAATTTTTAATCATTCTACACAAATTTTAATATAAAAAAATATCATTTTACTTCACATACTTAATAATTTTTAATAAAAATTTTAATTTTATTTTACATCCTAAATCAAAATACTCAATTTGAATATTTTGATCTAGAATGTGAAATAAAGTATATAATTTTATTAAAAATCATTGAGTATGTAATGTAAAATAATATTTTTTTATATTAAAATTTGTGTAGAATGATTAAATTTATTTATTTATTATTATTATTGTTGTTTTTTAAATTAATATCACTTTGGTCCTGATTTAATTCTCACGCCAAATAGGGCCTTAAGCCATATTTGACAAATGACTAAAAAAAAAACTTATTTTAATCATGGATAAAATCTTAAATTTATTTAAAAAAAACTTGAAAATTTATTTTATATCTCACTTTATACAAATTTCAACATTAAACAATCACTTTATTTCACATCCAGCATAATTCATCTACTATCTCATCTTCAACAATTAGGTAAGACTTGTGTCAGCCTGAGCCCACTAACAAATTTTGCACTCAAAATAACAATGTGCAACTTATGGGTTTTCTAGTTTGGGGTAGATAGCAATTAGGTTATTCGAATTTAGGCCCATGGATAACTGAGCCCTCTAATGTGGGCTTGTATGTAACCGACTCCCTCTAGTTTGGACTTATGTACGGCTAAGTTCTTTAAATTTTCAAATTAGTTAGATCGCTCATCTAGTTTAAGATAATACACAAATAAATCTTTACATCACAACAATCAATAACCCAAAATTTAAAAAAGAAAATATTTTTACCCCTTAAGTTACGAAAGAAGAGAGGTGTCATTAGAATCGGTGAAGGAAGCAAATATATATATATATATAATTTTTAAGTTAATAGTAGTACGATGAAAGGGCAAACTATCTCAACCTAAACTAAAATTTTAAAAAATTAGGACTTAGCTGCACATAAACCCAAATTAGAAGGAGCCAATTGGTATTTACCACTGTGTTTATTATCTTCTACCATTAAGCAATGAGCTACTAATTTTGAACTGTTATGAAGATTTGAGGTAGATGAAAACATGTTAAAACATAAGTTCATATTTTAATAAATTCACTCATTGACTTGCTAAGTGCGAATTACATGTGGCAAGTTTGTGCGAGAAATAAAGAATGCTTCTTCAAAACTACAACTCAAGGTAGACCAAAGAAGAAAAACAAGAACATTAGTTGTCTAGCATTAAATTATATAACACGCAAGCTCATCTAGTTTGGCTCAATGAAGAGAAAAAAAATAAGGAGGCTAGTATTGTATAATTTTACAACTGTAGAGTGTACGCTGAAGGAATTCGTAATTGTCCACATACAAACAAGAAGAGGGGAGGTAGACAGTCAGCAAAGGAATATAGGAGGAAATTAGATATCATGTTCAGGAATTTTTCTGCGGGAGCGTATCGAAGGCAGAGATTGTGTTAAGAAAAGTGACCTTGTGTTGAGGGGCACCGCTCTGCTTTATGGCACAGGCCACCTTGTCTTCAAGAGGACATCGAGATTGCAGAATGGAGAACACATGATTGTTCAGCCTTCTTGCCTTTTTCATAGCTTCCAGCAGGCCTTCATACCCCTTCTCATCGAGAACAAACAAAGTTAATTATGAAATCAGGTTGCACATCTGCATTCTTCGTCAGTGAAGTGAGTTTGCCGTCCTCTCCTTGTTTCCTCACTCCCCTTCTCATTTCTCCCCCTCTCTCCCTCTGAAGAAAGAAATGGGGAGTCTGCCAGGCTAGAATAAGAGAAGAGAGGGGAGCATAGAGAGGGGGGAACAGAGGAGGAGAATTGATGGTTAACATGAGTATTTGGATTTAAATTTACATAAATTTTGATGGAAGGACTTGTGTAAACGATCAATTTCAAGTGTTGTGTAGATGAGCTAAATCTCAAGTACATAACTGCTTTCAAAAAAAGCCTCAAGTACATAAGTGTAGCATTTACAAACCAACAATTTTATGTCCTATGTCAAGCAAAAATTCACCAAGCTACCATTTTAAATCTAGTTAGTATGTTCTCTGGTACCTTTTCTTCTGAAAATCATGGTAGTCACGTTGGATAGTCTATGGAGAGGTCAATGGGGATGAATTAACGGCGTGTTGGCGAGACAACACATTAATTACTAAATGTGGTTAGGCTAAAATTAGGAAGTGCCGGTCATGAATGTGAAAGTATTGCTGCACAGCCTAAAAAATAGATTATGGGTTTGATTCTCCAGTGGATTAAAGAACTTAATCCACTGGATAATCCAGTTGGATTAAGCCAGTGTAATGGTCAACTTTTTGAGCTGCAAAGCTTTTTCCACATGTGAAACAAAAATTCAGAAGAAAAAAGAAACTATAGGAATTCAAATTACAAATATTCAAGAAAAGAAATAGACAAGCATAAGGATGCAGGGTTCATACCGGTATGTAATTAACAGATTTTGCGTGATCAAAAGAATGGATTTGGGATATAGTTGCAATTTCCACTTCTGCGATATTTAGCAACTGATAGGAAAAATCAAAAAGTTCGAAGTGCAGTTGTTGGCCGAGTAAATAGATGATAGTACAACCAGCCCATGCAACAGAGTCGCCCCACAAGTCACGCCTTTTGGAAGAATCACGCACCATCTCTTCCAAGCATTCCTGGAAACACAAGCACATCATTAAACTGACACCAAAAAATAAAAAAATTTAAACTGTTTCAGAAAATTTGGTGCAAATTTTAGAGGTAATTATTGTTGGGAATACACGAGCAATTACCCCACATCGATAGCTCAACAACTTGCGATGTTGATATACAAGTCGTAGCCCTCACTCATTGCAACATTAGCACCATTGGCCTACCTTTGAGTTAATTGGTGTCCATTTACTTGTGTATTGGACCCAACTGATGCCCCCTAGTTTTTCTATCATGTAATTTGCTTCATTCCTAACTTACTACACATAAATATACTTAGTTTTACTTACAAGCATATAGCATTCATAAAGGTTGTGCTTAATTGTAGGCACCTACTTGTCTATGTAGTATCTGCTAACTAGAATACCTAAATTGTGATATGGTAACATCAAATGTCTTACCAAATTAAATATTGTAGAATAACATTAGTTACCCTTATATATAAGGTTAAATTCCATAGTAACAGAAAATAGGCTAAGTTGATCAGTTTCTACTCACAAACTGCAAAGCACTGAAGATCCTGTAGAAATCCTTTGAAGTGGTAATGTCAATAAACCCGGTCTTCGGAGCAGCACTTAGCTTACTGTAATGTCTATCCAATGCAGCACTGGCAAAAGCAAGAGCATATTCAAGCACACTTCCAGAGTTCATATTAGTTTTGTACAAAAGATCTGCAAAAAGACATTAACGTCCATCATATTATCAAGTAATAATATAGACATAACAGAAAGTGTATTTTAAGCCAATTCAAACAAAATGATCCATGATTCAGGTAGCCCATTTTAAAATTTGTGCTTGGTCAAAGCATTGCTTAACTGTCAAATTTCACAGCTCATGTAATTTAGACAAGCCTGGCACATTTCACTTGAAAAGCAAAGACTTTTACAGACATTATTTTGTTTCACAGAAACAATCCGTATTAATGCTTTAAAAGAACTTTTTGGATTACCAGCAGCTTCTGCTTGCTTCGACATAATGTGGAAAGAATTTGCAGTTTGGGATGTGGCATTGGATATAAATCCTGTGTCAGCAACTCTGAACAAACTGACAAGAGGACTAATGCCAGAGCCAACCTGTTTAACCTGTCCATCACTTCCAGTGACAAGCCCTAACCAAGGGGCAATCTGCATGAACTGCATGGTATTGACCTCCTTCTGTGAAACAAGTTAAATTGTACATCTCACTCTGTATCTGTAGAATCTCATGAATTTACAAAAACCAAAATCGAAGTACTACAGAAAATACCGCAAAACCATAAAAAATATATCAAATCACATATGTTCTAAGAACTGTGATGCTTCGTTTTACAACATCCAACTTCCGTTACAAATCTACAGTGAAGTTATTAAAATAGAGGAAAACAAAAATAACTCAAGTAAATAGAATAAAATCAAATTTCAAAATATACAGGATGAATAGAACATAATTTTCTATTGAACATCAAAGCCTAAATCAATTTAATATGGCAATTCTCTGTTGAAGAATCTAAATTTTTCACAATAAGATTAAACAATAACAACAACAAAAAACCGAACCTTTATCTCACTAGGTGGGGTCGGCCACATTAATCCTTTGTTTCCATTACACTCTATTAAATAACAAATCCACAATTAACTTTTCCTTTTTTTTTACATGGGAAAGATTTAATGATTCAACTTTCCTTACTGAAGCTTCTATCAACTTACGATTTATATGTTCAAACCATCTAAGCTGATTCTCTCTGACATTATCCTCAATTGAGATCACTCCAATATTCTCGCGGATATACTTATTTCTTATCTTATCCTCACCTTAGCATCCTTATTTTTGCAACACGTATCTTATTTGTGTGTTTTTACTTTATAGACTAGTATTTAATACCATATAACATCGAAGTAATACATTAGAATTTAAATGTTTTCATTTTAGCAAATCAAAAATGAATGTATGAAGTGTAAATTTAGTCTAGATAGAAGCACTTATAGTGGATAGATGATAATTAATGACCAAGTTATTAGGAAAAGCAAGCAATTTAGATATCTTAGATCAATTATACAGAATAACGATGAAATAGATGATGTTATTAGCAGAATCTAAGTAGGATGGATAAAGTGGAGGAATGCATCTGGTGTATTGTGTGATAAAAAAATTTTACTTAGACTTGAAGTTAAATTTTATGGAACAATTGTAAATAACTTGAATGTAAGCAATGCAAACCCATCTCTTTTCTAAAACTATTCAAAGCACTTTTATTGAAATTTTATCATAATTTTTTTCTAAATTAATGAAAACTAAATGCATATCTTCTTTTATCTCCCTAAATATCTTCATTAAATCTCTCAACAGATGAATAGCATCCATAGTAGATTTGTCTGGCGTAAAATCAAATTTATTTTGTGATAATCTAATATCACTATGTAATCTATGCCCAATCACTCTCAAAGTTTTAAAATATGACTCATTAACTTAATTCATCTATAGTAGCACAATCTTGTACATCTATTATTTTTATAAATAGGTACCATTTTTTTCATTTAGTTGGCATCTTATTAGTCTTCAAAATTATATTAAATAATCTAGTGAGCTAATAAACTCTTTCATCTTTCATATATTTTCAAATATTTATTGAAATGTCATCCGATTTTACAGCTTTTCTATACTTTATTTTCTTTAAAACCTTCCCCACTTCAAATTTATTTACATGCCAAATATAAAAGCAATTTTTATCTTATTTTTGAAAACTAAAATCAGTCAGATTAATCGTATTATTACAACTGTCATGGAATAACTTTTTAAAATAACTCATTCATCTACGTCAAATGTCTTTATCCTTAAAAAGTACTTTTTAATCTCCATTTTTAATACATTTTACTTTAGCAAGCTCGTATATGTATCTTTTTCCTTCATTAGTGTTCAACTTCCTACAAAGATCATAAAAAACTGCATCTTTTGCATTACAGACTGCTTTCTTGGATTCTCTTTGAACAATTTTATTCTTCTCTAAATTTTTTCTACTCTTACATTTATACTAGTCTTTATAACAAACTTTCTTTTATTTAATTTTTTCTTGCATTTCTTTTTTTCACTATTAAGCATCTTTATTGTTTAGAGCTTTTCTTTTAGATTCTCAAGCATATTCTTTCAACCTTATGGATACAATTAGTAATTCTCAGCCACATAAGATCAGCTATCGCTTCAATGTATAACTGCCCACTATTATGTTACGGATAGTCAAATAATGGGAAAAACTGGATTCAATTGTCAACTGCTCCTATCAAAAATAGGATTGACTACGGATTCAAGCCATAGCACATGATTTCCTAAAATTCTCACGATTTTACCGATCTAAATCAAACAGGTTTTACACGAAGAAGATTTTTTTCAGCATGCTCTATTCGAGACTGGTAGGAGAAGAACCGACTCGGTATTGTTAAAGTTCAAAAAAGAGGGGAAGCAGAACCAAGTCAAGATGATATGGATCACCCCTTCTTCTTGCGCCAAGGATCTTACTACCATTTCCGAAGGAACTGGGGCTACTTTTCTTTTCCATTTCCTTTTTCGAGGTCTCAAAAAAGGGCGTGGTCTAGAATTCTCTTTTCAAAAATATTTCTATTCTCATTCTTTACATTCAATCTTCAAGTTTGAGGATACTGTTTTGACTTACTATTCTAACTCTATCTTTTATCTTAAAACCTAAGACTATTAACTGATTTTGCGTGACATTCGATAATTTGATTTGAGATTTAAAAATTAAAGCTGATTTGGATTCAAAATGAATAATTTGGACCTAAACGTAAATGATTTTGGACCTATTTATAAAGATATAAAAGTTGAGAGACTAAATTATAATTTTTCCAAAAAAAATGGTTAAGAATGGCCTGCCAGCTACAAACTGCAGCAGCTAGCAGCGCCCAACCCATGCCTCCTTTCTCTGCCACATAGAAAGAAAAAGAAAGGGAAAGGGAGAGGAAAGAGCTTTGCTTTTGCTGCTTTTGCCATGCCCCTTTGTTTCATTGTTTTCGCCAGACCCAGAGAAGAGCAGCAACAACAACAACAGCGGCGGCAGCTGTTGGAAACAAAGAGGAAAAAAAAGGAGAAGGAGAAGGAAGAGGAAGGAAAAGAGAAAATAAAAAGGGTTTCCAAGCTTTGTTAAAAAGGTAAATCGGTAAGAAATTCTTTCCCCTAAAATTTATGTTGGTTTATTATTATGTTTGTGAATATTAAAATTGTAGTGTTAAGTTAAATATTCTATTAATTGAACATAAAATGAGTTGAAATTGATGATCTGTGAGGTGATGTGGCACTAAAGAATATTTTTGTATACCAAGAACTGATGAGGGCGAAAAGTTCTCTATAATATGTTATTCCGACGAGGGCGGGGAGTGTACGTCGGGTGATGTCCTAAAATGGATCATCGATATAAAGTATAGCTCCAAGTAAAATAGAGTCTCCGATACAAGGTGCGGATCCTGTCAAGGCTTCTAAGATAACAAACTGAAGGAACTTTCGTCAAGCTTCTAGGTGAAAGGATATGAAAATGATAGATCTACATCACTAAATAAAATAATGTTATGATGTTATGAAATAAAATGAGTTCAATAACATGAGAAATTATGATGAAGATTTTAATGAAAGACATGTTCTATAATTATGTTTATGTGAATAATTAATGAGTATTCGATGATGTTACTTGTATTATTTTGTTATAACATCTGTACATATTTTGAATATTCATATTATATGTTAGGATATTGTTTTACCCACAGAGTTTGTATTAACAGACTTCTATCATTTTTGGTGACAGGTAATGCACTAGAAGGATCACGAGATATGGTGTGAGATATCGTAGATTGCAGCAAGTGGATGGATGTTAAATATATGTTGCATGTAATAAAAAGTTTAAGTCCGACATCTCGATTGCTGATAGCTCAGTTTAGTGTAAAAAGGAAGGTCGAGTATCGGCAGCTAAGACGTCACATTTTGGGTAGTCAAACATTCACTTGAAATCACTTTATAATCTTTACAGATCAAGCGATCTTGTTTTTTTTATAAGAAAATAATCAATCGATGCTTTTGAAGATCTCATTCTTATAAGTCATAATATACTCATCTCTTTTCTTAAATAGAGTATTAACAATCAAAAAATCATAAACTAAAAAAACCTTCCAAATAGTTTTACCTTCCTCATGAATCTCTCTAAAATTATACCCACTGTGAATGCTATTAAATTCATCAGCAACGCTTTCAATATATCAATTCAAATCTCTTCCAATAAATATTCACTAGTATAGTAATATAGGCTACGACCGAATTTAAAAAAAAAATAAAATAAAATAAATATTCTTTCTATAATAACCTAGTTAGGGGTTTAGAATTAGTTGAAATAAGAAAGGATCTAAAATGAATAATTTAGGACCTAAAAAAAATATTTTGGACCTATTTATAAGAGAATAAAACAGGGGGACTAAATTACAATTTTCCCATTAAATGGGATAAGCTTGCCGCAGAAACCGCCTTTGCCTCTGCCTTTTCCGCGTGTCGCCCGAGCTTGGAGAGAGGAAAGAATTCCTCTCTTTCTCCCATTCGGTTTCTCGCGCCCGCCCGTGCCCTTCTCCGTCTTCTCTGCCTCTGTCCGCCTTCTTCCGCGCCAAGCCGAGCAAGCAGGAGCAGCGCCTCCTGCTGGAAATAGAGGAAGAAGGAGGAGGAGAAGAAGAAGAAGAAGGAGAAGAAGGAGAAGAAGGAGAAGAAGGAAGAGAAAGAAAAGAGGATTTCAACGAATTTAATTGGAACTCTTTTGTAAGTGGATTTTCATGGCTTGTGTCTATGAATTTATCGACTTTGCTTAGTTTTCATGTGTTCTGATATTGATTTAAAAGGATTTCTATTGACTTAAAAATATTTTGATATGTTTTGATGTCTGCATTGAACTCTAATCACAAGCTATATAATGATTGCTTGTGAATGAATAATATAAGAATGTCATAAGTTGAAAAAGAAATGTTTGATTAACACATGAAGCATGTTTATTGTATATTTATCAAATGCTTATCTGTTTGGATTTCAGGAATGTTGTGAAGACTAGTCAAGTAAATTGTGAGATTTAATCCTAAGTTTGAAATATGAGCACCGTAACTCGTCATGTGGATAGACTTCTTTGGTGCTGGAAGTCATTTTATGTGGTCCATGACGGGATCTGAATATGAGAGCAAAATCTTGACTAGGATATGTATCTGTTCCTCTTTCGAGGATATCTGAAACCTCTGGCCAGTAGGTTATATATATATGTATTGCATTTCATATGCATTTCATCCGCTTGTGGCATATGAATTATATTACTGTGTGTTTTAAAATAATTATTATGAAAGACCGACATAATAAACTAAGTATCTTTATGTATTCATTTCATTTGCTGTGAATAGTCCTCTTACTGAGTAGTAAGCTCACTTCTTTACATCAAAATTTTCAGATTGAGAGCCATCCTTGGGATTGGAGTCTTACTGTCATTTTTGGAAGCTTTAGGAGAGCTTCTCCTCTTGATAGGAGGTGATGTTTTTGTCAGTTGTGTGATATCTTTTAGATATGTGAATAAAACTTGTATACAAATATTTTGGGACTCATGACAAACAAACATCATTTTGTATGTCAAAGATGTGAGTTTATCTGAAGTATCTTGTAAATATTTGGAATATGATATTATATACTTTTGGTGGTTATATACTTAATTTGTTTTTATGCAGAGGTGTTTTAGCTGCTCTGATTAGTCGTTAAGATGATATTTTTATAAGCTTCCGTTGCTAAATGATTGACCACTGACAGTTCACGGCACAGAGTTCATTTATTTGGATCTCGGGTTGTGACAGTTATGGTATTAGAGCAATAAGTCATGATTTTATTAAGGAAATGATCTTTTGATAGATAATAGATGATTCTTAATTAAATTTGATCATCTATTTTTATCTATAGGTGAAGAAAACGATGTATACTAGAAGAGAAGCTCCTCGAGTTGAGACTCAGCTTAAGGGCATATATGAGACTTTAGACATGGTTAGTACTCTATTAGAAAAACAAGTTGAACAAGGCAATTACCATAAAGACAAAGGGAAGCAGTCTGAGTCGTCTGGAAATAATAATGAATGTACACTTGAGAAATTCAAGAAGTTAGATCCACCTTACTTCAAAGGTACTGGTGATCCTGATGAAGCTGAAGATTGGGTAAATAAATTGGAAAAAACATTTGCTACAATGAAATGTAGAGATGAAGATAGAATCAGATTTGCTACGTTTATGTTTGAAGGAAAAGCTGAGTATTGGTGGAAGTCTATTCAACCAAGACTTTTTGAAAGAGCTTCAATTTCATGGGCAAAATTTGTAGAAGTTTTCTTTGAAAAGTATTTCTCAGATGTAGTTTGTGACAAGAAAGTACTTGAATTTATCAAGTTAGAACAAGATCTTTCTGTTGACCAGTATGAGGCTCGTTTTACTGAATTATCCAGATTTGCACCCGAACTTGTTGTTAATGATCTGAATAAAGCAAAGAAGTTCAAGAGGGGATTGAAACAAGAAATTAAAGATCATTTGGCTGGGTACAAGCTGAAAACATATAATGCTATATATGAACGAGCTCAGATGGTAGAAAATAATATTCTAGAGTCTGAAGAGTATGCTAAAGCACATGAACAGAAGATATATGAACAAAAGAAAAGAGACAAACCACTAGAGAAATTTTCTCCTAGTAAATTTAATAAGTAAAAAATGAGGAAGAACAACAATTCCACAAAACAGGAACAGAATCAACAAGCTAGAATTTGTGGAAGATGTGGAAAGAATCATGAGGACAAAGCTTGCTACTGGGAGATTGGTGCTTGTTTTAGGTGTGGTAAGGTTGGGCATATGGTTAAAGATTGCCCCCTTATGAAAGGCTAACCACAGCAGAAAATTATTGGTGGAGCACAGAAACCAAAGGCTCAGGGAAAAGTATATGCTTTAACCAAAAGGATGCTCAAGCCTCAAAAGATGTTATAACAGGTACTATTCTTTTATGTGAACAACAAGCGCATGCTTTATTTGATCCGGGAGCAACGCACTCCTTTATTTCTATATCTTTTGCTAAAAAATTGGGAGTTGAGCCTGAACTGTTGGATTGTTTTTTGAGTGTGAAAACTCCTATGGGTGATTCCTTGATTTCTGACATGGTTTGTAAATCATGTGATATGAATCTTGGAGACCATCAATTTAATGTTGATTTAATCTTACTACAAATGAAAGATTTTGATGTGAAATTGGGCATGAATTGGCTTTCTTCGAATTATGCTTGTATTGATTGTTATAAGAAGTCAATAACTTTTAACGTGCCCAATCAATCAACATTTTCTTTCAATGGAACTTCAAATTCTCAAGTGTCGCTAATATCAGTTATTCAAGCTAATCAGTTACTTGCCAAGGGTTGTAAAGGTTTTCTTGCTTATGTTGTGGAAAAGCGAATGGATAACACTACTTTAGAGGATATTCCTATTGTTCGAGAATTTTCAGATATGTTTCCTGTTGATTTACCTGGTTTGCCACCAGAAAGAGAGGTTGAGTTTTCTATTGAATTAGTTCCAGGGACAACCCCGATTTTAAAGGCTCCTTATAGAATGACTCTAATTGAACTTCAAGAACTTAAGAAGCAGTTATAAGAGTTATTAGATAAAGGATTTATTCGACCTAGTGTGTCTCCATAGGGTGCTCCTGTATTATTTGTTAAAAAGAAAGATGGATCCTTGAGACTTTGCATTGATTATAAGCAGTTGAACATGGTAATTGCCAAAAATAAATACCCACTACCAAGAATTGATGATTTGTTTGATCAATTATAAGGAGCACAAGTATTCTCGAAAATTGATCTTAGGTCTGGATATTACCAACTTAAGATCAAAGATGAGGACATATTTAAGACAGCTTTCCGTACACGATATGGCCATTATGAGTTTTTGGTTTTACCATTTGGCCTAACAAATGCACCTGCAATATTTATGGATCTCATGAATAGAGTTTTTAAGCAATTTCTGGATAAGTTTGTGGTTGTCTTTATTGATGATATTTTAGTGTATTCCAGAAGTGAGATAGAACATGAGGAACACTTGAGGATAGTCATGTAGATTCTTAGAGAAAGAAGTTGTATGCTAAACTTAGTAAATGTGAATTTTGGTTGGATAAAGTAATTTTCTTGGGCCATGTGGTATCTAAAGATGGTATCTCTGTTGATCCTTCCAAAGTTGAGGCAGTGTTTAATTGGAAAAGACCATCTACTGTACATGAGATTAGAAGTTTCTTGGGTCTTGCTGGTTATTATCAAAGGTTTGTTGAAGGATTCTCTCGTTTGGCAACTCCATTGACTAGATTAACACAGAAAAATGTCAAATTTATATGGTCTGATGAATGTGAAAAGAATTTCCAGGAACTGAAAATACGGTTAACCTCAGCACCTATATTAACCATACCTTCAGGATCAGAAGGTTTTGTCATATATAGTGATGCATCTCAACAGGGATTAAGTTGTGTGTTTATGCAATATGGTAAAGTAATAGCATATACATCAAGACAACTTAAAGGATATGAGCAAAATTACCCTATTCATGATCTAAAGCTTGCAGCAGTTGTTTTTTCTTTAAAAATTTGGAGACATTATTTATATGGGGAAAGTTTAAAATATATACAGATCATAAAAGTTTAAAGTATTTATTCTCTCAGAAAAAGTTAAATATGAGACAAAGAAGATGGATGGATCTTGTTAAAGATTATGATTGCACTATTTTGTATCATCCTGGCAAAGCTAATGCTGTAGCAGATGCTTTGAGTTGTAAATCTTCTAGCATTATAGCCCATTTGATGGTAAAGGAATGGATTCTAATGGAAAATATTAGAGATTCTGATTTTAAATTTCAGTTAAAATCTTCAGATATTATTATGGCTACTTTGAAGGTTGAACCTCTTCTATTACAGAAAATTAAAGATGCGCAGAAACATGATTCTCAACTTGTAAAGATTATGGAGTTAGTTAAAAATGGGAAGAAGCCAGATTTTCAAATATTTGAAGGCATATTGAAATTTAGAGATAAACTTTGCGTTCCAGATGATGTGAATATAAAGAAAAAAATATTAGAAGAGGCACATCGTAGTAAATACAGTATTCATCCTAAAAATACAAAATGTATCAAAATCTTTGTGAACATTACTGGTGAAATAATATGAAAAGAGATGTTACACAGTTTGTTGCTAAGTGCTTAGTATGTCAATAAATCAAAGCTGAACATCAAAGACCTGGAGGAGCATTGCAACCTCTTCCTATTCCTGAATGGAAGTGGGAACACATAACAATGGATTTTGTTATGGGATTGCCGAATACAACAAAAGGCAATAATGCAATTTGGGTGATTATTGATCGTCTAACTAAGTCAACTCATTTTCTACCTATAAAGAAGACTTTCTCGCTAGAAAAACTTGCAAGTATTTATATTAAAGAGATTATAAGATTACAGGACATTCCAGTAGCTATTACTTCAGACAGAGATCCTAGGTTTATTTCTCATTTCTGGAAAAGTTTACAAAATACTATGGGTACTAAGTTACAATTCAGCACTGCTTTTTATCCTCAAACAGATGGACAATCTGAACGAACATTCAAACGTTAGAAGATATGTTGCGTGCTTGTATAATGGAACTAGCAGGAAACTGAGATGAGAATATATTTTTAATTGAGTTTTCCTATAATAACAGTTACCAAAGCAGTATCGGTATGACTCCATATGAAGCTTTGTATGGCAGAAAATGTAGATCATCTATCTATTGGGAAGAAGTTGGCGAAAGAAAATTAACTGGTCCTGAGTTAATTGAAGAAGCTACTGAAAAGATCAAATTTATTCAGGAAAGAATGAAAACAGCTCAGAGTCAACAAAAGAGTTGTGCAGATAATCGTAGAAGATTTTTGAAATTTTTAGTGGGGGACGTATTTTTGAAAATATCGCCAATGAAAGATGTAATGAGATTTGGAAAGAAAGGCAAGTTAAGTCCCTGATATATTGGACCTTTTGAAATACTGGAGAGAGTTGGGAATGTTGCTTATTGACTGGCATTACCACCTAAAATGATAGATTTTCATAACGTTTTTCATATCTCTATGTTAAGCAAAATATAAACCTGATCCTTCTCATGTTCTCAGTCAACAAGATATAGAAATCAGAAGAGATATGTCATATATAGAAAAACCTATTGGAATTTTTGACCGAAAAGATCAGGTATTGCGCAACAGAACAATTCCACTGGTGAAAATTTTATGGCAGCATCATACTACTGATGAAGCAACTTGGGAACGAGAAGATGAAGTCAGAAATAAATATCCCGACCTCTTTGAATAATCAGGCAAATGAATTTAGAGGACTAAATTTTTTTTTAAGGAGGGTAGAATGTAATAACCTAGTTAGGGGTTTAGAATTAATTGAAATAAGAAAGGATCTAAAATGAATAATTTAGGACCTAAAAGAAATAATTTTAGACCTATTTATAAGAGAATGAAAACAGGGGGACTAAATTACAATTTTCCCATTAAATGGGATAAGCTTGCCGCAGAAACCGCCTTTGCCTCTGCCTTTTCCGCATGTCGCCCGAGCTTGGAGAGAGGAAAGAATTCCTCTCTTTCTCCCATTCGGTTTCTCGCGCCCGCCCGTGCCCTTCTCCGTCTTCTTTGCCTCTGTCCGCCTTCTTCCGCGCTAAGCCGAGCAAGCAGGAGCAGTGCCTCCTGTTGAAACCAATTAAGCCCAATTGAATCCAGTTGAGTCTAGCTTGCCCTATTTGACCCAAATTGATCTAATTTGAATCCAATTGATCTAAATCTAACTCAAATATATTTATAAGACACCAAAGTGGGATTCTCACTAATAAAATAAGATTTAACTAAATAACAAAATACATTCAACTTGAATAGGATACTTAATACAAAAAATGAATCAAACAAAACTTAACAATCATATAATAAGTTAATCTATGCTTAGATGCGAGGATCATGTCGATGTACATGCGATAACCAAAATGCCCTGCATCACTAAGAAATTATTCAAGCTCACAAAATTAATCCGTAAATTTTAGATTAAATCAAATTAAAAGTAATTGAAAAATTATTAGTTTAGATTAGGCTAAAAATTTGTTTTTGATAAATAAAAAATAAAAGAATAGAAGGGTTCTCATAGTATTAATAATTAGTTTTGCATTCAGAATTATATGGTCACTTAGGCTTAGAAAACTTGAACAGACACAATAGAACAATAAGACCAATAGAAACCAAGTAACTATAGTTGATTGATTGTTAGATGTCATACTTTAATCAAAGAATACAAATTAGATTTGATTGTCTGAGTCAATTGGATCCACAGGACTCGAATCAACCAAGGAGGTTGGTTGGATTTGGTTCACACCTAGCAACTATAGGATTGAATGGCTGCATCTAGAGGGGGTGAGTAGATGCTTATTAAACTACACATGGAGGCACCCGTAGTTGCTAAACTTGTCTGTACTTGTTTTAAAAGCCTACAGATTCCATAGGATAACACGTGTATGGAGCCACAAATAAAGCTCCTGATTTTATAACTTCTTTTACTTGTTTTGAGGATATCACTTGGAGTGGGGGAATGTCTTATCCAAGTAAATTTTGTAACATCCTATTAGGCGATAGACCATTTTTTACCTCTTGATGTACTTGATTTTTGCTTTTAATGTAATATAGGCTCCGATCAAATTTCAAAATAGATGCTTATTAAAAAAAATTTAAAAAATATTTTTATTTTTTTAAAAAATTTAATATTGCCTTAGAAAACACGCTTAATATATAGATTTAATTAAACATTTATTCCACTATGTTGGGTCGACTATATGAATCTTTTATTCCATTGCGCTCTATCAAATAATAAATCCTCATTTATATTCCATTGAGTTAATTCGAGTCGAGTTTTGAGCTACTCAGTAAACTCGAAATTTTTTCGAGTCGATTTCGAGTTTATCTTGACTCATTCGAAAAAAAATCGAGCTGACTCGAAATGAATTATTTATTATGTTATGAAAGAATAGAGTGGTATAGTGCATGTTCAAAATCTGCTGCGCAATTTTTTTTCTCGTTTCACCTCTCGCCTGTCCGCCAGCGCACAGACAAGACGTGCGCAATGTGCGTGGCTTAAGGCCTCAAAAGTGTAGTTTTCAGGCATGCAAGAGCAGCAAGACAGAGCCGCTGCCTCTTGTTCCTCCTCAGCCTTTGCTTTTTCCTGCACCTTTGCGTAAGCCTTTCTTCTTCCATTCTTTGGAATGGCACTGAAGGGAACAGATCAATAGAGCAATCTTGTGTGTTTTAGATGATAGCTCGCAGTCGGGCGTCGGCCTCCGGAACTTAGGGCTTTAGGGTTCCGCGATGAGTCGACGATGACGGGATGAAGGCGCAGCTTCCGCAAACAAGCAGATGAGTCAACAACGAAGGCAACGACTTCAGTCTTTCGTCTTCGAAGAGAGGTCGACCAACGACGGCTGAGCGGTTCACCAGTCTGTTGTCTGTGTGCATGCTTGCCTGCCTGGCCTCCACTCGCAAGGATTTCTTCCCTCTCTAAATCTCCATACAGGTTTCTATTTTTATGATTTGTTATAAAGTCATATAATATATAGCATTGAGATGTGAATCGGTAAAATGTAAATAGTACTGCACTTTTATTTTAATTTATATAAGTTTTGATATTTTTTTGAAATTGTTTAATATTTTTTATTGTATATTATGTAGTGATTGCCATCAAATAACTTTCTCTTAATTCAATCTAAAAATTCTTTTTTTTTATAGAATTTTTTTAATTATTAGAAATTTTTAAATGTGCTTTTGTTATTATGTAATTTAATTTATCGAAAAATTGAAATAAGTTGATCTCTGCCATTGATACACACCAGCAAAAGACAAATCTTATCATAGTAGGTGTTCATACTTTGTTTAACGTGGAGTAAAAGAAAAAGAGAGGAATTAATTGTTTGTCTACTTGTGGTTCAAGAAGGTTCACGTTATGGCTACTAGGAATGGTATTTGACATTAGGACTAAAACATTGGGGTATTTTACTTTGGTCGCCAATAAAATATTTAAGCTTGTTTAGTAATTTGGATACTGTTAGATTGCTTACTTCAACAATTGTTCTGATCGTTAACATAAATTAACTCATGTGATATTACAGGAGACTTTTTTTCTTCATAGAGATATTACAGGAGTCTAATGTTTTGGTTGTAGTGTCATTTTTGATTGCATGGGAATAAATGACTTCTTTCAGTTATTTCATGTAATTGTAGGTTCTGTTGATGACCCTACAAAATGCTCCTCCTGGGCTTGATTATGATCGAGATAAAAGGTTCTCAAAGGTATTATTGAGTCCTTTTTGCTTGCGGGTATGGTTGCTGATGTAGTTACTTGTGAAGTGTTCTTTGTGGACTCATCATATCCACATATATATGATGATTCATGCTTCCTTTCTGAACACTTTCTAATATCATTTCTACCTTGTTTGCTCCACCTGCGCGCGCCGCTCCCGCAGCGCGTTCACGAGATCCCGGACGCGCGACTGCGCCTTGCCCGACAGCGCCATTCGCGCACC
>JAEMOT010002910.1:69235-79562 GCA_019297695.1 Apostasia ramifera
CTGTCAGTGAAAAGCCTTTTGGTGGATTTACCGCCACTTTGGGACCGTGTCAAGGCACTCCAGGTTAGCCATTTATAGATGTTTGAGTGTGTGTGTGTGTTTGTTTTTTTTTAATTACTTGTATCTTTTTAAAAATATGCTCAGCTCAAAGACGCTGCACAACTGGCTTTGAAGAAAATGCCTTCCGCAGAACAGGAAGCATTATGGCAGGTTTTTCTTTTTGAAATTATATTCCTACTATTGAAATTAAATGACATGCAGTCTATATGTCAAGAATCTGATTAATATTGGTCATGAAAGTCATCATATTATGGGTTCAAGTTTTTTGAGATGGAAGCCATTACTAAGAGTTACACATTTTGTGGAAATGATGAGTATGCTCCCCCTGAAAGTATCAACTACCTGAGGCTAAGGCGGATTTGTTAGTGGCTGTGTTTTCGACGATTGGTCGAGCGAATAAGTCAGCTTCAAAGTGGATTTGTTGTGCGAAGAGTGCGTTATGAACCGTGCCCGCCTGCTTGGTTTGGTGATAGGCTATACGCCGGAGTGAAAGGAAGGCAAACATGGGGAGGCTAATAGGATGGCACAATCCGGGAAAGCAAACGAATGGAGACAAGCCAATAGGGACAGCGGTAAATGTTACATGATCGAAGGACAGTATGGTACTATCCTGAAATAGAGTCAAACAGCAATCCATGATTAAGATTTTGGAAAATTCTTCTACACAGAAATAACTTGAAACTAAAATTGCATAAATTATATTCTAAGATTGACCCTACTAGCTCAAGGAAAAAATTTGTTGGACATCTTTAGTTGTGGATTAGAAATTATGCATAAAAAATGATCCAAAATGCTCTTCCTATGCCCCTACTGTTTTGTTCATAACTTTTTCATCTTATTTGCATTATGATTTTCGGCAGAGTGAGTATCAGAGAGAAGTCAGTGCATGGAACTTTGATATTGAAGATTTGAAGGCCCAAGCATCACTAATACGACATTATTGTCCCTGTTTCCCGCTTGAAACCAATTGCTCTTTGAATTGTGTTCTATTGAGAGTTAGGAATTTTGATATTTTGTTTTTTTAGTTACTATGTTTGCTTAACTTTGTGAAGCATTTTTTTTTAAACTCTGCAGATTCAAGATGATGAAGGATTTGCTGAAACGAAAGAAGATGATGGTAGCTTGAGGCATTTTCGCAGCAAGGTGTTTTTTTTATCTTTTTTCACTAGCATTTTTGTAAGAAACTAATGAAGTCATTTTCTTTTTGATAGAATTGAAGAAGTATTGACAAAACATATTTTAGTGTTTACAGGATCCTTCCACTTCTGGATCAATTATGAAAAAATCACTTGCCACCAATGAAATAGGTTACAGGTCAGTTGTCTTGTTTGTCTTAACTTTATTCCCAATTCTTCAGTGCATTTTTAATTTTCATGATTTAAAACTTTTTTATCATATTTTCGTAACTTCTTTCTCACTAAGTTAGGAAGTATGGACACAACATAAGGACACGGGGTTATGACATACTACACAATACTCTGGCACAACAACTTCCTAAACTATAAAACGTGGATACGACATGATACATTAAACAAATATAACAGACTTCTATATGATTATGTAATTTTACTATAATTTTTACTTAATATTATAGAAGTATCTAGGCAGCACAGATGCAACACAGGATATGGGAACACGACACGACACATTGGGAAGTGCCCATGCTTCCTTGTCACTAAGGAGATTACATACTCCTTTGCTTTTCTTTTTTTATATTTTAGTATTTTCTACTTCGTTCTACAGTCTTATAATAAAGGAAACTTTTGGCCTTTTGTCCTTGAAAAGTAAATGTGCTTGTTTATTTTATCCATTATCATGATTGGGTAATGATAATGTGATTACGTCCTGTAAGCTTTAAATGATGGATTTGAATGAACACTTTTACTGAGTAAAATATTTTTGAACTGTCAAGGCCTTGCTGTATGATCTATTATGTTCCTTTTTTCCTTGAGGGAATCATTGAATTACTTTTATATGTGCGTTCTAGAGTTGAAGGTATAGTGGATGAACTTCTCGTATTCTATTCCTATGTAGGATAATTTGATTACTAGTAAAATTTTCTATTTAAGCTGCTCTTTTTCTCTTTTCCTCTTTCATTTATTTGCAGAAATAACTTGGGTGGTTCTGAAGCATCTGATGATAAAAGTACGATCAAGATTGATAATCATCTAGAAACAGAATTATCAGACTTCAGCAATCAGGAAGGGATTGACAGTTTTGGTAAGGTTAGGTTGAAAAAAGATTCAGTACCATCAACATCAAAGCATGATCCTGAACTGAGATGGAAAAGTCACGTTGGGAAAAAGCACCAAACTTGCAGTGGTCCTATTCTGCCAATGCATTGTAAATCTTCAGAAAATGAAGAAGAAGAAGGAGAAGAAGGAGAAGAAGGAGAAGAAGGAAGAGAAAGAAAAGAGAATTTCAACGAATTTAATTGGAACTCTTTTGTAAGTGGATTTTCATGGCTTGTGTCTATGAATTTATCGACTTTACTTAATTTTCATGTGTTAATTAACATGAACATTCTGATATTGATTTAAAAGGATTTCTATTGACTTAAAAATATTTTGATATGTTTTGATGTCTGCATTGAACTCTAATCACAAGCTATATAATGATTGCTTGTGAATGAATAATATAAGAATGTCATAAGTTGAAAAAGAAATGTTTGATTAACACATGAAGCATGTTTATTGCATATTTATCAAATGCTTATCTGTTTGGATTTCAGGAATGCTGTGAAGACTAGTCAAGTAAATTGTGAGATTTAATCCTAAGTTTGAAATATGAGCACCGTAACTCGTCACGTGGATAGACTTCTTTGGTGCTGGAAGTCATTTCATGTGGTCCATGACGGGATCTGAATATGAGAGCAAAATCTTGACTAGGATATGTATCTGTTCCTCTTTCGAGGATATCTGAAACCTCTGGCCAGTAGGTTATATATATATGTATTGCATTTCATATGCATTTCATCCGCTTGTGGCATATGAATTATATTACTGTGTGTTTTAAAATAATTATTATGAAAGACCGACATAATAAACTAAGTATCTTTATGTATTCATTTCATTTGCTGTGAATAGTCCTCTTACTGAGTAGTAAGCTCACTTCTTTACATCAAAATTTTCAGATTGAGAGCCATCCTTGGGATTGGAGTCTTACTGTCATTTTTGGAAGCTTTAGGAGAGCTTCTCCTCTTGATAGGAGGTGATGTTTTTGTCAGTAGTGATATCTTTTAGATATGTGAATAAAACTTGTATACAAATATTTTTGGGACTCATGACAAACAAACATCATTTTGTATGTCAAAGATGTGAGTTTGTCTGAAGTATCTTGTAAATATTTGGAATATGATATTATATAGTTTTGGTGATTATATACTTAATTTGTTTTTATGCAGAGGTGTTTTAGCTGCTCTGATTAGTTGTTTCATTAACTATTCCTAATTCTATTTTTGCCAGAGCACCAAAGTTTGAAGCCTAGACTATCGATTTCTTTGATTTTCTCTCCTACTCGTTTCATTTCCTGAAAGCACAAAATATTAATCTTACCATAAATTATAATATGCACTAACTCTATTAACTTGCCTATCAGAGTATCTATATTCTAAGTCTCTAATCTTATCCTAATGTCTACTCGCATTTGTCTATGATGTGAGAACCTTTGCTCACTTATCACTACATTCAGGTGCCAATACAACGACCCTTGTATACTTTTCACTGCATTCAAACAATATAGCGCATCACTTCTATGGAACCCCTTAATTTTAGTGCAATTTCTTAAAAAAATTATTTCATATTTATACAACAATAAGATTAAACATGGTAACATAAAAGGGTTAAAAAAGAAAAACTTTCAAAGAGTTAAGAATAAACTTTTTCATAGAAATAAAGATCAAAGATGTAAACAAAAAAATCAATCATAATCATTGCTATCTATAAGTCCGTCTTGAATCATTGATGTGTAATCAATCCATACTCCAATGCGAACCTTGAGAAGAAATGTTTCTTTAATTTAATTGAAGGACGAGACTACTGGAAGACACATGGCTGCACTATGCGCGTGTGCACAGTGCATAGCTGCAAAGAAATACAAAGCTAACATGGTACATTTTGCTCTCACATCACAAGTACACTTTAATGAACAGTATTTAATTCGTATGGTACAGCGTCCTAGTTGGCAAAGGGGGTTTCTATTACCATGCTGCAAAATTCCGGCTGTTCACATGCAGTACCATAAAACTTTACTCAAACATCCCGCTGAAATGCAAATTGTAACTGCCATATGGTAACACAAATGCATGGAGCTCAAATCTGACAAAGTGAAGCAGAAGAAATTATCATAAAGCTTTTTTTTTTTATCAGATATCATAAAGCTTCTTGAAATCACCAATAAACGCAATGACTATCTATAAAATTGAAAAGTAAATCAATACTATGCCCAACCACATTCTATCATAATCAACAGTGGAAAGAAAAATCCACATCGCATACCAGAACAAGGTCAAGGAGGCTCATTAAATAGAGTGCACTTCCTATCTCCTTCAAACCTTGAAGCACTTCGGCCTTAAGTTCAGATTTAGTTCCCCATGTCAATCGCTCATGAATAATCTTTTGGGAACCTGGATACAACAATATATACATTCAATATCTAAAGATTAGTTGTATGAACTATCTGGAATCTTGAATGAATACAGCCCTAGGAGAATGTAAATGAATGAAGTGTTCAAATTTCAGATGACAAAAGAAATAAGGCAGGGCAAGGACTATGACATGGATGCAAAATATAAACAATAAGCATGTCTACTCAATCATTTTGAGGCTTTGAGCAATAAGTAGTAGCTATCACCAAAGTTAACAAGTTAGTCAATGGTAACAACATGATTAGCATAGAACTCATCCAGAGTTAGCAAGAAAGACCTAATTCTGAAGAACTCAAACAAAAATAACTGTTAAATATAAGATCATCACATGACAAACTCAAATTTCTTGGACTGAATTAGGGAACTGAACGTGTACATATAAGAAGTCAAAATCAACATAAACCTAGCCAGGAATCAAACAGAGTACAAGAAAGCTGGAAAGAACATAACAGACATACTCAGAAGACTAAATAGGAAATTATAGAAATCATTAGCTCAGAAGCAAACTTGATTGTGTATGCAGCCTTATAAGAAGATTCCGCAACTACAGACAACTCCTCCAAAACCTCCACTTGGTATCTCTAACATAATTGACATAAAATGATAAAAGGAGCCAAGCCTCAGATATAACACTATACATGTACAAGTAAAATAATAAAAAACCATAGAGACCTTGGATGGGATCGCTGAACAGTAAGAAAACAATGTCAATACATCTCTGAAATGGGAGAAAAGGATCTTGGTTTGAGAAAGAATATGGACTATCCAGTGAGAATACTTAAAATGGAAAAACAAAAAGGGTGTCTTAATAGAGAACGAAAGCTAAACTTCAAGGAAAAATGTCTAACTAGGTATATGGTTCCTGGGACCTAAAATAAAAAAGGGCCAAGGCTTCTTCGATCTGAGAAACTATTGTCCAAAACTACACCAAATAAATGTAAAATGCTCGCTACAGGGGAACCAAAGTCAACAAATATTCTCAAGCTAAAATGACAACCTAATAAATAGCAGACAAATGAAGTACTGACTCTGTTGGCTAAAACTCCCATCTTCTTGTGGAAAAAGACCTCTGGAGGTGTGGGAGCATAGTCTTCTTTCTTTGGACAGAAGACGGAGAACATGACAAGGATGATTGAGTGCACAGAGGTGAGTACACAAAAGTAACAACAAAAGAAAAGCACCTAAATTTTAAGCATAAAACTTTTGTCGTAAAAACAATGGAGAGAGGAAAAGAGCTTCACTACTTTACGAAGAAAATGTGAAAGGAATACAATGTAAGAAGAGGTTGAGACTCAATAAAGCAGACCCAATTGAGAGCCAAGTTCTCCTAAGCAGCTTTTGTACTTTGTATGATCTAGCACAGACAAACCAAATTCTAAACCTCCTCGCAATAGTTGCAAAAGAGTTGGTGCTTGGCTCTTGTTGTCAAACTGACCTTGGTCATTATCCCGAATGAGGCTTCGCGAATAAGATTAGTTGAAGAATCTTCCACATAGAAGAATCCAAGTCACACACGTAACACATCCCATAAATGTGACGAATCAACATAACCTCCACAGTAGATTCTAAGCTTTGCGTCAAAAGATCCTACGAAGCGTGGATCAACACGGGACAAGGAGACATGATACAATTTCACGATAACTTGCCAAAATACTGGATATGAAAAGAACAAGATAAGCAAATAACATAATAATATAGGTTGTGTCTAATAACATTAGTAATAATTCATATTTAAGAAAGTATATCACATATAAAACAAACTTGATTCATTAAATAAAAGCAAATAATAATAGAAAGCTTAAATAATTAACTAATAAATACAAATGTGATTGTGTTATTTAATAAAGCATTTTCTCAATGTAATGCAGGGACGCAGAAAGCATTGACATAAATATAGAGACAAATGGACATTAAAGGGGAAATCATTACAACTTTGTTTGGTTGAAGCTAAAACACCCACCTTACTCCTCTAAAAATACTTTCATTAATGTTTTATATTTATTTTATATCATACACAAATTTAAATATTAAAATTAATTTTATTTCACATCCTACACATACTTTAGTAAAAAAAATAATTTTATTTCACATCCAACTCAATCCTCAATAATAAAATATATTTATTTTACATCATAAATAATTAAATTAAATTTATTTCTCTTTCCATTTCTAAAAAACTTAAAATTTCTTAAAAATATTCTCCAACAAAACGTGGTCTAAGATAGAAATGCGCACCCCCTCAATTTTTTTTTTTTGACGGTGAACACCCCTTCAATTAATCTAGCCATCAAAGAGATCTAGCATCATTTTCTAAAAACATAATCTATATGGATATTGATATATCTTAGCGTTCTTTACAATATATTTTGAGAGTTCATTATGTCGTGCTCAAATACTTACTCTTCATCATTTTGTGACAAAATTGAAGGAATGTTAAAAAACAAAAAAAGAGCAACTTTTTCAATACAAGTAGAACACTTCTTCTAACACAAGCATTGAATACAGCTTCTTCTACTGTCTTCATAAACTTTATTACTTAATATCCTATTATTACTTTATTAAGCCACATGAACATGTCTTTTTCATCTTACCAATTTAGAATATTAGGCATGCCACTTATGACTGATTCCATGATTATATCCTGGAATTTTAATGATTTGGAAACTGTCAACACTGACAAGGGTGGATCCTCATCTAAGAGAACTCAAGCAGAGCTTGATATTTTCAATTTACCTTTACATGATTGACTGAGAAGACCAGTGTTCATTACTGTTACTTTTACCATAATATGACTAATATTTGATTTTGGCAACACCATCAAACTACTTGGTGCCACTAAAGTGTGTATAACCGTTTTATAGATATAGATGAAGCTGCGAAGATAAGAACATCAAAAATTGGATTAGTGGCCGGGACTTAATTTTAGATTTGATAGGGAATCTAAACTAATAAACATTACCACATGCCTGTTGACATTTGCCAGAATAGACACATCAATACAAAACTGGATGAATGTTCACATGCATGGAATACTAATCACCCACTCCAATTTTGAAGTGCACAAAAGATGGCAAGTATAAAAAGAAAGCAGACCAATCAGAAGCAGGTGCATTTACTCATCATGAATGGAACAAGTCTGCTATAGTGCTTTTTGCATCGCAGGGCAGCATATAGAATATGCAAACAGGATGGAAAGATAAGGATGAGAACATAGAACGATGAATCAAATGGAAAATTGGGACAAAATTGCCTAAGCGGAAAAAATTAGATAACAGTTCATGGCTGATTTACCTGCCACACCACCATCAAAGGGAAGAAGTCCGATAGATTTTGGCAATGCGTCTTGTAGCCCCATGATTTTCGGTATAATAGCATTTACCTGAAGTATATTCAGAGAAATTTGAATAGAATAATTAGAGGGCCAAGTAGCATTACAGTATCATCGGCATACATAGACTAGAAGGTCAAAAATATCATCCAAACCCTTCCCAGTCAACCACAGTCCCAGAAGTAGAGCAGGCTGGATAGAATATCTATGTAAATTTTGTCCATTTCTACAGCAACAGATCAATTTAATACCAGCTCATTTTCACAAAATACATCATTTCCAATCTAGGAAACAACTGTATAAAGAAGATATTGTTACATGAAAAAGCAGAAAATAGAGTAACTCACAGAACAATAATGCAACATCAATGATCAACAAATGACTAATATCACAAGCTTTCTGCAGAATACATAAAAAACAATACAGACGAAGTTTCTAAAGCAAGCTGTTTGACTACTAGAGTATATAAACCCTGACAAATTATCTAAAATACTTATGATCTCTGAATGTTTTGGTACTTCCAAAGTTTGAATATGCCTTATGTTTGAATACGCCTTATGGGTAGAGTCTTCTAAAATCTTCCTATTTATATTAGTGTGCATTATCTCAAGAAAGAGTTGGTTTAACAACGTGGAGCTTTGCTGTTTCTAGACAATTACTGCATATAGTTGAAAACTGTTTTGAGTAGGTTGTATTGACTAATTCAAATAATAAGAACTGCTGTAATACATCATTCCTTCATAATAAGAAACATTTGGGGGCACATTATGGTACAGTCCAAGTTGTGCGCACTGAATTTACCTTCATTGTTATATGATCCAACATGGCTCTTATAATCCAGGGTAGTGATCTAGGGCCAACAAGTTCGACAACTGCGAACATATGAGAGATTCCAAAAAAATCGCTGTAAAGGCCAGTCAAATTTTGGTGCGCTGCATTCAAATCCTGCATAATATAGAACAGACAGCATAAATATTACTTGCAAACAGGCGAAAGTTTTTGGTAGACAGAAAAAATTGAAAAGTTGCAGTATAAACGCTTTAAACCTATTAAAGTCATCACAAAAACACTAGTTCTGAATGTTCAGAAAATTGACAACAAATCTTATGACAACAATCTCCAAAAACAAAAAAATCATAAAAGAATCACAATTATTGAATTTCTGTCGATCTACATCTATCTGTTCGAATGGCAGTCTAATATATAATATGTTAAAAATACAAAGAACTTGAGGAAAAAAGGTCATATACATGTACAACATATTCTAAGACTCCCCTGCAAGCTGTAGCACCCATAAAAATAAAGGTCTAGCTGCAACATAAGTCAGAAAATTTCAAAGCAACCAAAGACTTCGTGGACAAATTAGTTAGGTGATTCTTGGTAGAAATGTGAAGAATGAAATTTTTGTTGAAGAAAATTGATCAGGAGATCAATTCCCAAGCTGAGAGCGGGAAAAACATCTACGAACCAATTAATGCACAAAAAGGGATTGTTTGAAGGAAATATATGGGGGCAATGAGAAATCTCGTGATCAACACCACGAGGAATCAAGGTTAAGTTTCAACCAAGAAATGCCTTGACAAAGTCTCAAAAGATTTCATGTAGACACAAAAAGCACAAGAAGAGAACAAGAATCATAGAGATTATAGAGGAAAACCTTAATCAAAAAACAAACTCCAAGGGAGTGACCTAGAGGAGGAACTAGAAGAGAAAGTTCAATAGAGGATCTTCATGGCACAGATAATGCTAGGACTCCTTCCTTTTTCGATTCCCTAGACTCGGTCCTGTTTAGCATGTGGAAATTCTTCAAATTTTTTTTTTAATTTGAAGATGGAAAGAGAAAAACGCGTCGTTGCCGGGTCCCAAGTCCCGGATGAGAAACGCGGCGGGTTGCGTTAGGCAGTCGACAGCCAGCGTAAAACTTGTTGAATCAATCATGACATGAATCCTTTAGAAAATTGCGCTAAAGCTAGGGCATTCCCTGAAAGCGACGCGCTGTATTGCCTGAATACAGTGAAAAATGGGCAAGGGCCGCTGCATCGGCACCCAGGTGCAGTGAAAAGTGAGCAAGGGTCCCCACATCATGAACGAATGCGGGTGAAGAAGCTAGTCCATTATACTAGAACTCAAGTCAGTAGGATTAGATTAGGAACTTGGAATATAGGCAGCCTGACGGGCAGGTGGATATTATGATTCATAGAAAGATTAATATTTTGTGTTTGCAGGAAACAAAATGGTGGGGACCCAGATCAGCATCAAATTGGATGGCCAGGATGACGTCATGTGCTGAATCA
>JAEMOT010002911.1:2387-18274 GCA_019297695.1 Apostasia ramifera
CTCTTAAAATGGATCGATATACTGATAAATAGATGTGTAATTATAGGTATTATATTAAAACACAATTAAATATCCCTAATAGATCGCCAAATATAAATTTTCATTTGAAATACAGCAATATAGCAAACTTTAGGTGTGTAATCGGAGTATTACGTTAAACAACCTTTATATAGATAAGATTAAAGTCAAATTACATATATTCTCTTAAAATATATTAAAAACTAATTGAATACTCACATAATTGCTTGTATTCAGTTAAAATAACTTTTTATGCAATTAACCGTACAATAAATGATTGTACTCCACTTGAATTCAACGTAATGCAATGCATAGCTGCAAAAACATTACTATTCAACTCAAATTTATTGATATGTCATAAATCAGTCCCTAAAAGAGCCTATTCTCTTAAAATGGATCGATATATTGATAAATAGATGTGTAATTATAGGTATTACATAAAAATGCAATTAAATATTCCTAATAGATCGCCAAATATCAATTTTAGATTGAAATACATCAATATAGCAAATATTAGGTGTGTAATCAGAATATTATGTTAAAAAACCTTCATATAGACATGAATAAAGTAAAATTGTATATATATTCTCTTCAAATACATTAAAATCTAATTGAATACTCACATAATTGCTTTTAATCAGTTAAAATAACTTATTATGCAATAAATCATACTCCTAATACTAGTACTCCATTTGAATTCAACGTAATGCAATGAATAGCTAAAAATATATCACTATTCAACTCAAATTCATTCATATATCATAAATCAGACCCTAAAAGAGCCTATTCTCTTAAAATGGATCGATATACTGACAAATAGATGTGTAATTATAGGTATTACATTAAAATACAATTAAATATCCCTAATAGATCGCCAAATATTAATTTTCGATTGAAATACGTTAATATAGCAAATATTAGGTGTGTAATCAGAATATTATGTTAAAAAACCTTTATATAGATATGACTAAAGTCAAATTACATATATTCTCTTCAAATATATTAAAAACTAATTGAATACTCACATAATTACTTTTAATCAGTTAAAATAACTTATTATGTAATAAATCATACTCTAAATACTAGTACTCCACTTGAATTCAACGTTTTTCGGATATCTTTTTATAACGGTTATGAATTACTGTAACAAAACTATTTTGTACTAATAAGAGTATGTATTTCAGTAATAAGTGTAAGTATCAATATGCCAGCTCTAATCCTTCATCAAATAGGATGATAATGTGATTAAATTCTCAATGTGAGGATTATTTGAGAATTACAGGTCTTGGTTTATTATTAGACAAAAGAATAGAAAAATTTTTATTTTATAAATTTAATATGAAAAATTTTATTTTAATATTAATATATATAATATAAAATAAAATTAATTTTAATTTTATAATATGTATTGTATATGAAATAAAATTAAATTTTAAAATTAAAATTTATCTGACATAAAAAAATAAACTTATTAAACTTTTTAAAAAATTTAAAAATTATTAAAAAAATATTTTACTTTAAAATAAGTTTGAGTTAAACAAAGCATTTTTATATCCATTAATTCTAAAGTATTAAATAAAGTAAATATTATTTTGGTTCTTAAAATTTAAAATTTAAAGTAATAACAAATAAATTTCTAATTCTAAAAATCTTTTAAGTACTTAAAATTGATATTAATATTTTGATTTATCTGTTTTTACTTTATTTGATTTTTTTATTTTTAAAAATAAATTTATACTTAAATTAAATATTTAAATATAAAACAACAAAACTACTCTCCTCTCACCTCCCATCTCATGCTGGTGTCACGACTGACACGGCGACGCAAGGCCGCTGCACTCTAGCGTTGCGCTCGCACATTGCTCACGCGCGGTCACACGCACTCGGCGTCCTGCACGCGCGGCGGCCAGCCTGCAGGACCGCAGGTGCTGCTCGTGTGCGCAGTGCGGTGGCCTTGGCCCAATGGGTATTCTGTTTGTCTCCTATCTGCCATGTCTTTGGGGGCGGGGTTCTTGAAGAGCGGCGCTGGGTCTGCCATCGTCTTCCTGCGGCGGAGCTCATTCGGTTCGCAAAGGTACCACTGCGTATGCGAGGGTTTCCCAGCGGAGGCAGGATCCGATTTGAGCGGGAAGGATGTCTCAGGACGGGCGAGATTGAAGGCCACTGAGGCGCCGTTGGAGGGTGGGCAGATTGGAGGATTGGTTGAGATTCCGGTCACATGCTTCCATTTTTCATTTAGGTTTTCGGGGTTTGTGATTGGAGACATCATTATCTGCATTAGTGTTTGCTTTGTATAAGATCCTGTTATCTAATGTAGGCGTTTAATCGGTTGGCTTTAAGTTTGATTTAGGGTAATTTTCATATCTTAGACATGCTTTATTGTTACTTGTGCTCGCGACATACACATTCATGTATAAGTATTTCCAAGATCTTAGTTCTGTTGCAAATGCTTGCAATGGATTTGCAGATTTTAGGCCTTCCAGAAACAGCTGAAAAGGATGTGGTTGCCAAAGCTGTTATTGATTTACAAGGTTCAGAGATTGAGGATGGATACACTACTGAAGTCATTGGCACACTGCAGGTAACTGGTGCTTGTTTGTAATCAAATACATTTTCCTGATTATGAGATAAATGATGGCCATTTTGATAGTATATTATACTGATTCTCATTGAACTTGTTGTCACAGCATCTTTTAATGGATTTGAGGGATGAACTTCTTTTTGAGCCAGAATATACTGGCAATATGAAGGAAAAGGGTCCACCAAAATCTTCTCTATGCATTCCTTGGCCTTGGTTGCCTGGCGCTTTATGCCTTTTATAGGAGGTAAAATCCTTTAAAATTCTTTAAAGGCTTTGTTTGGCAATGGACTAAAAATCATGGCTAAAATTACCCATGGCCAAAATCTTAAATTTATTTTAAAAAAATTTAAAAAATTATTTTATATCTCATCTCACACAAATTCCAACATTAAACAATCACTTTATTTCACATCCAACACAATTCTCAATAAATCAATCAACTTTATTTCACATCATACACAATTTTTAATATAACCAACTTACTTTATTTCACATCATACACATTTTTCAAAAAAATCACTAAAAATTTCAACCAAATCTTCTTTTTTTTCTTATTACCAAACAGAGCCTTTATGCGCTTTTGAATTTTGCTCTGAATTTCTGGTTCTATAGAGCTTTCTTGGTCAGCCTTGAATTCTCCAAACTTATGTGATATTTTAGAAGCATTGTGTGTTAAATGACCATAAAACATAAATCGGATCAATGCCCCTGTAGATATCCTATTTACTAGAAATCTATTATAATGTGATTTATCCTATCTCTACGTGAACACTATCTTGTGTAACCATTGGACAAGTCTGTCTTTAAGTTATATGGTTGAAAATAAGTTATTCAAAAGAAACTGAACAACAACATTGACAAATTGTCTCTCAACACTGGAGGGAATGTAATTTATAGTAAATTCTTCCTAATATAATTTACATGTGTCCTATGAAATTTTGTTTGTAAAATGTTTTTTGATAAGTTTCTATACTATCTGTCCTATAGAATGCTTAATATTTTCTTTTTTTCCCATCGGCACTAAAAACAAGTACATATACACACATATACCATATAATTAGGATGCGTAGCATGTGCTAATATCTGCGGAAACAAGAAAACTTTGTTGGATTGCCTTCTCATATAGCTGAAACAGAGAAGGATAAGTAGGTAAGTTGAATATGGAAAGAATCAACTAAGCACAAACACAACTTTTCTTAGATGAAATGTGATGGATAAGTGTATTTCATCAACAAGAAAGTAAAAATAAAATGATATGCAAATTTAAATATTTTTGTAATTGTAGGTAGTTTTCAAACTACTAATCAACCTAAACGTAAAAGGCAGATAGAAAATGGAAACAACTTATTACCTTACTGGTGTACTTATTATTACCTATGTATTAGAAGAGTTGAACTTGTTATCCAAGAAAGGGAATCAAATGAGAAGTGAGAACCGACACCATGAGCTAAGATCCAACCACCTCATGATCGTAAAGTGCCACCATTCTTGTGCCACTCGTGTTCAAGAGAATTTTCAGAAGTTGTACAATCTATTGATGCTTGAATAAAGATAACTGAAACTTTTTCCAGCTAGGCTAACATTACATTTAAAAGGAAAATAATTTGGCAACTATGGAAATATAATACATATAAGGATATTTATAAGTGGGTGTGCCAATAAATGGTCATTAGTTTAGCATTTAGGCTATAAAATTTATCAATAAACAAATGTTTAATGCTCTCCAAACCAAGCTAGATTGTCTCCTATCACTAGGCTCACCAAACAACATAGACTTTGATTCTTTATTATTATTTTTACCAGATATCAAAGTTGTAAGGATTGTTTCTAGTGTCAAGACATTCGTTCCCATATGACATAAAGGATCTTGGGTGGAGTGGGCCATCATTCGTCAGGTCTTTAAATGTCCATTGTACCACGTGGTTGGTGTGCTAGGCTGATCGAGATTTGATGAGGATCTAGCACGTACGCCTGGCCTAGAAATTGAACCCAGTGAATTTTAGCTCTATGTTTGGTTGTGCATGGTATGCTCGTGATTCGTACGAATGGAATGCATTAGGTATGTGAACCTTCCTTTATTGTCTCATGTCATCAAGGCCATTCCATCAAAGATGTGAGAAGGGATCCCTCAAAATAGAGAAGGCCTTATTTAATTAATAAATAAGGGTGGTGATAGGCTCTGCTTTGTAGACTAGCCATTGCAAAGGCTTCACAAGAATGGTTAGGGGCGGCTTGGTGTGGGAATGAGATTCGCCAAGCTCAACTTGGGCCAAATAAAGCCAGCCGGCCCCATTGGATTAGGAATGTGAAGTCATTTTGTTTGAATGGAGACCTAGGAAAGAAAGAGCTATGCTATTGACCGACCCTTTCGTAGTTATTTCGAATCAAGAGGCCTCTCATTTTTCATGAGGTGGGACAACCAATGGAATGAGCTGATTAAGTAGACAAAGCAAATATGTATAACCTCTAGTCCATTCAAAGTGATAATAAGGAAAACGAAAAACAAAGGTGGTTTTTCAAGCTTTTAACCTAATGGTGCCTTACTCTAGAATTATGACAGAAAAACCAAGATCTACGCATCTTGGCTATCTAGATTAGTGTGTCTTGATGCATTTGGGTAGGCTCTTCTAGTTATTTATAGTCCTACTCTTGTGTGGTTTGGTTTTATCTTTGTGATTGTATTTCTTTTTCTAGTTGCTATGTAGTTCATTCCCTCCATATTGCACGAGTATGCAGACAAGCTTAGGCACCTAAGTAATTTAATCCGATTGTCTATGAATAACTAATAGCTGTTCAAAAAATCTTTGTTTTATCTCCAAGCTTTTTTTTTGACATTCTTTTTTTTATGGTATTGACATAGTATTCTTATTGTCTCATTAGAGGGAGCATTTCGAGGTATTGGTGCACGTCATTAATAATGCATAAAGTGCGATATCCTATTTTTAAATTAAGGATTTGTTTGGTTGGAGGATAAATTTGGGTATAGAAAGAGAAAATATTTTATTTTATAGAGTTGATGGGAAAAAAAATTATTTTAATATTGGGAGGTGTGTAGGATGTGAAATAAAGTTGATTTTAAGGTTAGAATTTCTGTTGGATGTAAAATAAAGTTGATTTTTAAGGTTAGAATTTGTGTTGGATGTGAAATAAAGTTATTAAAATTTATAATAAATTAAAAATATTATTATTATATTTTTTTGCCCAATTTTGGTCATTTGCCAAACAAGGCCTAAGTGTCATGTGCTGTGCTGGACATGTTCACAATATTTTGAAGTTAGAAAAGAAGACTGTGTATTGTTATGTGATAGGAAATCTATGCATGTGAGAAAGGATTTATCGTTAACGTTTAAGATCTTCTTATACATTTCTTCTATAAAGGTTTGACTTTAGTGTTGGTTATCTCCATAAGCGAACTACTGGCAAGGTACTCATTGTAATGAGCTTGAGATGTCAATAAAGTGCCATTTCTATTGAAGTGCTTAAATGAATGAAAAGTGCACATTTATCCTAGAATTCGCAACTTAGTAGCTATTCTTTTGTATTAGTAGGGTTCTGATTAGGTTGAATATTAGACATCATCTTCAAGGTCTTAAAAGGCCATCTCTTTCTCACTTTCTGTTCCAACCCTCAATATTCAGTTTATGTATGATATTATGAACTTGGTATTATAGTGAACATATTGCTTTCTCTATTATGGCATGATGTGCTCAATCTTTGGCAACATATTGTTCTAAGTGTTGCAGCATTTACGACTTTTATATATTTTTTTTCCTATTCCCAATGTTATGATGTTTGACATAGAATTGCACAAGTTGTCACGCACATGTTGTGTACATGTTTCAAGTTTATGTATTTTGCATTTGATTCTTGGGTGCATATTAATCATGTGAGCTATGCACATTTGATTATTAATATGCCATTTTATCATTCTACATGACATTTTTCAGTTTGTACATATTCTTGATTGGTTGCACAAACATGTCAAGTGCATACTTATGCTCCCTGTTTAACATAATCCGAATTTTATGTTCCATTCCCTGCTTGTATTGACAATGGTTCTTGCAGTTGGCTATTTTCAAAATACTTGCTTTGTAAATTTGAACTTGTAGGGAGTATAAGTGTGGGTTATTGCCTTTCCTGTTGTTTTTTGATTGCAAATATTTTCCTTAGCAAGTTAACAAGTGAAATGATGTCAGTGAATGAGGAATGCACTTTTTTTTTCTGAAACTTGAATGGGGAATGGTTTGCTTCGGAAGTTTTCACAATATCCTTATTTTCTATTTTAACTTGAGTTTACTTTTCTCCTGAAACAAAGATCATAAAAGTAGTACATACATAAAAATTTTCTATCAAGCGGCTAAGCGAAGACATCACAGTGAATGCGAAATGGTTTGCTTATAAAGTTTTTTCAGGAATTCCTTGCTTTTTGGACTTAAAAGGTTTAGCATTTTCTTGAACCATTGGACATTAAGATATAGTACATACATTAAATATTTTTTTTATATGTGGACTGACCAATCATTTGAACTGGAAAATTTCCTTATAGTAAGAGAATGTCATGCATATGCACGTTTCCTTAAATTTTTATAGCTAATCTATTGAAGCTTTTAAAAAAAAATTTAATAAGATTTTCTCCTTAGTTCGCACAGTTGTTGTATGTGTAGAAATCATTGCACCAAGTCTTTCTATACTGCCTATTTTTCTTGAGTTCAACCATCCCTTTTTGATAAATCACTTCTTGGAAGATAGCAATAACATATAAAAATATTAACATTAGGCTGGAAAATCTAGGTCCTCTTGCTACATTGATCTTGTATTTAAGGCATACTGGACTCCAGATCATATAATGCCAATACTTCTTGTCATCCACTATGTTGCGCCAATGTTTTTGTATTCTTAAAAGATAGAGCAGCTGCCACTCTCATTTGTACTGTACAATAAAAGCCTCTATTAACTTTTTGATGCATTGTCTTGTGTAGGTGATTTGCATCTGCTCCTTTATTCACCATCTTTAAGACCACTGCACCAAATTGCAACTTGAGTAGCAAACATAGTTTGCAAAACCAGCATTTATTATTTAATGAGGTTTCCAGGTATAGGTGGTTTGTTTCTTTTGTTTTTTTTCCTTTTTGATGTGGTAGATTCGTTTTCTGCTGCTGCTACTTTAATGGAGTCCATATGCATGGACAGCCAACAGTTAGCTGTCTAGTGAACAAGTATATATATATTCTTGCGTTCTATTTGACAATCCTAATATTCATAAATTATTTCCTTTTTCTGTGTTTAGCGTGTGAAGCTTCCGTTTTTTTATGTCACTCATGATAGGCCTAAATGTATTTGCTCATTGGAAGGATTCGACTCAAATTGGAATACCATCAATGCAGAATCTCCTTGAAAGATTTGTTTTTCTTCATCCAAAATGTTATTATTTTCATTTGATTCAATCTTGTTTATCTATGATTGTTTGCAAGGGAAAATCAAGTGCATCACAGCCATCTATGTGGCAGCAGCTAGACCTGCTAACCGGACCGGACCAGACCGGTTCCAACTGGTTTCGGATCCGGTCCGGAACCAGTTAGCCTATCTTGGATTCGGTCCGAGTTTGGTCTAGATCCATGTATTCGGGTCGGGTCGGGTCAATGGGTCGGGTCGGGTCAATCAGGTATAATTAATTAAAAAATATATAGTTCAATATATTTTACAATTTTTTTTTTTATATTTTTAACATTTCTAAAAAAATTAACATAAGAAAAGAAAAAAAATTCTAGAAAATGTTATTAATATTAATAAAAATTTTTACAATAAAATAATTATAATTTGTACAAAACTACAAATATTTTGCATTATAAAAAAACTATTCGTCATAATTACAAAGAATTATTCTCGAGTACTCTTCTTCTTTTGAACTATTATCTTTGAATTCGTCCACGAAATTATACTGTTGATTTTGTGACTCGGCATCAAATCAATCTTGTAGACAAGTAAACATGCAAAGGGTTGCTGCAGACAAACTACTTCTGTAGTTTCCTATTATTTTTTCTGTGGTGGAAATGGCTGATTCAGAAGCTACAGTTGATGCTTGGGCTGCTAGAACATCTCGTGTCAAAGCGGATAGAATGTGGTATTGTATTGATGAGCTTTTCTACCACTTCAATAAGCTCATATGATCATCAAATTTCTCCCCGAGGTATAAGTAAAATTGTAACTAATTCTAACTAGAAAAGCAAAAGTGTTAGCTCAACATATATGTATGTCTGTTTCGAAAGCACAAAGAATAATTAATCAGATTTGAGTCTATAGAATCTAATTCTAGATAGAAGGTTGGTTTAGATCAATCTTAACCTGCTGATGGTTGATAATTAAATATGGTAAGAGCGTTTCAAATAAACGATGAAGTGAATTGCATCTAGTTTCAATGGGTAATGAAAATTTTATATAATTTTTTCTTGCACTTACACAAACTCGTTTTCATTCTCGCCTAACATTTGAATTTAAGCGAATTCATTTTACATGTTTAAATTTATCAATAATCAAATGTTCAGAATTAAAAGTATTAGAAACATATAAGTTTATAATATGACATGCACACCTAACATAAAAAAGAGAACCATAAAAAAAAAGAGAACCATAAAGTGGAGGTTTTAGAAATTACTGTTAAACATTAATTGCAGAATTATTATTCGAAGCATTATCTAAAGTAATAGAAAAAATTTTATTTTCTATGCCATAAATTTTATAAACATTGTAAATATTAGTAAAAATAGTAGAACTTATATGAGCTTCATCTAATACATCTAAAGATAATATGCATTTTTGTATTCCCCACTGTTCACCAATCTAATGACAAGTAACAACTAGATAACTCGCGTCATTTATGCTAGTCTAAATATATGATGTTAAACTAACTCGATGTGTTGAATAAAAGAATTTTTATATTTTTCGTACACTGACATACAATTTTTTTTAAGTGCATGCCTAGAAATACGGTTATCTTGGGGTTGTAGATACTGAATAATATATTTTAAAAATCCCTTTTTTTCATATATTGTAAAAGGTTGTTCGGTTCATACAACAAATTGAACTAAACCTCGTAGTGCCTTATCATTTCTAAATAACCATGGCATAGATCCATTCTGTGGATTCAGTTGTATTTGGGTTGGCTCTACAGTAGTAGGTTGGTAAGGCTTTTCATCAAACTTGTGAAATCTAACTAAATGCTTCTTAAACGTGTCGGTCCCATCACCTGTACCACCCTGTTTGTAGGAGTACTGATTTTTTATAATTTTTATAAATAACACTCGGGTCTCTCTGAGTTGTTATTAGGTTTAATTTGTAATTCAAAAAACTCTCATACCTTACTACGTTTTGTTCGAAACTTGTTGGAGACATTTGAAGATTGAGTTGACGTGCCAGTACCGATACTAACATCTCTACTTGCCTCAGAATCATGTTCTGTAGATAGATCGAGATGCGGTTCTGAAGTTTCGTCAAAGTTCTCACCTAGTGGAGGAACACGATCGAGTTCGGAAACGTAATTTTGATCCACATTTCGTTGGCGACTTAAAGAAGAAAAGCCAGCGAATCGACGTTGGGAAGCCATCAAAATGTGTTTGCAGAATTTTTGAATGAGCAGAAGAATCAACAAGTTGATAAAAAATGTAGGAATTATACATCACATAAGTTCTACTATTTATAGAGAGTACAACATACATTAAAAGGTCCAAAATATCTTAAAAACGGTCATTTGACCATTGCTAGCAACCCAACAACGGTTAAATGACCATTTTAGTTAATTTTTTTTTTAATTAAAATGAGCTGCAGGCTGCTGCCAACTGCAGTTCATGGGGGGCAGCGCCCATACGCGCCTCCCGCGTGGGGCGATGCCCCCACTAATATATGTGTATTTTTTTTTAAAAAAACAAATGAATCGGACCGGTTCAACGAAACCGGTCCGGTTCCGAACTGATTAACTGGTTCCGACGGCTAGGAATCGGTTCGGTCTGGTGCGGTTGTAGACCCCGGAACCGGTCAGAACCGGTCAGGTTCAACCGGTTCTGGATCAAACCGGTTTTTATCGGACCGATTTCGGACCAGTTTCGGGTAGAACCGGTCTAACAGGCAGGTCTAGCAGCAGCTCAACCACCTGAATCAAGGAAAGCTTCGTCTCATTCTTGGTCTAGCCAGTAGTAGAAGTTCACACGAAGGATCGTTTCCCTTTCCTAATCTATCCGTGCAAATGGTGCTTAGCTTACAGGCCAGGACAGCTCGGCCAGCTACTCTTCTGCCATGTGCTCTCTGCGGTGCGCTTACCCCTACTGGTCTCCCCTATTCTAGGGAGGTAGCATATAGGAGCGGTGATGGCAAAAGGGCCTCGCCTATCCTTCTATGTGAAAGGCCACATCAACTGTACGAGAAAGGAGCTTGGTAGCGCCACCCAGTTGACGATCCTGTCAATCCTCAGGTGCATGGACTACCAAGCTGGTTCTTTTGCCAAAAGTTGTTGCGTCCAGGACGATGTAGCGAGATCCGTATCGCCAAAATCTCTAGTTCACCTCGTGCAACCAAGATGGTTGCAAACTTTTCCTCCCATTAGTGTCTCCCTACAGCCCCCTATAAATATCAGGACTTAGATAGAGGAAAGGGATTCAGATCCAGACTCAACTTTTCAGGGCTTCTTCCCCTCACTCTTTTAACTATTGTACTCTCTTTCTCTCTCCCCTTAGCTTATCCCTTAAGGGATTTTCACAATAGATAGTAGAATTTTAAATGACTTTATTACTATTGCTTTTTCCCTCTCGATGGACCTCCCCTCTCTATGGTGCCTACGAGACACTTGTGTGCCGCTTGCTAGTAGAGCTCTCCCATTTCTTACGTTAACATCTTTGGGACTTTCATTGAGGTTTGTGGGCATGGTTGGCCGAGTGTGTAGCCTCAATGCCCTCCCAAGTATTCCTTCTAGGCGCTCTTAGAGACGAAAGCCGTCGTGAACGAGGCCTGTAGCTCCAGTACTCGCATTCGCTCACATGCTGCCTCTTTCGCATCTCACAATGGGAAGATGGAGGTAGTACATGCCTCCCTTGCAAATCTTGTCAAGCAAGTAAAGGCTCTCACCACTGTTGTCACCTATGGTGGTAGAGGTGCGACTTCTAACTCTAACCCCTCTGAGGTTCTTCACTAGATGCTGCTATCGTTGAACCCCCCTAAGGGCAGTAGTGATGGCCCCTCAACACGTTGGATTCATCAAGGCAGTCACTGGACCCTCCTAGGTTCTAGGATCATCACCGCTGCTACTGGGCATCGTAACCCTAGTCGCGGCCTCATAGTTTAGCTGGTGCAGCCGGTATTGCCGCTCTTCTACTTCAGCAACCACTGACCTTTGTTGGAGCAACTCCAGGAATGTCGACGTTCATTGGACCTCCACAGCAAAAGCCGACGGTCGCGGTAAGACCAATCCTGGCCCTACTGGCCACCGTCGCCAACATGCCTCCCTTGCAACCACAGGCGCAACATCCCTTGATTGCATTGGGGCAATAACCTCATGCTTCCTAACCTGGCCCTCAGCAATGCTGGCCCTCCTGCGGGATTGCGTCTCGGGGAAACATCACGTACTAATTCTCTGATGCTTTGTCCGCATCAGGTGATTCAACGGGAGACCCATACAATGTTGTTGCTCCGAGTTCAGAAGATTTTCTACCATACATCCATAAGTAGGCCCCTCTGGCTGGAATGAGTGTCCTTTCCTCAGTGAACCCGTTGATTGCATAAACCTCGGGGAGCTGCTTACACTCTCCGTCTTGCCCCTATTCAGGTTGACTTCAACCTCTATCAAAACCTTTGATAGAACAATGGACTCTTACGAACACATATAACTATTCAAAGAGTTCCTCCACTTCCTCCAGCCAGAGGAGGCCACTCTCTACATTTGATGACCTACTTTTTTTAGAGGCTAGCCTGTTTGCACTTAAAAAGTTTTCAAAAATGAAACAGTAACAGTCCAAATGACTATTTAGGTTCGAAATAGAGACCCAGATGAATCAGAAGCATCCATAGGATGGAACTCTAAGCAGTAGTATTATACCCTGTGCCTTCAATAGATCTAGAGTCTTCGAAAATTCAAATTAACTAAGATAGAGGTTTCTGCGAAGCCAGAGTTCTCCCATCGAAGATAACCTTCGAAGAATTGTGATTTCGATAGAATTAGTCACACTTTTCAGTCGAAAACACAATAGGACAACCACCAGTGGCACCTATTAATACCGGGTACTGCCGCTCCTCTACTTCAGCAACCACTGACCTTTGTTGGAGCAACACCAGGAATGTCGACGTTCATTGGACCTCCAAAGCAAAAGCCGACGGTCGCTGTAAGACCAATCCTGGCCCTACTGGCCACCGTCGCCAACATGCCTCCCTTGCAACCACAGGCGCAACGTCCCTTGATTGCATTGGGGCAATAACCTCATGCTTCCTAACTTGGCCCTCAGCAATGCTGGCCCTCCTGCGGGATTGCGTCTCGGGGAAACCTCATGTACTAATTCTCTTATGCTCTGTCCGCATCAGGTGATTCACTGGGAGACCCATACAATGTTGTTGCTCCGAGTTCAGAAGATTTTCTACCATACATCCATAAGTAGGCCCCTCTGGCTGGAATGAGGGTCCTTTCCTCAGTGAACCCGTTGATTGCATAACCCTCGGGGAGCTGCTTACACTCTCCGTCTTGCCCCTATTCAGGTCAACTTCAACCTCTATCAAAACCTTCGATAGAATAATGGACTCTTACGAACACATAACTATTCAAAGAGTTCCTCCGCTCCCTCCAGCCAGAGGAGGCCACTCTCTACATTTGATGACCTACGTTGATAGAATTAGTCACACTTTTCAGTCGAAAACACAATAGGACAACCACCAGTGGCACCTATTACATTTGATGACCTACTTTTTTTAGAGGCTAGCCTGTTTGCACTTAAAAAGGTTTCAAAAATGAAACAGTAACGATCCAAATGACTATTTGTGCAACCACAGGCGCAACATCCCTTGATTGCATTGGGGCAATAACCTCATGCTTCCTAACTTGGCCCTCAGCAATGCTGGCCCTCCTGCGGGCTTGCGTCTCGGGGAAACCTCACGTACTAATTCTCTTATGCTCTGTCCACATCAGGTGATTCACTGGGAGACCCATACAATGTTGTTGCTCCGAGTTCAGAAGATTTTCTACCATACATCCATAAGTAGGCCCCTCTGGCTGGAATGAGGGTCCTTTCCTCAGTGAACCCGTTGATTGCATAACCCTCGGGGAGCTGCTTACACTCTCCGTCTTGCCCCTATTCAGGTCAACTTCAACCTCTATCAAAACCTTCGATAGAATAATGGACTCTTACGAACACATAACTATTCAAAGAGTTCCTCCGCTCCCTCCAGCCAGAGGAGGCCACTCTCTACATTTGATGACCTACGTTGATAGAATTAGTCACACTTTTCAGTCGAAAACACAATAGGACAACCACCAGTGGCACCTATTACATTTGATGACCTACTTTTTTTAGAGGCTAGCCTGTTTGCACTTAAAAAGGTTTCAAAAATGAAACAGTAACGATCCAAATGACTATTTGTGCAACCACAGGCGCAACATCCCTTGATTGCATTGGGGCAATAACCTCATGCTTCCTAACTTGGCCCTCAGCAATGCTGGCCCTCCTGCGGGCTTGCGTCTCGGGGAAACCTCACGTACTAATTCTCTTATGCTCTGTCCACATCAGGTGATTCACTGGGAGACCCATACAATGTTGTTGCTCCGAGTTCAGAAGATTTTCTACCATACATCCATAAGTAGGCCCCTCTGGCTGGAATGAGGGTCCTTTCCTCAGTGAACCCGTTGATTGCATAACCCTCGGGGAGCTGCTTACACTCTCCGTCTTGCCCCTATTCAGGTCAACTTCAACCTCTATCAAAACCTTCGATAGAATAATGGACTCTTACGAACACATAACTATTCAAAGAGTTCCTCCGCTCCCTCCAGCCAGAGGAGGCCACTCTCTACATTTGATGACCTACGTTGATAGAATTAGTCACACTTTTCAGTCGAAAACACAATAGGACAACCACCAGTGGCACCTATTACATTTGATGACCTACTTTTTTTAGAGGCTAGCCTGTTTGCACTTAAAAAGGTTTCAAAAATGAAACAGTAACGATCCAAATGACTATTTGTGCAACCACAGGCGCAACATCCCTTGATTGCATTGGGGCAATAACCTCATGCTTCCTAACTTGGCCCTCAGCAATGCTGGCCCTCCTGCGGGCTTGCGTCTCGGGGAAACCTCACGTACTAATTCTCTTATGCTCTGTCCACATCAGGTGATTCACTGGGAGACCCATACAATGTTGTTGCTCCGAGTTCAGAAGATTTTCTACCATACATCCATAAGTAGGCCCCTCTGGCTGGAATGAGGGTCCTTTCCTCAGTGAACCCGTTGATTGCATAACCCTCGGGGAGCTGCTTACACTCTCCGTCTTGCCCCTATTCAGGTCAACTTCAACCTCTATCAAAACCTTCGATAGAATAATGGACTCTTACGAACACATAACTATTCAAAGAGTTCCTCCGCTCCCTCCAGCCAGAGGAGGCCACTCTCTACATTTGATGACCTACGTTGATAGAATTAGTCACACTTTTCAGTCGAAAACACAATAGGACAACCACCAGTGGCACCTATTACATTTGATGACCTACTTTTTTTAGAGGCTAGCCTGTTTGCACTTAAAAAGGTTTCAAAAATGAAACAGTAACGATCCAAATGACTATTTGTGCAACCACAGGCGCAACATCCCTTGATTGCATTGGGGCAATAACCTCATGCTTCCTAACCTGGCCCTCAGCAATGCTGGCCCTCCTGCGGGATTGCGTCTCGGGGAAACCTCACGTACTAATTCTCTTATGCTCTGTCCACATCAGGTGATTCACTGGGAGACCCATACAATGTTGTTGCTCCGAGTTCAGAAGATTTTCTACCATACATCCATAAGTTGGCCCCTCTGGCTGGAATGAGTGTCCTTTCCTCAGTGAACCCGTTGATTGCATAAACCTCGGGGAGCTGCTTACACTCTCCGTCTTGCCCCTATTCAGGTCAACTTCAACCTCTATCAAAACCTTTGATAGAATAATGGACTCTTACGAACACATAACTATTCAAAGAGTTCCTCCGCTTCCTCCAGCCAGAGGAGGCCACTCTCTACATTTGATGACCTACGTTTTTTAGAGGCTAGCCTGTTTGCACTTAAAAAGTTTTCAAAA
>JAEMOT010002911.1:18566-63616 GCA_019297695.1 Apostasia ramifera
AGCTGGAATCCTGAAGTGTTTTAAGTGCAGGACGAGAATCAGTGAGTGAAAGAAGAGAAGACTAGTGTGCCTCTTCTTCTATTGAGTTCTAAACTCTCATTGTTTCTCGCCTAAATCTAAAAAGCTCATGTTGGCCATGGCTGTTCTCTAAGAATGATTCAGCAAGACAAAGTTCTAGGATCTTCGAAATGCCATTAAGCCATCACAAGCTTTTATGGACTAAGAAATACAAGTTTAAATCTATGAACTTCAGAGGCCAGAGTGATGCAATATTTTAAAAATATAAAAGAATGTGACCTTCTAGCTGATACAATGGCAAGATTGCTCTAAACCAACAAGAAATTCCTAGCGGATCGCTAAAGAAATCTGCAATCAGTACCCAGTGGGGTTTGTGGAGTAAACACTACCTAAGAAAGAGAAATGTGATGGTGAACTCTATTATGCTCTTTTGACACCCCCAGGTAGTGTGCATGAAAGCACCATCTCCTTGTCCTGCACTAATACCAAACTAACCATTTAAAAGAAACTAAGAATGGTTATTGGATTAGCATTTCTTGACATCTGGCCTTCATCTTCTTCGAATAAGGCAATAGATCTAAAATCGTAAGGGCCGAGACTATCGAAGTGTAGACTTAGCACTTTCATTCGGCCCAGGGCTTTCAAATCTATAAATGCAGACTTGCACACCCTTTCAAATCAAGTCTTCAGAACCTATCCTCCCATAAAGCTCCAAGTGAGACGAAACTATCTTTTCGAAAGACTTTTTCAAATCAAGTCCTTCGAATCTATCCTCCCATAAAGCCCCAAGGGAGACGAAACTATATTCTCGAAAGACCCTTTCAAATCAAGTCTTTCGAATCTATCCTCCTATAAAGCCCAAAGGGAGACGAAACTATCTTTTCGAAGGACCCTTTCAAACCTTTCCTCCCATAAAACCTCGAGGGAGATGAAGCTATCTTTTCGAAGGAGCCTTTTCGAACTGAAGCTTTGAACCAACTCCTTCGAAACAATCTCATCCATCGAGTCGCTTTCAAAGTCACTTGCATTGAAATTTCTAAAGCATATCTCATCATTAAGAAGACACTCAGCTGAATGAAGATGTCCATTGTGGCCTGAATAAAGTGATGCCTCGGTGGGAGCAAATCTAAACATGCCAAATCAAAGCCAATGGCTCTAAGTTCTTCTAAAAACTTGTGATGCTTACCCCTTGATAGCAGGCTGCCATACCCTTGAAACACTGTCTTGCAAGTTCAGTGAACTGGGTCAAGAAATGGTAAAAAGATTACAAGTAGATAAATTTCAGCTAAATAAATTTCAGTAAGGTGAACTTATATCAATTGTTTTGCCTAAATGACAACCATCATAGATTTAACCACTTTGGCTCCTAGATTCAGGTTATCAATGTAGTAAGAGAATCTTCTCTATTGATCAAAAGTTTCATTCTTTCAATAGAGGGTAGGTAATTAACTATAGAGGCTTGCCTTTGTAAGAAATCATAAGATCCCTAGAATTCTGAAGCTTTGGAGTCATCACCTCTTAGGCGAAATATATGTCCCGGGAAAACAGAATTCTTTAATATAAGATTGTCGACATTTCCACTCCTCTCGAGACGCTACAGGTTCCTGGTGACTTTGCTGGGGATTTCTTTCTCTTTTCATCCCTGGGGAAGCTTTTATTCAAAAACTCGATAACCTGACCAAGGAAAGCTAATTCTTGCTCATTGTAGGTGAAATGACGTTCATTAAGAGGTCTATTGCTAAGGTCTCAGTTGAAAAATATGCAACAATTTAACTGGGGCAACGGACGTTAATAAACATCAATGGGACTATCATCACTACTGGCTCAGCTGGAGCCTCCATCCAATTTGGAACAATTACTCCTGAAGACCTGTCGCAGGATAAGAGCATGGCCAAATCTGGAAACAATCGCTCTTCAAGCAAAATGAAAACTAATGAAGGGATTGTCATCCCACACCTCTCGGGTAGGGGAAAGAGACCGAACATTTAAACAATAAGCCTTCTGGAAGAAGAAAGAATGGGAGGACACAACATTCAAGGAAGTTCTGTATTCCAGAGATTGTCATATGAAAAGAGGCATCCAATGAAAAGGATGATTCACACCGACAATCAGGAACAAATTCTAGTCTCTACAGACCATGCAAGGCAAGAAACACTGCCGTCAGTCCCCTAATTCATTGGAGAATCTTCAAACTCTAAAACCCCAATGAATCAGAGGGTAAGGCGTAGGGCTTTGGCTAACCAGAAGGGAAAAGCGGCTCAAACAGAGTATCCAGCTTCGGAAATCAAGCCCCAAACAGTTATCTCCATCCCCACGTCAAATACGTTTGGCCCATTAAATGCGGTTAAAAGAAATAGCACGACTGTAGTCCTTAAAGCCTTTGTGGCAGTATAAACGTCTGCCAAAGTGCCTCCTTAGCAAGAAAAGAAGAAAAAACATTGAATTCCAAAATTTATAACATCCTGAAGCAAGTCAAAGAACGGAGATTGCACAGACAGCAAGGGCGGAAGGACAGATATTATTATGGTGAAGCCAAGCAATGGCAAGTAATATCCTCCAAGAAAAGACCACATGTCGGAGAATACCCTATCACGTCACGACGAAATGAAGCTTTGTCAAGAAACACTTACTATGGTGAGCATCAGGAGAGTGTTCGAACACCCTTCCGCGAGTGTCCATCCCCTGAAAGGTCCCATTTGTATATACATCATCGGTACATTAATAAAAGAAAAGTTCAGTATGGTAGCATATATCAAAGAGCACCATGCCAGAAAGTTTGGGCATGAAAGGTCCCATCAAATTTGGGTTCCAAGGACAAATAAAAATACGGGTGAGTATTATGGCTCTGCTTTGCCTATTAATTCTGGCAAAGCAAACTATGAAAGGTCCCCAGACAAAGTAAATCAATTTCAGTCTAAGAAAGATAAGAGTCCTTTAAAGGAGGCGATTATGAACAAGGTTGAAGTAGCCTCTTCCATACAAAGAAAAGAGGCAAAAACAGCAAGGGCAAAGAACACCTGGTAGAAAGTTCTAAAGGATCGCCCTCATAATCACACCCGAAATATAAAGTTCACACAGTGTGTGTCTTAGGGGCTAAAGATAAGAAGGTTACCTCACCACCTCAAGAACCAACTTATCCTGCAAAACACAATGAACAACTTGCGCATGAAGAAGTTAATGTTGAAATTGAAAAAGTGACCCTCATTCCCACTTCTTGCCTTCAACAACTTGGAAGAAAGACAAACCCAAATACAAAAAAGTGAACTTAAAATGCTGGATAATCGTATGGAGTGTATGGAGCTCATGATGAAACAACAATGTTCGCACTTTGAAAAAATCACGGATGCGCCGCCTCGGGCGACAGAAGTCCCATTCTCAGGGAACCCTCTCTTGCCTGATTACGAGAATGATAGCCCCATCGTTAGCAAGTCGAACACAAGGCTATCTTCAAGTAATATGCTAGATGTCCAGGCAAAAGAAACAAGCGAGCGACTGGCTAATAAAGAAAGCTTGCAAATGCAGATTGAAAGAATGGTAAAAGTCTTTGCAGCATCAGAAAGATAGGATGCAAGAGTAAAGAAGGGAGACCTTACCCGGCTGAGTACGATAACATAAAATATCCTCAGAGGTACATCATCCCTAATTTTAATGTGTTCAATGAAACCGAAAATCTGCAACAACATATAGCTCAGTTTAAAGTAGCCTGATGTGATACCGGGGGAAATGATGTGTATTTGCTAAGACAATTTATTAGTAGCATCTCTGGGCTAGCCTTTGGATGGTACTCAGAGCTGCCTAACAACTCAATAATGACTTTCGCAGAATTAGAAGACTTATTTGTCAGAAGATTCGCCAGTACAAGAGAAAAAGTAACACTGGTAGATCTCTCGAGGGGGCAACATAACAAGGAGAAAACAATCACCAAATTCGTGGCTAGGTGGCGAAATATGAGTCTGAAGTGTGATAAGCTGCCTTCAGATGATCAGACCGTTGAATTAGTGATAGCCAATTAGAGCCAGCTATGGCAACATTTGTACAAACTACACCGACTGCTGTGTTCTAAGAGCTGCTCAGCAAAGTTGCTACCTATGAAAAAATTAATATGCAAAAACATGAAATTGGCTTTGAACGAGTCAAAAGACAAACCACATGAGATAGGGAAGTCTGCAGCCTATGCGGTGGATAAAAAAAAGGACTATATAGTTAAAAAACTCCTCTATCGCAAAATAGCCCTTCATCCACTAAACAAATCTATAAAGTAAAAAAGCCATCCCTAGAGGACAAGAAAAATAAGACATACTCTTTTAGGAAGGATTGTGTCAAGAAATTATTCTTCTAAGCATTAAAAACAAGTTTAAAACTACCAGAGCCAAAAAATGCCAAAAAAAGTTAATAAAACAGATGATTTGAACTATTGCCCATATCACAAATGCATCAGTCATTCCATTGAGGATTGCTTTGTGTTTAAAGATTGGCTTGAAATGTAATACCGGAATGGAGAGTACACATTATCTAATAAAGTATTGGTCAATCCACCAAAAGAGACTGTTAATATGATTATGGTCTCTGGCAAAGAAGCAGGATCAACAGAAGAATGGGACATTGTCATCTCTAAAAAGACCGGCAAGCTAATAAAGCAATTGGAAGGATACAATGCTATTCATTGGCAATCCCCAACACAGCCTATTCTAAAAAAGTGGGCCCACCAAATTCCTAGTATAAATAAAGGAGCTGTCAAGCAGCAACAGACATCTACAATGCAGCATAATATAATCACCAAGTCAGAAAAAAACAGGATCAATCATAGAAACCCAAAGCAGTAGGTAAGCCGAAATGAAGAAGGTGAAACAAAAATGCATAGAACTACTATCCAACTGGCAAATTTTATGGGCAATTTGATTGCTGTTAAAGAAACCAAGTCACCCATAAGCGGTAACGGCATTAACAAAGCTGACCCTTGTCACATGACAAGGAGAAAAAGAAATAAATTTAAGAATCATGCAATGATCACCCTCAGAATTGAGGCTAAACAAAATATGTCAGCAATTGTCCCTGAAAGATGGGGTTCAACCTTGAGGAATCAGACTGGGAAGTGATACTAAGTCTACTTCCTCAGAAGAAATGCTTGAGGATTCCTCCAGTAATGAAAACTCACCCTCGACAAGCTGTAAAGTTAAGCATTTAATCGGGGCAGTCACCCGAAGCAGAGCTGCTCACCAGCAGTCAAATAAGAAAGAAATTACATTAAACAAGAGATTGTATTCCTCACAACCTCAAGAAAAAAAATGCAAAGAAGTGAATTATAATGCCTTAGCACATCTCAAAAAATTGCCTGTGTCGCTTAGCATATATGACGCACTATGCTGTCAAAAGAACTACGAGAAAGTTTAATTAAAGTTCTACAAGAACCAGAGCATTTCGAGGCCTTCTTCGTTAAAGAAAACATGCAAGATGTCATGTCAGCATCCCAGTCGTCCATAATAACCTTCTCAGATGAAGATATATTATTAGGAACAGCTGAGCATAATCGACCATTATATATATATTAGGAATGACTGAGCATAATCGACCATTATATATATTTCTCTGGCGAATGCAACAGGATTAAAATTGATAGGATCTTCTGTCAATTTAATGAACTTAGAAGCACTGGAAACCGTCTGCCTCCAAGCGCAACACCTGAAAAGAGATGGTATTACATTAAGAGGCTTTAATGAAAAAGAAAAAAAATCTGTGGGGATATGTACTCTGCCGCTGAAAGTCGGATAATTAAATAACTTTGTCAAATTTTATGTCGTTGATGCTCCAACATCCTTTCGGTTTCTTTTAAGGAGACCATGGTTGCATGAATACAGTATTATTCCATCAACATTACATCAATGCATGAAGTATTGCAAAGACGACCAAGAATATGCCATGAAAGCCGATATACAACGTTTCACCATTAATGAAATTGATATATATGATGATGCTAAATACTTTGTAATAAAGGAGGCGGAGGACTCTCCTACGCTTAAAGCAAAAAGTGAAACAAGAACAAGAAAGAAAAAAGAAGAAAAGAGCACTTCGCCGATAAAAACACCTTCAAAGTATCATCTGGGAAGCGATACTGAGGAAGATAGTGAAGAAATCTTGTTCCTGCCTAAAGAAACTTCTAAAATGTTTGAAAGAATCGATACTCTTGAGTCTGTTACAGTCATACTGCCTCATTTAGCTGAACCGACAATAAAAGAAAGAGGTAATTTTATTTAGCCTCCTAAGGTTTACTTGGTCACAAAAATCCACAAATCTCAAAATATGTCATTCAGGTTTACAAAAACTATTACATGGGACATCGTGATTCCTCTGTGACAGAATTTGTTAGGTATTGTAAAAATGATAAAAATACCTTCTTAATCTATTAATATTTAAAATATGTCATTTTCAAATGCCAGAGTGCGAGGTCGCCCCCGCACGGACTCTCTGCGCGCGAGGTCGCACGCAGCTACCGCTCGTAGGCGGCAGCCAAAGCGCAAGGCCGCACGCAAGCGATCCCCGCGCGGACGCATTGCGTGAGAGGCCGCGCGCTGCGGTGACACGCACGCATGCGGCGCAGGAAGTTTCCAACGCTCAAGGCCGCGCATCGGCGACCCAGGCGCCAAAGCCCTGCACGCGATTCGGCCCCGTGCTGACACCTTGTGCGCGGTGAAGGTCAAACTGTAATTAAAAAATATTTATTTTAATTTTATTTTTTTGATAAATTAATAGTATTTTAAACGGAAAATATTATGTTGGACCTTATTGAAAGATTTTTAGAAATAGCTAGAGCCCTCATGAAAGTAATTATTGTAGACCTAGACGACATATTTTGACGTTTGTGGACCGTTATGACAAATTAGATAAACCTCAGGGACCTAAGTGGAATTACTCCTAAAAGAAAACATTAACATTATCCCGGTGCCAAAAGGATTAGTGAAGGAGCTTACTCCACATTACGACCAGGCATCGGATGAGCTACAAACTATTTATTTACCTGCTCTCCCTGGAAGGCAGGAAAGGTCTACTTTTTTATAAAATCGAAGGTCAAAGTTCCTCTAAACTGAACAGCCCGTTCGCATATTCAGAGGTTGATAATCACTGGCCATCACCTCTAATGCCAGGCTTGCCTGAGCATCTTTTCAAGCTAATGAAAAAACAGGGCTTGCATAAAAGTCGGCTTCACCATGAAATTCAGCCTTTTGAAGAAATATGATTCCGATAACGCAAGGCCTTTGATACAAGGGGTCTGTGATATCCTCCTTCCAAAAATGAAAGTGAATATGTAAATAGATGCTATGTGGTCATAGCAACCATGCTGATAAATGAAGGAGTTTTACCGGGAGAAAATCTTTCCTCCGCCCCTGATGAATTTGAAGATGGAGGTCAAGCAACAGTTCAACTAAAAGAAATCAATTTGGGGACTAAAGACGATCCAAGGCCTACGTTCGTGAGCGGCCTATCGTCCGAAAAAGAAACTCAACGAATCACATCCTTATTACAGGAATACAAAGATTGTTGTGCTTGGAATTATACGAAAATGCCGGAAGTTTCTCCTGACGTAGCAATACATCGGCTAGCAATAAACCCCAAGCATCCCCGATAAAACAAGCTCCGAGAATGATGCGGCTAGAAGTTAAAACAAAAGTCGTAATCGAGACAAGAAAACTGATGGAGACTGGCTTTATCAAAGATGAAAAATATGTCGATTGGATCGCCAATATTGTGTCTGTGAAGTAGAAAAATAGACAAATACGTATTTGTATTGATTTTCGCGATCTAAACATGGCATGCCAGAAAGACGACTTCCCATTACCAATAACTGTATTGATGATTAATGACACGTCAACACATGATATGTTCTCTTTTATGAATGGTTTCTCGGGTTATAATCAAATGAAAATGGCACTAGAAGATGAAAAACATATAGCGTTCAGAACCCCCATACTGTAATGTCGTTCGGGCTTCAGAATGCTGGGGCAACCTATCAAAAGGCAATGACCAAGATATTTAGTGACTTGATTCATGATAAAGTTGAATGTTATGTATATGATTTGATTGTCAAAAGTAAATATAAGCGTAATCACCCAGAAGACCTCAGAATTGCATTTGAATGATTATGATGAATGATTATGACAGTATGATCTCAAAATGAACCCTCTAAAATGTGCATTTTGTGTCTTCTGGAAAATTCTTGAGATATGCCCCCACCGACCAACCTCAAGCAATTAAGAGGCCTACAAGGACTTTAGCATATATAAGGTGTTTTATTTCCAATTTATCAGGAAGATGCCAACTATTTGGGATGCTCATAAAGAAAAATGCTTTTTTTGAATGGGATAATGAATGTCAAAAGGCTTTTGATAGCTTTAAACAATATTTGATGAGCCCTCCAGTCTTGGCTGCTCCTACACAAAAAAAATGCTCTTTTAAAATGGGATAATGAATGTCAAAAGGCTTTTGATAGCTTTGAACAATATTTGATGAGCCCTTCAGTCTTGGCTACTCCTACACCAGGGAGGCCGTTGATTCTATGTACGATAGCCCTCGATGAATCTCTAGGGACGCTTTTGGCCCAACACAATGAGGAAAATAAGGAAATGGCCTTATATTACCTCAGTCGACGTATGATTGGGGCGAAAATCATATATTCTCCAATCGGGAAACACTGCTTGGCGTTAATATTTGCTGTCCAGAAGCTCTAATATTATTTATTGGCTCATAAGGTCACATTGATATCAAGAATTGGCCCGTTGAACTTTTTAATAACCCAGCCAATGCTAACAAGAAGGTTAGCGCGATAGGTAGTGTTATTACAACAATATGATATTTCTTTTGTACCACAAAGAGCTGTAAAAGGGCAGGTACTTGCAGACTTCTTCACGGCACGCGTCCTCCCAGCTAATTCACCTCTAAATGATGAACTGCCTAACGAACAAGTTTTTGGAGTTACTCAAGATGAGAAAAAATTGCATGGGAACTGTACATCTTCCCTCAAGTACTTGCAACATGTCAATATATCAATTGTCAGAGCTGGCATTGGCATAATCTTTGTCACCCCGCAAGGTGGAATAATACAATATTCATACGGCCTAGTTGAGCTGTGCGCCAATAATGAAGCTGAGTATGACGCATTGATCATGGGACTCGAACTTGCAGTTGAAATAAAGATCCAAGATCTTTGAATATACGGTGATTCGCAACTTGTCATAAATCAAATAAAAAATAATCATAAAGTGAATGAGTTTCGGCTAGTCAAATACCATAAAAAAACCATGCAATTGTTGCAATAGATACCGAAATATGTTATTGCAAGGGTATCTTGTGTAGAAACAATCAGACAGATGCATTAGCTCATCTAGCCAAAGAAATGACAATGGTCAGAGAAGAGTCTGTGTTAATAACAGTGCGAACCAAAAGAATTTTGCACTCTGCTATGACGAACGTCATGGAGGGACATATACCTCAATATGAAGACGAGCAGCAAGAAATCAAAAGTAACCTGGAACAAGAAGAGGCGCAGGAATGCAAGGCAAAACCTAGAAGAACAATAGTATCTGTTTAAAGCACAAATGATTGGAGGAAACCCTTCATTGACTTTCTTAAAGAGGGAAAACTCCCGCAAGATCCCTCACATAAAGAAAAGTGCCATGCGCTTTATCTATGTGGCTGAAGTCCTATACAAAAGGTCCTTCAACCAACTTTGGCTACGATGTTTTAGCCCAAAGGAGGCCAGAAAAGTCATTAAAGAAGTGCATGAAGGCTTATGCAGAACCCATCAATCAGGGCCAAAAATGATGATGAAAATCAAAAGAATAGGCTATTACTGGCCAACTATGGTAAAAGATTATGCTGATTATGCTACTAAATGCCACAAATACCCGGTGCATGGAAATGCTATTCATCAGTTCCCAAATCCGTTACATCCAACAATATCGTCCTGGCCCTTCAAAAGTTGGGGGACAGACATAATAGGCCCCATTGATCCGCCATCATCAGCTGGCATCGGCATATTTTGGCTGCAATCGATTATTTCTCAAAATGGGCTGAAGCGATCGCGCTCAAGCAAGTGAAAGCGAATAATATTATAAAATTCTTCCGCGACTATCATTTCGAGCTTCCTCGCAAAGTAATCTCAGATAATGGGCCAGCCTTCAAGAGTCTACAAATAGCAAGATTTGCCGAATGGCATAGAATCGATTGGCGCTATTCTTACACTAGGAGATTGACTGAATCTGGCTAGGTGATCCTTTCTGAAAACTGAATGATCCAATAATATTTGTTGGTCATCCGTTCATCATCGGATCATCTGGTGAGTGCAAACCATCCTCAAACTCAGTACTAATCAAACAATCCATTGCTCAAACTGGACGGTTCATTAATTATTCGTAGTCATTCATTCTGTAGCACCAGACGGTCCAATCAATTGTAAATCCGTATCTTGGTGGTTTTAGCTCAGCAATTTTATACTCCTTTTGTGTGTAACACTTCAAGGCTTTGTAGGATATCATCACTCATTAATTGGAGTATTCTATAGCACAAATCTGTCATAAGCATTCCATTAACATCATCAGTTAATTAATTCAAAATAGGAGTATGGCAGTAACTAAATCATTTCTCAGGTTTTTCACGCTAGTGAAGTTGGTCGCAGAGCTATATTGATGTAGAAGTGTATAACAAGCATGTTTTTAAGCATTAGCAGTAACTATTGCCCAATACAATATATATTCATGCTTAGTAATCAATCTCTTCCAATAAAATCAAAGGAATCAGAATAATGTATGCATGAAATTCATCACGAATCAAGTAGTTGTATAGCAATCCAAAATCCTAACATATATGCTCACTATTATGAAATATTGGTTATAGCTCTATTTAGTGTCTATACTACTTGCTAACAATTAATGCCTATCTTGTATTAGCCATGCAAGCAAGCAAAGATGAATGAATTTTCTTCTCCCTTGGGATTCTCTTCTCCTCTTTCCAAATCCTCCTCCAATTGCCATCCCTAGGAGAAGAAAATGAAGAGGAGCTGATGAGAAAGGAAATGGAAACTGTCTCTCCTCCCTTCTCCTGCGATGCATGCAAACCCAAGCAAGAAGTTGTTCTCTCTCTCTCTCTCTTCTCTCTCTCAGTCTCTTTCCATTGGCAATAAGAGGCGGGGAAAACTAGAGAGAAGGATGATAATACCTAGGAAAATGCTTGCTGGAATCTCCACCCCCCCCCCCCCCCCCCCCTTTCCATATCACACTTGGCACTCAAGTTTTGCAAAGTGTGGAGCCAAGACCAGCAACATAGCTGGTTTGGTCAGCCCAAGTACCATTAGTTAAGGGCTAATGAATCTTAATTAAGGCTAAAATAATGGTGTTTAAGCTAAGATAATCCATTCCCAATTGTTATTTCTCAAGATGTACCCCACTAAAATAAAATCTATGATACAATGCACAAGATATTTAACACTTTGACATGCTTCAAAAAGTTTAATTCTACAAACAAGAATAACATAATTAAGAAATTAGCACCACCAAACAAGGCTAAAATACTTGTAGAGTTTGCATAAAATAGTTCCTAGTTTGTCTACTGTCAAAAGTTTTGAGTGAGTCTTGTTGATTAGGAACACACTGTCGTACTTTGTTTCCCAATCGTATCACTAAATGTGCTTCTACACCATTTTCTTTTGTTCACTTAGATGTTTGGAGTCCTAGTTATGTTAATTCTAAATTTGGTTTTAAATATTTTATAAACCTTTATTGATGATTATTTAAAAATAACATAATTGTATCTGATGAAAGATAAATATAAGCATTTTACCTCCTCTTGTGCTAAAATTAAGACAATTTTGTGTTCTCATTCGTATTTTTTGTAGTGATAATTCTAGGGAATATTTTTCTAACGCTTTTCAGTCTTATATATCTTGTCAGGGTATATTGGATTAGTTTTTATGCCCTTATACTCCATAATAAAATGGGAAGCTGAGTGAATAATCAGACATTTAGTTGAGACTACCTTGTTCATTTATGTGTATGATGCAGTTATCATAAAATGTTATCTTATTAATCACGTACCTTTTGTCCTTCATCAGTAGATTATCTTTAGGGTTTTGTTTTCTCCTGTTGTAATATATAGTCTTCGACCTTGTGTATTCGGTTGTATATATTTTGTACACACTATATTCTAGTGGGCTAGGCTGTTTTCCAAGTCAATCAAATGTGTCTTTAAAATTATGTTTGTGGAATACTCTCGATTTTAGAAAGGATATTGATGTTATTCACTAGAACTCTATTGGGCCTTTATATCAGTTGATGTGACCTCTTTGAGTCCACTCGATTCTCTAATGCTGCATTTACTACTTCAAAGTTTACTCTTAAGGCATTACCTATTCCTATGTCTCTATCTATTCCTATAGTCAATGACCATGACAAGAGTCATAGATGTGCCTTTGGACTCCGCTTTCAAGCCTGATACTCATCCTGTCTTGGATCCATCCACTAACTTGATTTTCTAATTGCTCTTTATAAGGTACCTAAATGTGTCGATTGTTGCAAAAGTGCTGACAGTGTATCACTTCGCATCCTCTTTGTCATTTGGTCTCTTATGATTCTTTACCTACACATTATTTTATCTTTTTTATCTTTTCTTTCTTTAGTGTCAATTTCCAAGACAGACATGCACAAGTTCATGAAAAAGTATTGGCATACTTTTAATGTTCAAAAGCAAACGTAAATTAGCCACAATTGCGAGAAATTCAGCCACATGTTTATTTAGATAGGTCGGCTAAGCATTCAATGGAATGGTAGAATACCATGGGTCCTCCATGATGAAGATTTGCATCCATCTTGAATTAACCAAATCATGTTGCCATGGCCACTTCACTTCCCAAATAGTTCATCTTTCATGCCCAAGAGTACCCTATTCTCACTTTTTGGTTGGAATAAAAAAACAATTAAATTTCTCTCAAAACACTTTCATCAATTTTATGTTTACTTTATATCATCATAAATTTAAATATTAAAAATCAACTTTATTTCACATTTTATAAAATTTTTAACTTAAAAAATTAATTTTATTTCATATTCTACACATGCTTCAATAACAAAATCATTTTATTTCAATCTAACACCATACTCAATAATAAATTAACTTTTTTTCACACCATAATATAAAAATTTCTTTCTTTCTATCTCAGAAAGAATTATAACATTTATAAACACATTCCAGCTAAACGATGCCTGAAGGTGTGACTTCTTGCAACCATACTTGGCTTTAGAGATCTCCATCTAAATGCATTCGATTTCATTAATATATTTGGTTGCATAGTTGGTCACAAGTAACTGATGCCATTTTTTGAAGTTGTGGATGCCAAGTGCTCCCATACTTTTTGGTTTGCATATTTCCTCTAAGGCATAAATGCATTGTTTTGATCTGTGTATCCCCAATCCATATAAATGCCCTAATTAGTTACTATATAAAGTCAAGGACATGCACTCGAACGTAAGTGTGAGGCATGACAAACAAGCATGGAAGTCAAAATATTATTGTTCAAAGTGATTCTCTCACACAACACTTGAATAGGATTTGGTCCATAGGATGGTACAAGTGCTGCTTTAAGCAATAAAGAAAAACACATCACTCCCACAAAAGCTGATCCTGCCCTTAATCGTTGTACTAAACGCTGCATATTCCTACTTTGTGCGTCTGTGATTGGTTAGGGGGTAACCCATGTAGCATCATTGTTGTCCTCCTACATTCTGAATCTCCTTCTGATGATAGATTTTTTATTTATGGTGGTGGTGCGGTTGAAAATGATATAGGACTTCTCAAAATTTACCCGAGAAGACATAGTAACTATCCAATACTTTCTTTAAACAAGCTACTGCTACATTGGTGACTCTGCAAAAAGAAAATGATTATCTGCAAGTATCAAGTATGAGTGAGTCGGTCCTTTAGGGGATAACTGAATGATAGTGATGGTGCCCCTATACATCTCTATATGGATCATAACAGATAGGAGCTTCGAGCACATGATGAGAAGGTATGGATGGAGATAGATGGCATCCTTATCTTAGATGCCTCCTAGCCTCAATTTGTGGTGATCTCTTTTCGTTGATAAACAATGAATAACCTGGCCTTTGATAACATGCCAACCCATCACCACTTTGCTTTAGAAAGCCTGGCCAAGCAAGCATACCATCTAGGAAGTCCCATCCAACCCTATCACAGGCTTGCTCTAAATATGCTTTTTCCATGATATAGCCATGTGTGGACATATTGGTCTGCAATCTATGGATCGCCTCCATCAAGATACATTTATATGCAATTTGTTTGCCTAGGGACAAATGCTCCCTAGTCCAACATCACTATTACGGTACGTTTACTTTACTTTATGGAAAGGAATAACGTTGGAATGTTATTCTAAGGGAAATGGAATGACAATTCATTTATTCACTTAGCTGCACTAGAATGTAGAATAGAAAAAAAAAGTACTAAAATACCAATGAATACAACTTAATGAAATTTTATGTTATTTATTATTATTAAATTTGATTCTACATAAATAATTAGATGAATATAATTTATATAAGTATTTATGTACACATAATATACATATAAGAATGTGTATGTATGTGCATATGTAAACGTATGTGTAAGTGTGTATGTATGTAAACAAAGGTAATTTTGAAATAATATTTTTAGCTCACAAGAAATAGTCAAGGAATAGCTTTTCTAAAGATTCCTAAACAAAGGTAGGAGAAATGACAATTTCATAAAATATGGAATAGAGATTCCTATGGAATAGCTATTCCACCAAAGTAAATATGGGAATAGCTATTCATAAAGAATAAGGGTGGAATAGAATAATCATTCCATCCAAGTAAACACACCCTTATTGAAATACAATCCTTGACTCTGTGCACCAAAACTTTGGCAATCACTTTGTATATCATGGTGCATAAACTTGTAGGCTAAATTGCTTGTGTAGCTATGTATTTCTAACTTTGGGCACCCATGCAACCAATGTATCCTTCCACTTCTGAGGCATGACTTTAGTGCTAAAAGTGTGTTGGATGGCTTCAATCACCTCTTCTTCCATCATTGACTAGTACTTTTTCAGGAGAGACCGTGTGATGCCATCAACTCTCAATGCATTATTGCTAGCAAATGAGAACCCAACTACTTTAATCCCCTTGTTGAACCAACTGCATTGCTACCAATGAAGAGAGAATAGTCCTACGCGGAATGTCATCAGGCATCAAACTGTGTCCTTAGTTTCCACTTCCTAGAGAAGTCCACCATTATAGTGAGGATACCCTCCTCTTCCATTGTTTTATTCTTTGAAGGAGTCCACTACAATTATGATCAAATTTTGATGTTTCCTCCATATGGCTACTCTATGGAAAATTAGTATTCCTATCCCCTTTTGCCAATTAATGTGCTTTAACCCTTTGTTACCACCATGCTTCCGCTCTGACTACAATGGGATAGTATGTACTAACCATAGTCATCAATTGTGGACAACCTCCTTGCCATGGCTTCTTTGGTTTGGAGAGCAAGTATAAACTTGTCCAACTCGTTGGTTCTTGCTATTAGGTCTCCTACGTCCTGCTTGCTTCATTTCTTCAAAGTTTTGAGTGTTTTGGCACCATTTCTGCTAAATAAGTTGTCAACCCCCCTTTGATTGGATTGCTCAAAGTGGTGTGCTGACTACACTTTATAGTTTAATAGTAATTAAAAAGGCTGAAATGGATATATGGAAAGTAGATTGTTAATTGCTTTCATGGAATTCTTTGCTCCTAATGCAAGAATAAATGAGAAGTATCTGAATTTGCTATATTTGTCCCATTTGCATGACGAGCTTTCTGTACGTTAGGCCTGTTCGTGTACACTGTGATGTAATATGGTTCACAGGGATCATATCCTATTAGCTTCATTCGCCATTCTTGTTGCAAGTAAAATGATAATCAATATCAAGCTTTAAATATAACTAGCATCAATTATCATATGTACTTATGAAGTGCAGTTTCATTATTGATGTTTTGAGATGAAATGTGATTGGTTAGGAGGTTTCAATTATGATTAAGGGGTTATTTGTTTCTGGGGTTATCTTTAATTGAAATAAAAGATGCATTTGGTGTGATATTTTTATGTAGAATGTAAAATAAAATTTATTTTTTATTTTGAATTGTGTAGAATGTGAAATATCATAATGTGTTTGATGTGACCTTTAAAGTTAATTTAAATAAAAAAAATATCCTAGACAATAAACAGTGCCTAAGTCATTTATTTTAAGAGTTTTGTGAATTGTTGATCTCTATTTTCATGTTTTTTTTAATGTGTATTTTTCTAGTATGCATATTAATTAGGCTCAAGAAAGCTTACTCTTCCACTGGAGCTGGTGGGATTATCTTCTTTTCATCTTCCTCAAGCGAGGTTGTGACAACTCGGTTTCCAACCAACCCAAACTAACTTGAAATTGAGTCTAGATTGCTGTCGACTGAGATATCAAAGTTAAATTATCTACTATCTCTAATGTTCCACTTTCATTTTCATTTTACTACAATACAAGTCTTTCAACAATGTACATCAAGCATATACATATATATCACACTATATAATAGAAACGTAAAATATTGTTCTTAGGTCCTCTAAGCCATTCTTCAATCTTCTTCCAAATCTCGTCTGTTTGTGCTTAACCTATAATGATAATGCTATAAACAGCATCAGTCTATTGACTCAGTCGGAGGTATCTTTAGCTATGGAATATATAAAATTTTTAATAATTTTCAGGCATCAATTCTATTAATTAAGATTTAAGGGCATCACTATGAACAACATACAAACAAGTATCATGGGTGAAGTTGTATCATTAGGAATAAACTTATGTAATAGAGCAAATGTCATATGAGAGACATCCACGTACTCATCATCAACCATGTATAATTATGTGAATCCCTTGAAAGTGATAAAATCAAAAACACAATAAATCACATGACATAGCAACAAGGCAATTGCCTCACTAAGACACCTTTAATCATCTTTATTTAGATTCATTTTATCTTTATGGAACCCCTTTTTCTCAACCAACTGCCTCAATTGCCTTTATAGACAGTCCACTAAATGCCAAAGCTAGTCATCAATCATGTGGTACCAACAATCATCAATGGGGGTGAATGAATCACCATTGGAGGATAAGACCCAGTCAACGGGATAGGTGAAACCTACCACTAGATGCCCAAGGGATCAATGTTAATCAAGCTCGAGCATGAGCAAGTGTGATTGTCCTTTGAGAATTATTCTTATTTTTATTATCATTGTTGCATCTACTCTATTTCAGCATTTCTCTTTCGTTATTCTTCAATTATGAGTTCATTCACATGCATAGTCACATTCACAAAGTCAATCATATAAATCATCTATCAGCACAGACCTAATTCCATTTCATGTTACACGGTCACATAGACCTCTCGATAGGTCACGTGAACCTTTACTTGGTCAAAAAGACTCCATCACTTTGTCACATAAACCTCTAAATGCAGTCACATAGGCCATCTAGCATTTTTTTGAAAGTTGTAAGCCATCTAGCTTTACTTGGCCACATAGACTGTCATTCTTAGCCACATCGATTATCTGGCCTAAGTCACATAGACTTATCATCATTTGCCATCATCTTACACCATTTTATAATATCAAAATAATCACCAAGTTTTCATATAATTCAAATACACCTAAGAGTTCTGAAGCCTTTTCACATAATTCCTCTTGTCTAAGCACTATTAGGGGACGTTAATCAATATAATGATTCACGTTTAACTCATGCAATGTAAGTTCAGTAATTTGATCATACTAAGTATCAAATTGGCATTAACATCATTCTAATGAACACAGAAACATAACAAGCAATTATAGACGATAATTCAAAGAAAATGCTATAGAACTAAGTTAGCACTCAAGCTAGATCAAGCAGAAGAAAACAAAAAAGGAAATCAGGCTCTAGAAAACCAATCCATTAGTTGTGCACTGTTCAATCAATAGTGGAACTTCTGCATTTGCTACAATCAATGCCAAGTTATCATGAATCCGACACTCTAGTGGCAATCCTGGGAGTCGCACCCATGTTAAGCCACCATCACTTAAGAATCAGGATATTTAAGTTAAAATTTTATAAACAGGCTCCTGATTTTAAGTTTGAATACCAAATCTAGGACTTGAAAAATCAGAAACTAGATAAGGATCTATTCCCTTCCCGAAGGCACTCCATGAAGTGGCCGTAAAAATCTTGAAATTTTCAGATGTTCTTTGGCAACTACTGTGTTCGTCTATGTTGAAAATCTGGGCATTTTACCATAATGATACGTTCTTGTTTTTGATATTTCAGAAATGAATATTCAACCCAAGCAAGGTAGATTTCATAATGTCCCATAGCTCCAAACAAGTTCTGGTTACATGGTTATTGCACATTATTGTCGGTTATCAATCTTGTAGAGCTGTTTCATTTGTTTTTTTAATAATTTGTTATTTTCACCATGTTTTGCTTTTGTGACATATTTTTCATTTCATTTGGCTTTGCAATTATAGATTCTGGGATTTTAATTTACTGGCGAATGAATCTTGATAGTCATTATAGCTTTATTGTAGTACTTGTTATAGGATTCTTTGTTGCTTTGCATCTATTTTTATTGTTAAACATCGCGCATGCATTGGTATTTTCTTTTTTGCTCAATCTATTTCCGTTCAGGTGATATTGATGTCTTTGGCTTCTTCCTTCACTAGTTCTTAAAGCTGATATTGCAGAAATTTGGATGATCAAGGCAATCTCTGTAATTGTTCTTTTCATGATCTTAAAAGGGATCTTCTAGAGATAGTGATTCCACCAACGCTGCACAGGTTCTATATGACTGCATTTATTTATAGGGAGGCCAAATTCTGATAAGCTTGTAAAGATAAAAACACTTTTTATTTGCCGAATTCTGATAAGCTTGTAAAGATTAAAATACTTTTTGGGCTTTTCTCAAACTATTTACATTTTTGTTTTTTTATCCATTTAATGGTTTTGTTCATGTCACTAAATTTTTGTGCTGGTCAATTGCTCTACTTCAGGTATCTGCCTTCTGCTGGTAATATTTGCAGAAAATGTAAATACATGCAGAAAATTAGAAAGGAACTTTCATGATGTGTATTCTGCTGAGAAAATAATGTAGGCTAATAATTTGCTCAAGCAACTATTGGAAAAAAACCAAATAAAAGAATTATTTTGGCACTATTATTGTTTACTTGACTATTAATCTAAGGTGACTGTCAATTCTTTGTAAGCCAATGTGACAAGTAATCTAATAATACTACGGTTGATCTCACCTGGTAATAACCTTAAGTAGCCAAAGTCTAAATTGATGATCGATCTTTTATATTGTGATTTGCAACTTCCAAATCCAAGATTGAGGGCAGAAAAAAGAGGGGCAGGGCACTCTTCATTCTTTGTTCAAATCTAATGAATGGATGGGAGTTTTTGCCTTGTTATAAAAAAAGGGAGTTGGGTAAAGCAAACTCCCTTCTTGGACAAGTACGGGGCTTAGTTAGGTAGAACAAGGTTGTGCTGCTTGATGCTCCAATCGAAAACAAATCATTGGGGGCCTGCTTTACCGAAATGATTGATTCAATCCTTTCTTTTTAAGAGAAAAGCCAGTCCAATGAGTTACACAAGTATCAATCCCACGAGATAAGTAGAGAGGGGATAGCGACGACAATACTCGAATGTAGGGATAAAGCAACCAAAAATGGAACACTGTGAAGTGGAGGAAAAGCTGATAATTAGGGGAAGGATGAATCGAATGAAAGAAGTAAGGATTTCTTCCTTGCTCGTTTAATCCCATTGTTCAACCTGCTCGAGGGTGAGCCATACGAGAAAGTTTCTATTTTGGACTCGATTAGACTCGACAGTACCTTAACCTTAATATTAATAATATTGGGTAATAGAAGTAGCTTACTCTCCGTCTAGCATATTGCGTTGTGGTTTTACCCTTGTTCACAGAGTATTCCACGTAAAAATTCTTGTCTTGCGTGCATTTATTGTTTATTTCTTTCTCCTCTGCATTATGATCTCACACCATTCCATGTGCCGAGAGAAGATCTCTGATGGCCTTTAGTCCTTCAAGGATGCTACAGAACTAGTCCTTCTCCTCTGCAGGTGACTAGTTAGCCTTTGCCCCTGCTTGTAAAAGGCATACTTTGTTCAAATCTTTGTTCATCCACAACATAACTCCCATAAATCTTCTTCAACAGAAGCTCTTATACACATAATTGGGCATAGAGCTTGTGCAAGTAGCTCTTCCAGGTATGTTTACATTTGCTTTGAAGCTAAAAATGTTTTACTACCTAGGAGTTAGGAGGCGTACATTATATCCTCAAAAGGCATTGTTCATCGCAACATGATCACAATTATCTTTGATTAAATGGTATATTGGTTAAATCTGAATGGAATCATGCTTCTAGTTTCAGTTTTAGGCAATGCTTTGAACTGAGTGGTTCAAACAAGGGAAACTTTTTCATTAAAGAAGATTATCTTTTCGTGAACATCTCTTCTTTTAATATAAAATGTCTTTTCTTTTGCCAATCTCTTGTCCTAAATAAAATTTCATCATTTAGGGTAATATCATAAGTTATAATTCTTGAGCTGTTGTTGCTAATGAGTATATAGCGAAGGATAGCAATGCCTTTAGAGTACATGGGCTCAAATTGGATTTTCTGTACTTGCAATTTTGGACGTAACTTTCATATAGGATTATGGTTTATTGTTCCTTTTGATAGCAGGATTTATGAGATTATTCCTAACGTTCTCTATAGCTTTCATGTGGACCTAATGTATTTCAACAACTTTACTGTTATGTCATTTTTTCCTTTGATCTGAAATTCAGAATATTATCTGTAAATTTCCATATACTATCAACTTATTACTCTTTTTTGATATAAATGGGGTATTCTCTGTATCCATTGGAGGAAGTGCTGTTAATTTTTCCTTATTTTACATGCAAATTCTTTTACATTTTTTTTAAATGTTGGTTATACATTGAAAATTTTCATAATAATTGAAAATACTTGTTTAAGTTCAAAAAATATGTTTCTCGTTCAACAAAGCTGTTGCTTTAGCCATAACAGCAAAGGCACTTGCTTAGGCCAATTCAAAAAAGATAGTGAATATAAATGTTACATCCTAAAATTAATTCAAATCAATTGTCACGATGTTTTGATCAATGATAAGTGATTTGAATTGATATAATCAAGGGATTTTGGGTCTCTTTTGTCTCATGACCATGTTTTGGGTAGGAATCATAATTTGTAATCCTACATGTTCAACCCATCCTCATCCCTAATGGAGCCAGTTTGAGTTCAGATAAGTTAGAACTCACCATGTGGAAGCGCAAGTATGGGTTTTACGTAATTATGCCCTGACCTGCTAATTTATAATTTAGAAAAAATCTAAAATTTTGATTACAAATAAAACACTTATTTTTTTTGTAAATTTATTGTTATATTCTATATAACTTGCATTTTATGTTAAATAAATGGTTTTGTACTTTCAAAAATAGGATATATATTATAGGTAAAGCAAGGCAAGGCGGGTATGAGTACTATGAGAAGGCCGGGTGGGCGGAAGGGAATACGGGATGGGTTCAAGTAACTAAAATCACAGCAGAGCGGAATTGGTTTTGATGAAACTAATCAAAGCCCGCCTTGTTGCCATTCTTACATGCAAGATTTCTCGGTACTTGTTGAAGGTGCTAGCAGTTTTATATCTCTTCTCTCGTAACAACAAAATAGGTTATCAACATCAAATTATTAGCGATAGTTGTGAAACCAACACTAGTGATATTACTAGCATCTTCCACCGGGTTAAGTTAATGCTACAAAGGAAGCTAACTATGTCAAGTTAGCCTAGGTAAACATTGGAAAACATCAATATCATCATAAAGAGATGCGAAAGATGAACATTAAATTCAGAGTGTGAGCGTTGGCGCTTTCTAATGTTGATGGAATTATTGTCGTCAACTACCTTAAAGATCTCTAAGAAAGTCATTTACATTGTTTAATTTGAAGCAATACCATCTGAAAGATCAAACTACAAATAGTTTGCTAGAACAGCTAATATTCATAAATACAAAAAGAATAAACAGTAGTTAAAATGACAAGTAAGATGAGATGAAACCTAAAGAACTAAAATGGTGAGGTGGGAAGCAGCTTATTTGCAAGAAAATGGGCAACTAGTTGCAGAGCTTCTTTGGGTTTCAGTACTGGAACCTCGTGTCCAGCACCTCGGACTGTGACGAAGGTTAGCCCATCATAGATTATCATCCACCCACCAACCTACCAAATACCACAATGAATCATTTCATAATAATATAAATGACTTATATAAATTATTAGCCTTATATTATATGAACATGGCATATCACAGTTTCATCTAAACAGTTATGAGTGTTAATTTGGGTGAAGGGTCTTCCTCAAATCAAACCAACACAGGCAAAAAAGGTATGACACAAATCTGGCTCATCGGTTTAGGGTCAACAGCTGGCAATACATGTTTACTACCTAATATGTTATGAATATTTATTAGTATGTTGATTTTGGGGAACCCAAATTAGACCCAATACCTAATAATTCCCCAAGAATCAACCCATTATAGAAACATATCAGGAAATGCAAATTGAATCAGACCCTGACAATAATTTAGTCAACTGAAAACAAAAGTTTCTATTCGGTTTGGGTTGGCCCCATTGAATTGAATACTTTAGGATTAGACCAACCTATTATGAATTTCAATCAATTCTAGGCTAATATAAAATACCCTTGGTGATCATTACCTGCTTGCTGGTATACCATGGGCTCCATGCTTTCTTGGTCTTCAGGCCAAGTTTGTTCAATGCATATCTAGTCGAAGTAACTGGAACTCTCCCATCGACATCGCCACTATGAAATAACAAAAGATGAGAAGACGGCCTCTTCAACATATTTTTTGTTAGGTTGTACTTGATGTTTTGTTTTCCTTTTTGTGTTTTATATTGGCTACGTCCAGTCTTCAAAAAAAAAAAAAAAAGAAGTCTATAGAGCTGACCTGAAAACCCAGACCCTAAGGCCGCCATTAATGAGCTTTCGTATAATGGGTAGTGTTGACTCTTCCGTGTAGTTCCAGTAGCCATTAACAAAGCTAAAATGGATATATAGAACTAGATTGTTAACTGCTTTTGTGGAATTCTTTGCTTCTAATGAAGAAGAAATAATAAGTATTTGAATTTACTCGTTGCAGTGCGCCCATGGATAGGTAATGTTTGTCTCATTTGCATGAATAGCTTTCTGCACGTCAGGCCTGTTCATATACACTGTTGTGTAGTGTGGTTCACAAGGATCATATCCCATTAACTTCTTCCGCCAATGTGGCTGCAAGCAAATTAAATATAATCAGCATCAATCCTTTAATTATGACTATTAATATCCACTCAACAGTTTCAATTGTCACTAGGGGGCTATTTGTTAGTGGGTTTTTCTTAATTGAAGTAAAAGATGAATCTTTTATGTGGTATTTTAGTTTTGAGATTTGTAAAATATTTGAAATAAAGTTAATTTTATTTTGAGATATATGTAAGATGTGAAGTAAAGTTGGATTTTCTTTTAAAATTTGTATAGTTTATGAAAGGAAGAAAGTTTGAATGTTTGTTTGTGTAGAATTTTAAAGATTGTTAGTTCAATGTTACAATTTGTGTATAGTGTGATCTATAAAGTTAATTTTAACTTGTGTTAACATTAACCCATGCAAACAAATTAAGTTCTATGTCAACTCTTGATCTCTATTTTCATGTTTTGTTAATGCATATTTTTCTAGTTTTTTCCTGTTGTAATTTTAGCTGGTCAGAAAATGCTATTAGTTTTTTGTGTAAGCATGAAAACTTAGGTGGCAAAATAAGGAAAAGATGTCAACGTTTTTTCAATTGTCCCTCGCTCTAGTATTTATATGTAGGTATCTATATTTGTAAATATGTTGAAACACTAGGACAGTTCATGTAAGAAACTTTTTTTATAACTTAGTAATAGAAACATGATGATGCACTTATTTCCAAGAAATTTAACAATGCTTTATGTTGAAATGATTCGAATCCTAATTACTTGTTTAATATTCTATGTAGGGACCTAGCAAGACCAATGTGCATTACACAGTCGTATTATCAACCACTTTATGCTGGGCTCAGGAAAGCTTACTCTTTCATTGGAGCTGGTTGGATTTCTTTTTCTCATCTGCCTCAATGAAGATATATCATTATATTTGGTGCATAATGGAGTATATAAACTATACCCATCGATGATATTAAAGAAATCATAGAAGCTACTCATCAAGCCATCACAAGCTGTAGTTTGTGCAGTGTCATTCAAGTTGAAGTCACACTTCTCTTTGACACCTTTGTAGAGCTCATCAGATATCAATCCATGATGATATGCATAGTCCACCATTCCTCTATCATCTGCTTCAGCATCTATTGCAGCGTTTCCCAGCTACACATTTCACAATGAGTATAGACAGATCTATAAAAGAATGGAGGCTCAATTTAAGCTACATAAGTTGTGATGGCTATTTCAAATGCATGTGTACCATGAAACCCTTGAGATTTATGTATTTCTCCTTTGAAGCTCGCTTGTTTTCATCGAAAATCTTTTCAGCGAGTTGCGGAATGTAGTGCCCTTTGAATCAAGTAGGGATGGAGATTGATAGTTAAAAAGGATTTAATTAAGAGCTTAAGTCTTCGAGGATCAAGTTGCTTACCTGCATAGCTTTCTCCAACGATGTAGAAGTCGTGGGACTTGAACTGTGGGAACCTCTCAAACCAGTTGACTAGGAAGATGTATGAATCCCTCGCTTATGCAAAAAATTATTTCATCAATGAAAGAGACAAAGAAGAAGAAGAAGAACAAGAAAGAAAGTGACAGACTGTTACCAGTGAATTCATCACTGAGATTTAGTATTTCAGATGAAGTATTTGTGTAGGAGAATCCCACTCCAACTGGAGCCTCCAAGAATAGCAGATTGGCCTCTGCAAGAGGACAGGAATCACATGCATATATTAAATTCGACCGGTAAGTTATTTCATTATAAACTTGCTCAAATATGTTGGATACTTTGTAATTTACATTGATGTATATGAACATTAGTTCTTTTTTAGATTAATAACAACAATTAAGTCTTAATCTCACTGCACTTTATCATTTAATAAATCATTATCTAAGTTTAAGTGAGTAAGATTATTCTTTATAGTTTCTTGTTATATCTTCTTTAGTCTCCTTCTTTGATGAAATAATTTTTCTAATTAGATCTTCAGTCGGCCGACGATTTACATGTTCAGATTATCTAAATCGACTTTCTCTAAATTTATTTTCAATTGGTGCAACTCTAATTTTCTCGCAGGATCACCTTTTAGATTACAATGGCGAGAAAATCAATTTAAATAAAAAACTTACAAGTAGAACCAAATGTATATTTATAACGGAAAATTAACAAATTTGTAATTCTTTTCCTTTCTATTATTTATTTCTGCATATATATGTATATATAGAAACTAGATTTTATTATCTAGCTAGTAAGTGCTGAGTGTCTTATATATTATACCTTTGTTCCAAGAATGCTCGTTGAGTTTGAGCTCCGGAGCTCCCTCCTGTGTCAAGAAAGGGCCAAGCTCCTCAGCCGCTCCATATCCAATGGAAGAACAACCTGGACCTGAATGAATATGCATGATGTGAAATATAAAATGAATAACAATGCCATGTCTCATGTCATAGAGCACTTTTTGGGTTCAAAGAGCTCGCCACGTCATATTTTCATACCTGCTTATTACAGGTATAAAAGTGCTTGTTATAACAACCACTTTTATAACAAGTACTTTCTATAACAAGCAGTTTTAGCTCTATAACAAGCACTTTTATACCTGTACCAAGCAGGTATGAAAATGTGACGTGGCTCGCTCTCCGATCCTAAGTTTTTTTCCATGTCATAACCCCGAACAAACCCATAACTCGTTGTGGGCATTCGTCCCAGCACGAGTTTCTTTTTGGGTATCATCGATGCATCGATCGTCACCATGAATCGAAATTAGATTGCCAACTTTGAATTGAATTATTTATTAAGTATGACTGGTTCCAACTCGACATTTGAGGGATTATTTCATAACAACTTTGTGAATCTCTGCGCGCATCTCTTACTTATTATCTGTTATGTAAATTGAATTTTCTTTTTATGTAATTTAATTTTATTAGCTTAATTCTGATTAGGAGATGTAAAAATATTACCTCTCTTAATTACAAAATTTTATTTAAAATGTTGGCATACTTTCATATTTTTATAAATAGAAGGTAAAATGTCATTTTCAGAAAATTTTATTAATATGTAATGAAATTATCCTATTAATATATTGTCCAGCTGGCAATGCATGACTGTTCATGCATGTTGCTATAAACTGACAGATTATTAGCAGAAAATCCGAATTATTAACTTATTTCCTTAATTAATATATTTTATACATGCACTTATATTTAAGAAAGATGTTGCAAAAAAAGTTCACCCTACATGATAATAGTAGTAATTAATACTTGTTTCATAGTTAAAATTAATCTAATTAATTTTAATATGATAAATAATATTGTATAAAAATCCTAATATTAAACTTTAAATATCTCACTTTATATAGATATACATTAAAGTAAAAAATTTAATTATATTTCACACCATATATTTTATAATAAATAAGTAACTAATTAAGTAATTTTATATCTAATATTTTTCTTTCATAGTGCATTTTAATTAGGCAAAAATATGAATCATACAAATTTATTTTATTACCATGGATAAAGTTAATCTGACTAAATAGACACACCCATTATTATTAGTGTCAAGTTAAAATAATTAAGAATTATTGCCAAAGTTTAAAGGTTTACTAATTTTATATTATTATTTTTATTATTAGAATTATTTTGTATCATAATATAATTACAGATGCATTTGCAACCAACAATATTGACAATAGAAAAGACATGAATTGGTACAAATTAGGTTGGCATGAATTTCTATTTTCCGTTCAGTTTTATCAATTAAACAACACCATTAATATAAATAAAATTGCATCAAATTATTCATGTACAATAATCAAACAAAATTTATAAAATACACCCACAAATTAAAATTATAAAATATTCATGCATGTTTCTTAACAGAAACATATATAGTTCGATCGGCAAAATTAAATAATTTGATTCAAAATTGAAAAATTTGTTCAATATAATTAGGAGATTAATTAATCTAGAAGATGCATGGTTGAGCCAGTCCTACTTAGACACATTAATAAATCAGTATAACCAAGCAATTCGCTCTAATTTTTACAATATTGTTGGGTGAGCGCTAATATATATACAAAATTTCAACATTAATTTCAATTTAAGAGAATCAAATACCAGCTCCTATATATAACATGATTGTATTAAGAAATAAAGTCGCCTTCGCTTTACATTAATAATATTTTTTCCTAAGAATCACATCCCAAAATCAATTATCTCGAATTTTCATGATGTATAAGATAGAGTCTCCTAAACTAAACTAAAGTAGAAAAATATTCTTTACATTAACATTAGTGCAATACCTGATACAACAATTTGACTTATATATCTTTTGAATATCTCATCCACACGCATTCTTTTTAAATATTTTTTCACTTAAATATTACACATACAATAAAGCACTAAATATTCAAAATTTTTATCAATTAATATGTTTAACACGTAAAAATACACATTAAAAGTCGGAAAAACATAACATATAATTTAAATAGTATGTATAAAAGTATAATGTAAGTAAATTAATAATTTTTCAACTATATATATTTACATCAATCTATGTGCAAATATATATATATATATTACCTCCATTCAACCAAAGAAGGAGAGGCTTCTTCTCGGCACCCTCCGTGGCTGTGAAGAACCAGTAGAAGAGAGCTCTCCCATGGCTCTGGTCAACCGTCACGTAGCCAGCGTACTGTCGAAAGTTTATTGGCGGCTGGCCGGGAAGCCGATCAATGAGATCCCTTTCTTGCTGCTCTGCCGCCTTCGAGCCACTTTGGGGCAGGACGTCCCTACCTGACTCAACGTCCGTCGAAAACCATGTGAGGATGAGGATTATTAGAACAATGAAAGAGGATGCAGAGGAAGACATGGATGAAAATTTTCTTCCTTCTTGCATGCCGTTGACGGTGAGGGCCGGGGTTTTATAGGAGGAGGAAGGAGGGAGAGGGAGAGGGAGGTCAAACTCTATAACGGATACCATTAAATTCGGCAATAATTTCTAAAAGAATTTGGATCATATATGCTGTATTTAGAGAATTATTAATAACATTTAATTGCCCCACAAATTTATATATCATTTTCCAATTTTGCATGTAGAATAATGGTCGTTAATATTTGGTTAAAAGTTTTATTCAAAAAACAGCATAACTACCCACATTAATTGGTAATCCCACTTTGGCAATGAGAGAATTTCTATCTTATAATAATAATAATAATAATAATAATAATAATAATAATAATACTACGTATTTTGAAACATAGCAGTTGCCAAGGATTGATGGAAGTTAATAAAAGCGCTCCGATAAAATATGTCTTTTTTTAGTTATATATTAATTTTAAAATAATTATTTATAAAAATATACTTTTAATAATTAAGGAATCTTTAACAATTAAGTGCCTCAAATAATTCTCTCATGTAGAATCTTTTTTTTAATTCGGACATTTATATTAACAACACTTTAATTACAAAAAATTACTTATTTTACTATCAAAAATAAAATATTATATATATCACATTAAAATTTTATAAAATTACATACTTCATATGATATTTTTAAAGAAATTATAAATTAAATTATTAATATATTTTTATGTATCTTATCTTATTACATATAGTTCACAAGTTTATACTATAAATTTTCATCTCATTAGATTGAGTTTAAAATAAATTTTATATATAGTTATTTTATAAAATAAATAGAATTTAGAGAATTGTATTAAAGATCAGTTAAGATTTAGGAATTAGGATTTAGTTTTTAGTATTAAAGTAATTTAAGATATGAAAATTAATATTTTGAATTGTAAGTTATAACTCTAAAGTTCAGGATTTGAACTATAGTGTAATTTTAGCCAAAAATAATATAAAATTTATAATTTTGTAAGATTTTAGTGTGATATATACAATTTTTTATTTTTGATAATAAAATAAGTAGTTTTGTATATTTAAGATAACCTTCATGTAAATGGCCCTTTTTAATTTGATCAAATATAGAAAATCACTAATTAATTATAAATTTATTCAAATAACAATTTAACAACCGATTTCTCATTGGTATTATTGGTTTTTTTTTTAGGCCTTATGAATTTCTATCGTAAGCAAATAAGTTTTTATTTTGAAAATCAAATAAGTATTTGAAATATGACAGTTGTTAAGGATTTGAAGCTAATGAATGCTCCAGTATCTGTCACATTTTACATCTTATTTTGAATTTTTACAATTTTAAAATCAATATTTTAAAAAAATAATTTTTTTTTTAAATATACTGAGATGTGATTGGTAAAATAAATTTAGTTGAATAAAATTGTAATGTTTTAAATTACAATTTTTAAAAGTCTCCTAATCTAAGAGGAAACTGTTTTTGGTAGTTTGTATTGCTTTTGGAAAGAAAAAGAATGAAAATTATTTTATTATTATAATATAAAAGTGTAATAAAATTATTTTTTATGAAATAAAATTAATGTTTAATAAAAGTTATGTAAAAATATGAAGGAGAGAATAGAGCATCACTGAAGCTGGAGAACTAGAAAGAAGAAACTTATAATTTAAATAATATTTATTATAGGACTAAAATTTTCACCAAAAATTTTAGTCCTATATGGCAGCTTATGCCACATCAAATGCCATGTTGGGATCAATTTTTTTGTTCAAAATATTAGGGACATGTAGCAGTGCTCATATTATAATATAATAAAATTTGTATAACATATATATAAAATCCTAATATATTTATGACGGTTTTGCACACAAAAAAAAGCATTAAAGAGGAGGCAAGTTCTAGAATCTTGAAAAAACTACACCACAAAAGTAAACTCACGAAGTATATATAAACCTCACATTAAAATCACATATCAATGTGAGACTCAAGTTTCATACCTATAATCATATTGTATTTGCGGAATGCAGTGGTGGTCAATTGCCTCTATTCATCTTCTTCTCAGAGATAGAGCGAGAGAACAGAAGATTGCATGTTGGATTCTTGCTGATAAGCTCAAAATTCATCCTCTCTTTCGATAAGGAATAGGGCAGACTTTTGTTGCTTATAAGTCGAGCAGCAATTGTGGCAATCAAAGAAACTTTTGGAAAGTTAGATGATGTTCTTGAGGTAGGTTGTTCACTTCTTACCATGGGTTATAGGGCAACGGATTGCTAGCTACCTTTCATTGCATGTTCAACAACATGATGTTCAATGTGAAATAAAGGCTAAGGATAATATATTTGTCACAGTTTTTTCATCAATTCAATACCGTGTCCTCACCGACAAGGCAGCTAATGCCTTCTATAAGCTAGCAATACAAGAGAGCAAATTTAGTCATATGTTTTTGATGTCATCAGGGCTAGTGTTTGAAAGCTGAACTTAGATGATGTCTCTGAGCAGAAAAACAAGATAGCAAAAGCTGTGGAAGAGAAACTTGAGAAGGCCATGTCCATTTATAGTTATGAGGTAGTCCAAACACTTATTATGGATATAGAGCCAGATGAATATGTCGATAGGACTATAAATGAGATAAATACTACTGCTAGATTAAGAGTGGTTGCTAATGAGAATGCTGAGGCTGAGAAGATAATACAGATTGAGAAGGTTGAAGGGGATGCTGAATCCAATTACTTGGCTGGTCTCGATGTAGCGTCGATGGCCTAAGGGACAGTGTTCTCGCCTTCTCTGCCAATGTCCCGGGTACAACCACAAAGAATATGCTAGACATGGTCTTGATCACCCATACTTTAACACCATGAGGGAAATTGGCATCTCCTTAAAGTCATCAACTGTCTTCATCCCTCATAGACCAAGTGCAGTGATGAACACAGTTATGCAGGTCAGGGATGGCCTCCTCTAGGGCAATAACTCTCTTATTTGAAGAAGTTGTGAACTTTTGGGTTAGCTTTTTCCTTCTATTGAGTGAAAGTACCATTTGGATATGAAGTTTATAAGATAAAGTTTGGGTTTGGTTGTGGGATATATCTTTATGTCACACATATGAAATTTGTATTGATTTCTTTTTTTTTTGTTGAATAAAAATTATATATAGAGATATTGTACCTACTTCCACACTCCGTAGTCTCGACGTCCACGCTGGCTGGCTTTATGCTAGCTCTTTCTAGGCTCGAGAGAACATTGCAGTGCTAGCAGCACCAATGCCACCAATCCAGTCTCGATCCCCACAATGGTTGATTTTGTGCTAGCTCTTTCTAGCCTTGAGTGAACACTGCAATATCAGCATCATCACAAGTGCTGCTTAATTGTAGCTCAAACATGTAGTAGATGGCTCTGTACCAATTAATACGAGCCTTAAGAGAACCACATCCCAAAAACTAACTCATAAAGGCGAAGAGCAGAAAGTCTATATAAAGCCCACATTAACATCTCATACTCCCAATATAAAGCTATATTCTATACTTTGCAATTGGATCATAGAAAGAGCAAAAGCTAGAGCTAGCTTTTGATCTTTGTTATCATAGTGAGCTTGAAGGTTTTAAGTAGTAGGCAATATTATAGAAAGTTAAGTAGGAACTTGTGATATGCTACCTTGAGTTGGAACTTGAATTAGTATATATAGAACTCTTTTGAAGTATAGCTGCATTTGTCTATAGTTTGGGCATAAATGCAGGGAATCTATTATGCATCTTTGTTTATAAAGCTAATTTTTTAGTATGTTAGTATTGATTTTAAAATAATATCAGAATAAATTTCATTTAATTTTTTGAGAGTAGACCTTCATTTTAAGTATGTTTATAAATTTGAAGTTACTTCTAATGAATTTTTAGAGTTGAATCTTTTTTATTTTATGAGAGTCCATAAATTTTAATTTTTTTTTAAATAAAATTTTTGGTATAATTTTAACATGAATTCTTGAAGTTGACTCGTATTTTACATAAAGTCCACTTAATGGACTGATTTCAGTGAAAAATATCATATTCTTATAAAAATTTTAGTAAAAATTTTAAATTTGTACACGACATGAAATAGGCATTCATTTTTTTTATAATAATAAGTTTTTATTTGAGAAAACTATCAAAAAAAATTATTTAATTTTATTAACTAAAATAGAAGTTAAAATGTGAAGCTTCTTTTAACCTAATAGAAAATAAAGTTATCTGAAATTAAGGAATCCTAGATTTTGCATTTATAGCGTTATAATTCTCATCTACAGTGCTAAATTATAAAACATGGAAATTAAAATAAAAAGTCCATGAACATAACATTTTTTTTTTTTTGGATAAAAAAACTTGACATTTTTTTATCGCACCGTTTCCGCGTCTTTCTCTGCTCGAATGTTGCGAACAAACCCTTGATCCGCCGGAATTTCCTACTCCGCCGCTCCCCGACGACTCCTCGCCATGGGAGCCAAGACCGGATCTTCCCCATCGGTGGCGCCGCTCATCTCTTCCTCCGATGCCGCATCCCCCCTCTCTTACCTCAAAGCCCTAAAGCTCAAAACGAAGCAGCAGGAGCTCCTGATCCGCGTCTCCGTCTTGGCCCTTGTTTACATTCTCGCCTTCGCAATCCGTCTCTTCAGTGTTCTCCGTTACGAAAGCATGATCCACGAGTTCGACCCCTACTTCAACTACCGCACCACTCTTTTCCTCACTGACAAGGGTTTCTACGAGTTCTGGAACTGGTTCGACTCCGAGAGCTGGTACCCTCTAGGTCGAATCATTGGCGGTACTCTCTACCCCGGTCTCATGGTTACGGCTGCCCTTATCTACTGGGCCCTTCGATTTCTGCGCTTCGTAGTCCATATTCGCGAGGTCTGCGTCCTAACCGCTCCTTTCTTCGCTTCCAACACGACCATCGTCGCCTACTTCTTCGGGAAGGAGATCTGGGACTCTGGTGCTGGCCTTGTCGCGGCAGTGCTAATTGCTATCTGTCCCGGCTATATATCAAGATCCGTCGCTGGATCTTATGATAACGAGGGAGTTGCCATCTTTGCACTGCTGCTGACATTTTATCTCTTCGTCAAGGCAGTTAATACTGGATCTTTGGCTTGGGCTTTAGCTTCTGCTTTCGGGTATTTCTATATGGTATCAGCTTGGGGAGGATACGTCTTCATTATCAATTTGGTGCCACTTTATGTGCTGGTTCTACTGGTGAATGGTAGGTACTCGATGAGACTGTACATTGCCTACAACTGCATGTATGTGTTGGGGATGCTGCTTGCCATGCAGATTAGATTTGTAGGTTTCCAGCATGTCCAATCTGGGGAGCATATGGCTTCAATGGGTGTGTTCTTCTTACTTCAGGTTCGTTTTTCTCCCTTTTATTGTATTTGACTGTATCCTGTTGCTGTCCACTTGGTAGTGAGATTATTTCCTGCTGTTCTTATTTTCCTAAACAAAAAAACTGATGTCTTTTTTATTTCTAGTTCAATAAATGGTGTTCATACACCCTAGTAACAAGTTCCAATCTATTAAGTATCGATACTTTGTGGAGCCTGACGTATCCGTATCGTATCTGTATCGGATATCGATACTCCCCGATACTCCCCGATACTCCATCAATACGTATTCTATACGCCACGTGGCGTATCAATTTTTATTTTTAATTTTTAAAAATCCGATACTCGCCCGATACTTGCACGATACTTGTTCGATATTTCTAATTAAAGAAAAAAATGTTGAAATAGTTGGTTTGGCGTACACGATAAAAAAATAAAAAATATATTATACATAAAACACAACTCATGCATAGACTCAAATAATAAGATTGAGAGATATTCTGAATTTACACAATTGGGATTACAAAATGCTTGATGCACGCTAGTATTTCGGTAATAGAAAAAGAATTTGGTATTTGCAAGCAATTGTATCATCTATTTTTTCTATCTCAACCATACTATTTTTGCTTCTGTTAGACACCGATCAGTTTTTTTTTACTTTAATCAAGTTCATATTATGAAAAAGATAGAATTTTGGTCTTTTTATTTTGTTTATTTATTTAGTTAAAGACTCAGAGAGAGAAGGGTATATGTCTACTTTAACCAGATTAGTGTATCTAAGTTTATGTCACATTATTTATATTATTTTCAATTATATGTCATTTGTATCGAGCTAATTATATGTCACAGATATCAGAGCTTCAAACTTATATGCTTCTTAGTGCATACCTGGAATTTTACTGGAAAATTTTATGAAATTTTATCTCATTGATCATATTTTCATCCAAACCACGAACCATCAATCATCCCCTATGAATTATGAATTAAAAAAATATGTTGATATATGTTATTATTAGTTGCCTCTCTTATGATCTTGAACCTGAAAGCTAATCCAATCGTGCTTATGTATTTAGGCGTTTTGATATCATTAAAAAATTCTGAATTTAGAATTGTTTAAAAAATATGATACTAAATTATTTATTACTTTAATTTTTCACTTTAAAATTTTTAAATGTATCCCCATTAAATTTGAATATAAGTTTATCTTTAAATTAAATTCTCGTTAAACTTAAATCTTTTTTAAGATTTAAGTTTACATTCAAGCTTTCTCACCTTTTAGATAACGTCTGTGAGTTGCATTAGAAAAATTTAGTAGTCCCACATCCGCTATACTGATATTTGTTTTCTTAAATTGAGCATGTTAAATGTGCTCAAGATGAGCCAGTATTTAGCATACCATTTTTGTTCTGGCCTATAACTTCATCTTAATAGGGTAGTATCTTGTCCCTTTTCTCTCTCTATCTCATAGCTTTGTGATTCAAATATTTGTTAAGAGTTGTAGTCATTTTGCAATCTGGAAAATTTAACTAGGCATATTGGCTTTCTTGTTTCATTATAGCGATTTTAGAATTTCTTTTAGGATACGATTTGGGGATACAACAAATTCATTTGTTGTTTTGGGTGCTTAATATGGTTCCTTGTGTGGAATAAATATCTTAAATATTTTGAAAATAAAGTTTCATTAAATACTAGCAATATTTTGAACACATGAAGTGACTCGTATGTTAAGACAGTGGGTATTTAAGATGTCTTGATGAAAGTACAAAATGCTATAGACTTGATTTTAATTAAGTTGTTAAAGGTTCTCTCTTTCCCGTAAAACGTTGTATACTTGGTTATAATTTCAGAGTAATTATTGTATTCTTTGGGGATGTGTTATTACTGATTTTAGTTTAGTTTACAGAGCATGCATTTGAGTCCAATGGCAGTGTAGCAAACACCTTTTAAGATGTTGCATTGTGAATCTTCCGTTTCTGAGATATGGTAATACTAAAATCAGTGTAATTCTGCAGGTATTTTACTTTCTAGACTGGGTGAAATACATGTTGAATGATCCCAACCTATTTCATTTCTTCTTGAGGATAACTTTGACATGTGCTATAAGTGTGGGTGCTCTTGCACTTGGAGTTGGCATGGCCACCGGATATATCTCACCTTGGACAGGACGTTTTTATTCTCTTCTAGATCCAACATATGCAAAAGATCACATACCGATCATAGCATCGGTCTCTGAGCATCAACCAACAGCATGGTCATCATTTATGTTTGACTTTCACATCCTTCTTTTCCTTTTTCCAGCTGGCCTGTACTTCTGCTTTAAGCGATTATCAGATGCAACTATATTTATTGTTATGTATGGCCTTACAAGCATGTATTTTGCTGGTGTAATGGTTCGGTTAATACTTGTTGCTGCTCCAGCTATGTGTCTTATTAGTTCTATTGCGATTTCTGCTACATTGAAAAATCTAACAAGGTTAATTCGAGCGAAGGATAAAGCACTACAGATGGGTTCCAGCAGAGGTACAACTAGCTTGAAGTCATCTGCTAAGGTGAGAGATTGGTACCTTACTAAAAATGGCTTCTTTGCAATCTGATAATTTGTATTATGGTTATTTTGATGTCAAAACTGATGAATGCATGGTTCTAAAATCTGTTGAAATAGTTAAATTTTTTAAATTAAGTTTGGTATGTGTTGGAGATAACTGCTGGATTGCTCCAGTATAAATTTGTCAGTTTCTGGATATTCTCATCATGTAAAAGACTCCATATGAATTTCCTGTCATTGATAATGTCCCATATACTTGGGTTATTTTTACTCGGTACTGTTATTTTGCATTTGATGCTATTGTTTACTCACTCCATTGAATTTACAGTTCCAGAGAGGTGAAATGATATTATTTGTTGGCTCAAACATTTATCATTTGTAGGCATCGTCAGTGGACCAATCTCTTCCTTACCAAAAAAATGCTGCTATAGCTTTGCTGTTTGGTGCTTTCTATCTGCTTAGTCGATATGCCATTCATTGCACTTGGGTCACATCTGAGGCATATTCTTCTCCTTCTATTGTCTTGGCTGCAAGGGGTGCCCATGGTGGCAGGGTCATCTTTGATGATTATCGCGAAGCATATTTTTGGCTTAGGAAAAATACTCCACTTGATGCCAAAATTATGTCCTGGTGGGATTATGGATACCAGATTACTGCAATGGGGAATAGAACTGTAATAGTTGACAATAATACTTGGAATAACACACATATTGCTACTGTTGGTCGTGCAATGTCATCATATGAAGATGAGGCGTATGAAATAATGAGGTCGTTGGATGTGGATTATGTTCTTGTTGTATTTGGAGGTGTTACAGGTTATTCTTCAGATGACATTAATAAGTATGCTTTTTTTATTTTCAGGCTCTTGCATTTCCTTCAGTTTGGTATATGCTTTAATTCCTGAGTTTTTGCCATTTAATTTGTTTATTTTCATTTCTGATTACACTTGTCCACATTGTTAGGTTTTTGTGGATGGTACGCATTGGTGGTGGGGTCTTCCCTGTAATAAAGGAACCAGATTATCTTGTGAATGGCGAGTATCGGGTTGATAAAGGAGCTGCACCGAAAATGTTAAACTGTCTCATGTGAGCCTCTTACTCTGAGTGTTCAAATCTATAGTCTTAAATATAACAAAGTCACTTGGATATTGTTTGTCTTGCAAGAATAGAATGTTTTCAGAGATTGCAATTATAATCTATTTAATTGATTTTATGGAATTTATCAAGGATTTTTTCAATTTTTACTTTTTGATAATTATGTCATTTTCGTTAATTAGGTTTGTCCTATGTTGAAGGGATGCCTTATTCTTGTTTCGTACCATTTTAGTTATTTGATGCACTGCAGTATGGAAAAAATCAAGTTGGCATGTCTGACATGGTATTTATAAATGGAGCTAAGCTAACTTACATCGATTGCATTGTCCTGTTCCTAATTTTACTTTGTATAGTTGTAGATTTCAGTTGTAGACTAATGAAATATCATATGTGGTCTATATAAGTGCCTTCTTGTAGTTACTTCCTTCTGTACTATTTTCTTGTTCCCTTAGCCGATGTATGTCCTTTTCCCTAATATTTGTATGCCGTCTTTAATTTTTTTTATAAAGCTTTTGTTTGTTTGGGTATTGCTTGATATCTTTAATTGTGACTACTGGAAATCTTTTAGGTGTTAACGTAAGTTTGTTCCAAGATATGAATTTTTATGCATATCACTCTGAAAAGCTAGCGGGAGATGTTATGCAATCATCATAAATTGTTATGAACCAACATGGTTCAAGATTCGGAACTATTAGATGTTGTTTAGTGAATGGTGTAACTTTGGAAATAATGTGATATTTATTTGCTTTGTCATTTTCAAATTGAATTTCAGTTTGATTATGTTGTATTAGTAAATAATAGGATTTTGCCATTAAATATGCAAATAAGACATTTTTTGTGTTATAGATATGCTTGTATTTACGTAATACCATATATCCTATATATGCGTGCTTCTATATGTATTATGTATGTGTAAATTTGCAATAACTTTGGGTGTATTTGTTTGAAGCACTAAAGACTTTTAAGCTTCTTAAAATATTGGTGTGTATCCCTATACATATTAGTGTTTGCATCTATAATTTTATATTCGTTGATGTGATGTATATGCAGTTTAGCTTTTAGATATTTTCTTTAGTTTCATGATGAGTTATTTCTTTATTTCTTCACACTTTAAGCATGTAAAACCAGTTATTTCATCCACCTTGAGTAAATCGAGCTTGTCGGAGCAAATGATACGAAACTTTTACTGTGCAATTTTGGCATGACGTGAAAGTCTTCATTGCTTACTACTTAAATATTGAAATCAGGGATGCCTATGAAACTGCAGCACATGTGAATATGTCATATTTGTGCTTATATTAATCTACTCGTGATTGGCAGGTACAAACTTTCTTACTATAGGTTTGGCGAAGTCACCACAGAATATGGAAAACCTCCTGGGTAAGTTTGCTTGCCTTCTTTAATGTTTATAGAATTAAATTGTTATGCTTTTATGTCCCATGCTAATTTAAATTGTCCTTATATGCCACTTCACCTTGATAAACTAGATTAAATATATAATTTGACGTTACCCACTATGTCAGTCCAGTTTCTTTGTTATTTGTAATGCGACTCTTCTGATGTTTTTCAATATAACTATGCTAATATTAAAAGATCTATGCCAGGTTGTCTTGCATTCATATTTTCAAACTTTTTTTTTTTGAAAAGTTGGTAAGGGCATCTAAATAATTGGTAACTCATATCAGAAAGTGCACCATGATGCCAGATTGGTGATGCAGAAATTTTTTATTTTTATTTATTTTTATTTTGTTTGTTAGGAGTTTGCATTAGTCAACATTTGTATTTATTTTAAATATTTAATGAGTTTGTTTAAGTACCTTGTTGTTTTTTTTAAAAGATGAGATTAGCCTCTCTACAAGAATGGTTTTGATGGGGACTCCTCGATCGACCATCAATTCATTCCTAGTCGAGTTTATCGTCGACGGTCGAGATGCAGCAACACTGCTTCGATCTGGATCAATTGACTGTCAGAACAGATTTAGAAAGATGGATGCTGCGGATTAATGACTTGACGTATTGAAAATCTCTCCATTCATTCTGATTAATTGGAAATTTCATTTTGGACTGATTTTAGTTTCCGCATTTATTCTGTATTAGTTATTTTTATTTCTGTAATTGTTATCTTAGGCATGTTGTCTAGTATTTTCTCATTTGTGTGATGAAATTATTGCATTATTTTATATGGAGGTCTTATAAATGCCTTCTTGATATCCTTATTTTCTTAATGCTAAATGAAAATTATTGTCTTCTACCTTGGGGTTATCTAGTTCTAGAATAAATCGGTATCCTTGATAGGAAAAGGCTTGGGCCTTGGATGAGAATTTCCTAAATTCTACCTGCTCAAGCTCATCCCCTCTAAGTTTGATTCCATTCACCTCTCTCAGCATTTGCTTTGTTTCCTTCTGTCCACCTAATCACCACGCTTGTCGGCTTGTGCACCTGCGATGAGCTGGTCAGCTCATGCACTTGCGTCCAGCTTGCCTGTGCTCACGAGTTCGGCTTACTGCTTCCTTTGCCTGCATCCAGCTCATTGTCTGGTGCCGCTGCTCATCGACTCGCATGCCCGCATTTTGCGCTTTCGCACCCGATCGCTTGCGCCTTGAGCACCCGCATCTCGTGGGCCAATGCTCGATTAGTGTAACCTTTGGTCTAGTTGATTTAAATACTCACTAGCAAGAGTTCCTACTTGATTCTTACCATGTCTAAACTCCAAATCCCCTTCCTTTCAAGAAGCCCCCTAATTGAACATGAAGATGGGTTGCTTGAGATAGAGATGAAGCCTAGCTTAGGTTGAAGATTATTGTAGACTAGGTCTCCTCTTCTTCTCTCTCTCTCCCTCCCTCCCTCCCTCCCCTCAGCCGAATGAAAGGGAGGATTGGCCGACAGTGTGCTAGGAAGGACAATAGATTTTCTCCTTCCTCCTTCCCCATTTAACTCCACCCCTTCAACCCATGCCACATGTCATGCATGCAAGTCCTCCAATCTTACAACTTGACAGTTAACAATTGTCAAGCGGTACTTCGTCATGTCTCTTGCTTCTCATGGAAAATGCAGAAATTACTCAGCTCTTGATGGACTTATTTAATCAATATTAGCATCCTTTAATCACTCTAATTTAATTCTAGGTTTTGAAACTGTTACATCTAAGTCTTAGGCTCCTCATAACATTCATTCTAAACCTTTTTTTGGATCCAAATGAAGTCCTCATCTAATTCATCTATTTTAATTTGAAACAAATCTCAATTAGTCCTAACTCTATGAAAATTATATTTTTCTAACTTTTACAATTCCTCCATCCGGAGTCCTTTTCTTACTTGAATCCTAGGACTTAATTGGAATTCCTTCTTCATTTTCTAGGTTTAGTTATCGATAATTCCTCGTCACTTACAATTCGAATATGTAATTCTAATTCATGTTACACTCTTACTCGAGAAGTTACATCGACTCAAGACAAAGATATGGCTTTTGTCATTTGAGTGCTTAAGTCAACTCTGTACCAAAACTTTGGAATTGTAGCTATTGAGCCTTAAGTCCACTTAGTTTCAAAGTCATCATAGTACAAAGTTCCAGGTTGTTGCACAAGTTGGAGAGAAATCAATTTAGGGGGTTTCTACTAAGTCGAGTCAATTTGAATGTTGATCTTTATGGGTGCATTTGTTTCCCAAGTTAAAGTTAATAAGGATAACTTTAACCTAACATATTATATCATACACAAATTTCAATATTTAAAATTTAATTATATTTCACACCATACTCATATTTTAAAATAAAAAATTTACTTTTATTTCATACTACACATATACCAAAATAATAACTAATTAATATCAGATCTCTTGCACATCCTTTTTATTTCACTTCATGCATAACTTTCAATTAAAAAAAAAATCTCTATCTAAGGTCAACTTTAACCTTCTTAAAGTTAACCTTTGCAAATAAATCATTGCTAAGTTAAGTCGACTCCATTTCAAAGTCAAGCTTGTTTTTAGCCAAATTGAACTAACAATTGAAATTTCCTTTCTTGTTCCATTTGTGGCTTTTTTTTGTCCTTTTTTTGATTCATTTTAAAGGGCTCTTGACCGCCGTTGCCGGGGAGAGACATTAAGCTCTTAACGTTCAAGGTGATGATGTTATTGAAGATTTAAAGAACTCCTTTCGTTGTTCTCCAGTAGTCAAATTCAATCATGAGGAAAGAGGAGTGAGGTCTGACTATTTATTTTGTTTATTCTATTGCAGTCTCTTTTGAGTGTTTGATTCTGATACTTATGTGTGAGAGGACATCAAATCTTTACGACATCCACCTCTCTTTATATTGGGCAAGACATACTCTTGTCTCCTTTTGTATAAAGCAAGACGTATGCAAACCCTTTTTGGTCTTATCCTGTATCAGGTAAGATTGTGCCATTTGAGATTCTCTAGTTCTTAATACAAAAGAAAAGAAAGAAATATACGAGTACCCATAGAGATCGTCTTATAATGAGCCTACATGTCACATGTAAGCTCAGAGTGAAACAATGAGAGAAGTATGAAGTTTTGTTACGAAAGCTGTTTCATGAAAGTTCTACTTTTGAGTTTGATTCAAACGTACTTAACGGATTGAAGGTGCTCTCCAATATTCAAGTTGGAATTTTAAACTATTGGACCAAGCCTGGTTAGAAATCATCTAAATTTGGATAAGTGCCTTTGGCTATTCTTCACTCTTTTCTTGGATTGGTTTGCTCGATCTCCAAATTAGACTATCCAATTATTTCAAATTAGATAGAAATTTGTTAAGATTTCTGTTTCGGATTGGATAGTTAGATCGTAGGATCATGTTGTCCAATTAGTTTGAAATTTGAACTGATTTGAAATAGCCGTTATTCTTTGCATTTATCTATCAAACCATCCGAGCTTAAGGATTATAGCATCCATAATTCTCCAAATTTCAATAGCATACTTACTGTTTTACTTAGTATTTTATCGATTCTAAGCACTCGTTTAACATTGTGATTTTGTGTAATTAAATGTTTATACTATACTTTAACTTAAACTATTTTCTAGTTAATATTCTTATTTTAGTGCATTCACTGTTATTATACTGTAAAACATAGGTTTATGTAATTTATTGCTCTTGAAGGCAATCTAAACTAGCAAATCTGTACGCAATTCCTAACCTAATCCCTATGCACCATTGAACTTGATTCTTCTCATGGGCATCCTTAGGTGGCCTTCATGAATTTTGTCCAAGGTGTTCTTGACTTTAAGCTCCTCTTCACAGTGTTTGGTCTGCGAATCTACTTCAACATCTAACCAAAACATTAGATGACACAAAGGTGGGTTATCACTAGAATTCAACATCTAACCAGAACATTAGATGACACAAAGGTTGGTTATCACTAGAATTAATTGATCCGTATTAACTCTTGTATTATCAAGTTTGTTTTTGATCTTTATTTTACAATCTAGATTTTAGATTTTAGTTTTAGGAATGACTAGCAACTACTCCTCTACATTTAGGCCCCTCTCTTTTAACTAATACAGAAACAAATTTGATTTGACTATTGTGATGACCCATTACAAAAGAGAGCAAAGCGTGAACATAGGGTGATATCCCGCGAGAATGGAATCACTGGAGTAAAGTGCAGCTCCTAGCAAGTTTCTAGGCCGAATAGTGAGTGATGAGAGGGTCACAGGAATGAATTGTATCAGATCGAAAATAGAAGAGTTTATGAGCTATATAAGTAAATAAAGTAATCATAAATATTAGATGTGCATTTTAAGGTAAAATTATGAGGCTAATGATGTGAAACTCTATAATTATGTGTTCTTGAGTTGAAATAGTACCAGGATGAGTAACCTCCTAGGAAAACTCAAGTCATATTAGGGACACATGATGTTACATTATGGTATCAGAATCGATCTTTCATAGTACGATGTAGTTTGAGAATGGACTAGGTGGAAGGTGGTTGGCCTATGATGACCTGTGGCCAAAGAGAGCAGAGAGTGATCGTCGAGTGAGTTATTGGAACAAAGTGTGGCTCCTAGCTGACATTTAGGCTAAATAATGAGTAATGAGGGGTATAAGAATGAATTATACCCAATATTATGCACATCGAAAAGGGGGGAGTTCCTAAGCTATATAAGTAAATAATGTGATCCTAAATTATAAGAGCGTCTCTTAGGACAAAACTGTGAGGCTAATGATGTAAAACTTTGTAATTAACCGTACTTGAGTTAAAGTAGTACGAGGATGGTTGCCTCTTAGGAAGTACTTAAGTTACATAATTCATTAAAGCCAAAGCAAACAATACCCTATACACTTAGACACAAAATGTTACAGATATATTGAAATATAATAAATAATTCAGGAACTGAAATAGTTTTGAATCATTCGGGTTGAAATGAAATGGAAGAAGGGTGGAAAAGGGAAAAGATCCTATTAGTTGAATAGATTTGATTCTAGTTTTCATTTGTATGTGAAGAGATGGGTGGTGAGATTGGTTGGTTCAGCTTTCTATTCTCGATGAGACCAGGAACAGATTTCCACAACTAAAATTGGCTTAATCAAATATATTTTGGTCATGAACACAATTTCATCATCTTTACAAGTCATCTAGCTTAGCTTATTCACATACTTCGTAACGAAAAATTTCCCACCTCATGCTTTTGATATTTCTTCTTCACACAACCAAGATAAGACCCACACAAAACCAAGATAAGACCCATCTGTGTAAAGGATCTTGCTTATTATTCTCATCATATCAAGAGAAAAAAAGATTGTTTTCCTTATGCACGTGAGAATGTCTCGAAAATTAATCTCATAAGCGAATGGCTCTTTCCTATGTGTTTGAACTTTTGGGTTAATAGGTGCCCATTGCTTGTATATTTAGCCTTCTTGTTTGGAATTAGAACCGATCATTCGGTTGGGATCAAGTACTATTATGCTCATATGGTTCTTTGGCATCTTTCAATCATGACTGAGTTGTCAAAGGAGGTATGATCCTGTAAGGGGTGTGGAGATTGCTTTGTGTTGTGGCTATATACAAGTTGGTGGTCCTTACCCATAACATAAATCTATCCTCTTGGGTTAATAGGAGCTTGCTCACTAGTAGATTAGCTTCCTGTTTATCTCCCCATCACTAATATATTTTTCTTTATTTAAAAATTTTAAATTTGGGCTTGATTCTTATGTTATGAAACTATTTGGCAGGTATGATCGTGCAAGGGGTGTAGAGATTGGGAACAAAGACGTGAAGCTCGAGCACTTAGAAGAGTCGTTTACAACTTCAAACTGGATTATTCGGATATACAAAGTAAAGCCTCCCAAGAATCGGTGGTGAGACCGAGATAGACCTGCTCCTATACAGAGAGAGAGAGAGAGAGAGAGAGAGCTGTTCCGATTAGAAGAAAGTATTGGCTGCTTTCTTTTGCATAGCAGGTTTGATTGCATTAGTCACATATTTCCTGAAAGAGCCAAATGCTATGCTTGGATTGCCTTTAACTGAATTTTGTTCTAACTATAAACTTTTCACAATGAAATGAGTATTTATGTTGACATAAGATTTCTTGCCCTTTTTCTTTTGATCTCTTCTCAAGTTGGGCATGCATTTTTTTTTTTTAAAAAAAAAAAAAACTCAAACTCTCCCAATAATGCTAGTAATTTTGAAATCTATTCTACGTCTATTGTCACATTTTGTCTGTTTGGTATTGCTCCAAACTGGGACTAAGGCACAATCAAGGTTCAAGTGTTCAACTATGATTATTTTAAGGGTAAATAGCATCTGGGTCCCTCTAGTTTACTCGTATGAGCAAATAGGTCCCTCGAATAT
>JAEMOT010002913.1:0-42703 GCA_019297695.1 Apostasia ramifera
TGGAGACCACGTGAGTAACCACGTGGGCGGTCCAGATGAAAAGGCGCGAATCCAATTGCAACAATACCCCTACAATAGATTCACAAGATGTTACATTAATGATATATGTGATAGTTTTATAATAATTGTAGTTGCAACGAATGTATTGGAGATCTTCAAGATGATCATAGCCCAATGAGCACTTCAAACCTTCAATAATTTCTCTTTTAGCCAACTGAGAATGGGTAGAAATTGCATTCTTTACTATTCTTCACTTGTGAAGCAACCAGGGAGATGAAGAGAGAAGAAAGCATGAGGGTAATAAAGTTATTTCATTCAAGTTTAATAATGATATTTTGATAGGAGAACTAAATATTTAATTAATCTCAGAAATTTAGATACAAATAGATAATATTATTTATGTACATCAATTAAATAAATAATTAGTCTAATTCTAATCCCAATATGCATGTTACATTAAGCTGAAGTATAAATTAAATAAAGATAATTTAAAAATTCAAAATTTACTAGTGCATATTATTTTAAAAGCACTTTCTTTTGATTTATCCTAATTTTTTAATTTTTATTTTTGAAAATCTTTTGGGATCATATGAAGAAATTTGATTTAAAAAAATCAAACGTTATTTAGACATGACATAAAAAGACAAAGGGCATTTTGGGCATAAAATTAATTTTGTTGATAGGTTTGTCGAAACTATTAAAATATACTTTAATGAAATATAAGAATCGTGATGACATTAAGACCAAATAGAAGAGAGAGTGATTATAAAGATGATATTCATAACTTTAAATCAGAATCACTCAAATAAGAAGCGACTTATCGTAGGATTTTATAAAAAAAAAAAAAAAATTCTAAGCTGTATAAGTAAATAATTAGACTAGTAATGAGACGAATGACCTCCTAGAAAGTTCTTAGTCTATGATATTTTTTTTTTATCTAAGATATAAGGTGAAATAGTTTAATGAGATGATTTTTAATTGAATATTGATGGATAAATTCTGTCATAGAATTTTTTTTTTATATTTGTTTTAATTTTTGGCCTAATTTAATTAGAACCTCGAGGGCCCACAGGAAAAATATCATTTTATTTATTTAATTAAAGTTATTAAATACTTATATATATATATATGTATTACTTTATATTTTAAATATATAATTATGAATTATATTTTCTTATTTATTCTCTTTATAATGGTAACAATTTTTTCACTGGAAAAGTGCATTTTTTCCCAGTCGGCCGCTCAACCCGGTTCACTGACGCTCAACCGGTTCACTGAACCGGTTCACAGCACCCCCACTCGAGGTTCATTACTTATGTGCATGCTCAGCTCCGCCGGCAATTTCCTGAAGCCTGCAACAAAAGGCGGTCAATTTTCTCCGACCGCCGCCGCCTCAAGCTCCTCCACGAGCTGGACCTCAGCCGAAGCGCGGAGGCTCGACGAGTTCGAATGTCTCATCCCGCAGGAGCTTTTCGACCGGCGAACGTCCCCTCAACGCGATCTTCCTGAACTCCAACCGCCTCCGCTCTGGCTTTCCCCAAACCCTCGGAAACTCTCCCGGTACGATCAAAGCCCCAAAGAGCTTGAATGCAGACGATTATTCCTCCAGTAACCGTGTCGACATCAGCCAATTCCCAATGGCGACGGAGGGGCTAGGAAGGAGAGAGCCCTGAGGCTGCGATATACAACCATGGTACCACGATATGCAATGCTTCTTGTAGTCGGATGTATTTCATCTAAAGTAATACTGAAGTTTTAGGCTTAGATTATCTAATTAACTATTCTGACCAAATTGTGATTGGGTATTTTTATCTTGGATGGCTCTTCCACTGTTAGTGATTTCAAGTACTTTTGTTTTGTGGGAAGGAAAGGCTGTGATGGGAAATCTGATGAAATTTGTGTATTTTTTATCTTGATTTTAACATTTGTACTGTTGTATCAATAATCTTTCTTACCCCATTCTTCTTCTGTGGAAATTGTATATATTTTTCAGGTGTGAATTTTAGAGTGAGTTTATTACACCACAGTTATTTAGGTTTTTTTAAATGCATGTATTGAGCTTTTTTTGTCAGGCATAACAATATGTTAAGCAAAACATAAACCATCAAAACAAAAAATTGAAAACAAAAAGTATTTAAAAATGATGTAAACCTACTATTAGTTATGTATTTATCATTTTGCTTCTATTCCTTCACTATCATTGAAATAATTGAATTATGTATCATACATCAATTATTCAAGGAATCAAGAAGCATAATGATTTTGAATTTTGTTAGTTTCTCTCAAATAGATTTGCTTATCTCCTAATATATCGAATTTCCTGGGATATAGATTCTTAATTTACCATTTTTAGTCATTTTTCAACTTTTGTTTAATGACTATAATCATGAAGGTATATACATACATATTTGTTCTAATATATACATAGTTTTCTCTCAAATATATAATTATAATATATACACATGCAATTATATTTACATACATATTTTTCTCTCAAATAGATTTTCTTATTTTCATATAATATCATAACCATCTTTTAAACTTTTTCTTTGATTGTTTAACAAAAAAACAATTGATATCTGTTTGATAAAAATTAAAAATGAAAATAAGAAAAATATGAACTTGCATGATTCTGATAAATGGTACGAAGGATTCATTTTCCTTAATTGACTTTTCATTTTCTTAACTAATGTTGTCTTTTTGGCTTCTTGCTTACTCGTGGCTGAAATTGTCTTTGTAGAGATCAGCTATAGCAAGATCTGGTTAAGCAAAAGCGGTTGCTTCTCCCAAATTATTCTGATACAGTACGTAATTATCCATTATTTATGCAGTGGAGATTTCATTATTTTAGTTTAGAGTTAGAATTTATAAATCGAACCACAAATAGTTTCTTACCTAAATGTTGAATGCCATAGTTTTATGTATAAACATATCAGTATTCATATTGAATTTATCTTCAATAGTTCAATTGTATTGCTTTATATATTTTTTAATCTTCATTAATCTGATTATCATCTTGATTGCTTGGATTCGATTTGGGTTTGAAACTTAATTATTTGCAACTTTTCGATGATCTTAGTATGATGTGCTTGATGGATGGATGTTATTATTTTTTATTTTACTAATTTCATCTTATCTACAAGACTCAACTTCATACCTACCTTCCTTTTTTTTTAACATAAATAAGAAAATTTTATATATTTTATATTTAATTTATTGTAGCATACATACACTAAAATAACAAAACCCTAAAATGTTAACCAAAATATAAACTATGAAAAGAAACAATTGAAAACAAGCATTGAAGAAGCATACCGATTTCAAATTTTATTAGCTTCTCTCAAATAGATTGGTTTATGTCCTCATGTATCAAATATGCTTGGATATCAATTTTTAACTTAAATTTTCAGTCATTAATCAGATCTTCCAATCTTTATATAACAAGTATGTTCGCTTTCCAAATTGTGTTGTGTTAATTTTCCAACCAGATTTATATAAAATTAAACAGATTTAAAGGTGAGCTCACATATTCAACGTAGCTTCCTTTTGCCTGAAATCTATGTTCCATTTCTTTATTGAAATAATTTTAGCTCTGTATTCAGCTTTTATGTAAAGCAATCAAAATTTCTGAAAGCAACAAACTGGCAGATTTTATTATATTTTTCAATATAACAAATTTACAGGCTTCATGTTGCTATATGACACATTTGATTATGGAATATTTAAATTTTGAAGACATGGTTATGGCTATAGCGTGCTTGATCAAAAAGGATGATTTGATAAAAAAATTTCATCAATATGCTCTTCCCATTAAATATTTTGAATGTCTTTGCAGAACCTGTTAATGCTTCAGATCAAATTTCTCACTTTGCAACCTACTGCATAATTTAGTCATCGCTAAATAGACAAATAAAAAATTGCGTTTCAAACTAAGTTGCTCTTATTTTTTTCATTCCAGTTAACTTGGATGGAGTACGAAAATTGAAAATTACAATCACTACAATTGCTTGTGTTCAAAAGGTATTTTGCATATGTCAAACTTCATACAAATAATAAATATCCTCATGAGAAGACATGCATATGTTTGTGAATCGTTCAAGGCGAATATTACAACATATATTTAGATACCTTGTTTGATGTTAATTTAAGATTGAAAATTATCCATAAGTGGCTAAATAAGTGCTGTCACCTTGCAATATTGTTTTGCATATGTAAAATAATGGTTGTACTACTTAATGATTCCTGAAATTGAATCAATATATTGATATGGTAGCAGCAATCCATATTCTGTTGGTAAATTATATTGCACTAAATCCTTTCTTTTTTTATTTATTGCTTTCAAATTATTAGATAGATTAGCTAAATGATGCATACAACTAAACTATTAAAAAAGTGTAATCATGTGAATTGTATAGAGCATAGCTTCTATATTACAAGTTATAATTGTCAAGTTCTAATTTAATCACATAATATAATTGAGTAGTAATTGTTGAATGTTATATGCATTGGCAGTAAAAATATTGTTCTATTACAGAAAAGTAATAGTTATTTTTTCTATTATCTTATTATGCTATTTCTATTAAACTATATATCCAATTCAGAATCTCTAAAAGAAAATTTTAGGCTTTTTAGCTTTCTAAGTAGCTGACTCAAAGTTCCTTCCAAATGAACAGTTTTTCCATAAAGCAAAAAGCTTTGCCACTGCCAGTCAATATTAGCACATGTCAACTAATTAGTAATTTCTATAATATTCAATTTCAATCTATATAAAATATTCAATTGATAGTAATACTCGGTTATTTTTTCATGTTGTGTTAAAGGCATTGGACGTATAAACTTCAACAAAAGAATAACTCTGCCAACTTTCTAATGACACAACAATTGAACCTTATATTTAACTCAACATTATCTAGTTAAATCTTTGCACAACAAATTGTCGATATTTTTGAACTCTATCATTTCTCTTTTTATAGGATGCAATCTCTTAGAATTTATTTACTTAATAATTGTCTTGATTTATGTGATTTTTCAGAATCTATTTTCACTAGACAATTGTGTATAAATATATTATTATCTTGCCACAATTATTTTAAAATAGTTTAATATAATAGCACGTGCAACGCACGTGCCAATGATTATTATTGATAAATAGTTAGATTTTTTCTTTAAATAAAGTAGAAGGTTATATTTTTTTTAATAAAAATGTGCAGTTTATAATTATATATTTAAGGCACAGGGTGATCTATCTTAAGGTTTAAAATTAAAATACAAACAAAAGTATTTTTTGAGTTGCTTATGAAATTTTCCTGCATAAACAAAAAAAAAGCGCTTTGTTGAGGCTTAAACAATATTCTTCTGTAAATTCAGAGTTGTTCTCGTTGTCGCCGACAATGGAGGTGCTCAGAGCTTGGCCAATCACAAGTAGGGGGATCTGCTGCAAAGCCATCTTTCGAACTTTACACTCCACGACTGAAGCGCTGATGCTATCTTCTACTTCATCTTCGACATGGAGGCATGGCTCACTACGTATTTTCTCAGTAGTTGATGGATTCTCAGACCAACGACGAGCTTGTGCTTCATCGTTATCTCGGTTAAGTAATGTTGTAAACTTATGTTCGGTTAACTTCTGGCGAAGTATTTCTTTGGATAGAACCGGTCAACCGGTGGGAGATGGGGGAAGTTCTAGGACTGGTTTAAGGCATAATATTGAGGAAATCTGCCGGATTCTGGAGAGCGTGCCCTGGGGTCCTAAAGCTGTGATCGCTATTTCTGCAATTGATCAGCAACCCAGACCTGAACTCGTCATTGGGGTTTTGAGAAGGCTTACAAAATTTCATTCTGCTATGGAATATTTTCGATGGGCGGAGAAGGTCACTGGAGAGGCACACAGTGCGGAGGTGTATAACTTGGTTCTCTTGGGAATGAGCAGGCACAGAAATTATGATTATTTGGAGAAGATACTGGAGGAAATGAGCGTCCTTGGATATGGCCCATTGCCAAATGTTTGCTTGGAGCTTGTAGTGAATCTTGTTAAGGAAAGAAAGCTCGAGGAAGCTGTGGATGTGATTGAAAAATTGCGAAAGCATAAATTTCGTCCAGCTTTTTCCGCATACACCACTTTGATCGGTGCCCTTGCTGATGCTCGTGAAGCTGAACTGGCCCTTGGCTTGTTCCATCAAATGCAGGAGCTGGGCTATGAAGTGAATGTTCCATTGTTTACTACTTTGATTAGGCTATGTTCGAAGGATGGCCGCCTCGATACAGCTCTATCTTTATTGGATGAGATGAAGAGCCACTCATTTGATGCAGATGTCGTTTTGTACAATGTCTGCATTGACTGTTTTGGCAAAGATGGCAAGGTTGACATGGCCTGGAAGTTCTTCCATGAGATGAAGGCTCAAGGAATTCAACCAGATGATGTGACTTATTCGAGCATGCTTGGTGTTCTTTGCAAGGCAAACAGGCTAAATGAGGCAATTGAACTTTTTGAGCAAATGGAGCTTGGAAGAAAAGTTCCCAGTGCTTATGCTTATAACACAATGATCATGGGGTATGGCTCAGCAGGTAGGCTTGATGAGGCTTACAAGTTATTGGAGAGGTTAAGAGAGAAGGGATGCATTCCTAGTGTTGTCTCCTATAATTCCATCCTTACATGCCTTAAGAAAAATAGGATGGCTGATGAAGCTTTGAGGATATTTGATGAAATGAAGAAAGATGCAGAGCCCAATGCCTCGACCTACAATCTCATGATTGACATACTTTGCATGGCCCAAAAACTTGAAGATGCTTTTAGAATTAAGAAAGTCATGGAAGATGCCGGATTGTTTCCTAACATTTTGACTGTAAATATACTAGTTGACAGACTGTGTAAAATCCAGAAACTTGATGAGGCCTTCGACATATTCGAAAGTGCAAAGCAAAATAGCTGTGGTCCAGATGCTGTTACATATTGTTCTATGATTGATGGATTGGGAAGGAAGGGAAGGGTGGATGATGCGTATGACCTTTTTGAGAATATGCTAGATTCAGGGCATAACCCTAATGCTATTGTCTACACTTCCCTCATCAAGAACTTCTTTAGACATGGAAGGAAGGACGATGGGCACAAGATTTACATGGAGATGATCCGTAAAGGATGTAGACCTGATCTTACTCTTTTGAACACTTACATGGATTCTGTTTTTAAAGCAGGTGAGACTGATAGAGGACGGAGGTTATTTGAGGAGATAAAAGCGTTTGGATTGTCCCCTGATGTTAGAAGCTACTCGATATTGATTAGTGGACTTACAAAAGCCAGTCATGCATGGGAGACCGATAAGTTATTCTATGACATGAAGGAAAAAGGTTTTGTACTGGACACTTTAGCTTATAACAGTGTCATTGATGGGTTCTGCAAATCTGGAAAGGTAGACAAAGCTTATCAGCTTCTCGAAGAGATGAAAGCAAAGGGTAACCCCCCAACTGAGGTTACTTATGGGTCAATCATTGACGGACTTGCAAAGATTGATAGGCTTGATGAGGCTTATATGCTCTTTGAAGAAGCAAAAGATAAGGGAGTGAAAGTGAATGTAATCATGTACAGTAGTCTTATTGATGGCTTTGGAAAGGTAGGAAGGATTGATGAAGCATATCTAATCATGGAAGAGATGATGCAGAAGGGGTTATCTCCTAATATTTTTACATGGAATTGTTTGATTGATGCTCTTGTCAAAGCGGAGGAGATCAATGAAGCTTTAGTCTGCTTTCAATCAATGAAGGATATGAAATGCTCTCCCAACTCCTATACTTACAGCATCCTTATAAATGGTCTTTGCAGAGTGCGAAAGTATAATAAAGCTTTCGTCTTTTGGCAAGAGATGCAGAAAAGGGGGATCGTTCCTAGTGTGGTCACATACACGACCATGATTTCTGGACTTGCAAAGGTAGGAAACATATCATCAGCCATTAATCTTTTTGACAAGTTTAAGGCAAGTGGAGGTGTACCTGACTCAGTTTGCTACAACAGTCTTATACAAGGCATGAGCAATGCCAATAGCGCAATGGAGGCATATAGGATTTTTGAGGAAACTCGGTTAAGGGGCTCTAAAATCAGTGCCAAGAGTTGCATTTTTCTTCTTGATGCACTGCACAAGGCTGAGTGCCTTGAGCAGGCAGCCATTGTCGGTGCTGTTCTTAGAGAGATGGCAAAGTCTCAGAATGCTGCTCAATCATTGTAGTGCGTAAAAATCTGAAGAACTCAAATATGCAACCTTCAATTATAAATGAATTCCAATTTTGGTGGATGAGCTGCTCCACTATATCTGTTAGGACAAGCCTGTAGTTGTTTCTTATGTGAATTTTCGTACAAGTTTTCTGGGAAGAGTTAATTTTATCACGTACAAAGGGTCTTATACGTCACTGAAATTCTATTTAAATTTGAGTACTCATCATTTAATTGCAATAACCAACCATGCTATCCTTGATTCAAAGCCAACATTTTTACGGAAGAGAAGCAAACTTATACATGTTCATCATATTTTCATCACTGTGATTGGCTATTTGATAATTAGGGATATATAATTCATTGACTGGGTTTGCATTTTAGATAATCAATAATGTTCTTAATAAATTGTTGGATTTCGTGATTTTGCTTCTTTTTACGGTTAAATATACAAATGTTCTATTAAATTTCTGATGGAAGTTATCACTTTTTGATACTGCATGGGGATCTCTTACAATGTCTCATACCGAGCATCCAGAGAAGTTTAAGAAAACAGTACTTTGATGCCATGTAACATGAATTATTATGTGAAAAAGATGGCATGGAACAATCTAAACCTTTCCCCCTGAAGTTCTTTAATAGTTGATATAAGTGTTAATCTCAGCCCCTTTGCATCTGTAGAAACATATTTTGGGGTTTATCTAATTGAACCTCTGATGGATTTAAACAAAAATCCATAGCACCTATGCTAGTCATTGAGGGCTATTCTAACCTCATTTGCTTATATCTGTCTATTTGAGATGGTATTAAGAGTGTTATGCGCACTCGTACTTCTTGTGTGCAAAAATAACATTAAACACTGATTTTGCAAAAAATTGAATCACTGCAAAACTGTGTAGTCGTGCTTTCTAATTGTGTTCATATAAGAAATCACATATACTGCCACTTACACGGCGATTGCAAAATTTGGATCTCCACCTGTGGTGTTTGAATGGTGGTGGAATCGTAGGGGTATATAAATCCATATCTGTCCAGGCTTCCATAAAGGCTTCTTTATGGAATTGTATAGAAGTACGAAGTCCAAATCTTTTGAATATGCTTGTTATGGCACTTTAATATTCTTTTCATAATTTTGAAAAATATGAATTTATTTGAATTGTAAATTGCTTATTTTACAGGATTGTTGTGCATCAATTTTAGTGTTAAAGGCATTTAAACTAAATTTGATATGCTTCAATGTTGGCATTAAAGCATATCAAATTTACATTGTTCTGCTTCTGACTTTTAATCACATGTTTTGTAACTTTTGTTGCCAATCAATCTTATGTGCTATACTTCTATGTGGTTCTCCTATCGATGTGTGTTTGCTGAAGCTTAAGTGGAGCTGCATATTTCACATACTGTCTCTTGAAATTCAAGCTTTTGATGACCTGTGCTTAGTTTAAGCTTCATTTTGTTCTGAACCTTTTTCTTTTTTTCTTTGCTTGATTTCGGCTCTGCTTGTTAATTACTACCAGAAATATAAGTTATTGGCTTATTGCAGGCTGTTCTTTTGGCTTGATGTGTTCCTCTCTTTTCTGAACCCCTTCTTTTCCTGCCTTAATATGATATCCCCTAGCCTTTTTCATCTTGGTCTCATTTAGATTTGAATATGTTATTTGATTCCCTTTTCTCCTCAATGTGCCCACTCTATGTTCATCCCTTTTTGCTCTCAATTTTTGATCGACAATTTTCATTATGTAATCTTCTTGATTTGCATAGGTTCGAATTTTTATTTGTGATTGGAAAGGAGAATATTTATTGAGCATATTAGGTTCTAATGTAGGGCTTAAATTGGTTTCTCCATTTCCTATATGCTTTATTCTGAAGTGCGAATTTATTTTTTGATAAATGGAGTGATTCAATTGTATTTTCACAAAGGTCATATTTGAAGGTACTATGCAATATATGGTCCACAAATGTCTGCATATTGCATCACCAGTGCATTTGGTTCACCAATAGTTTTACAAATGTGTCTTTTGTAAGCAGAATTTTGACCAGCAGAGTTATTGGCAGTTTAGGCTGCTCACATGTCAGTTGTAGATAAGCTGATCTTCTGTGATCATTTATAGCAGTTTATTTCTGTGGACTAATTATCGGTGGTTCATTAAGCTGAGAATTTAGTGAATCTTCAATTTGGTCTGAAAGTATCTGCTATAAAGGTATTTTACATGTTTATGTGCTTACTTTTGATGATCCTCTGTCTCTATATAATATGTATATGTATACATATCTATTTATCTATATATCTTTTTGTTTCTCTCTCTCATATGACTGAACTGAACTCTAAGATTATTTCCTTCTATCTTTTTCCCGTAAAATAATAGAATGCTGCCATTCTTTATCTTTCATACTTATTTTCTATGATTAATTTTGTGTGGACAAGGCACACCTAATGATGTTAATATACTCAGACTTTGGTTCTACTTTGCAACATAACTCAACTTGATCTCGTGGATACACGGTTGGTTCAACTACCTGATTCAGACTCTAGGGCCCTCTAGAATTATGCTCTATGACTCTTAAGGATATGCCATCTAACTTGAGATTTCTATAAATATCATCAGACCCATCCTAAGGAGACATGGGGTTCGCCTAAATGGGTATGGTCTATTAGGTAAATCTAAGGTTGTCTTGAAATGCTCACTTGACTTTGTCTAGTAGGTGGTGAAGGTATATATCATCATGAACATCACCCAAACCTATCTTCATTGTGGGACTCTAGCTGAATGCAATCCTATATGTAGCAGCAAGTCTAAAGGGCACCGAATGTGGTGTAGGGCTTTCAAAGTGTAGGAAGGATTCCTTGAATTGACTCTATCGATAAATTTTGAAAATTACGATTGAGGTTGACATTAGTTTTATTAGGTTGCTTACCTTATTTTGGTCTATCCTTAGAAGCAGAGCTCACCATCTCTCCATTTTGCTTTTGGGCCATGGTGGATATAAGTGATAGTGTTATAGGGTATACTCAATTTACCGCAAGTAATATTGAAATATAAATCAAAATGATTTGCAAAATGAATTTTATAGATCTTGGTGAATGATGGGATGTTTCGGATTCAAAGCAGATGCAGAGATGCGTGCAATGGGAATAGCCAAAATTAATCGAACAAGCAGAAGTATTCTCATTTATGATTTATTACATGTACCAGTCGGTCTCCCTAAGAAGGGTAGTGAAGGTAAAAAATAAAGCAAAGGTATGCATTTTTTCTTTCATTTAATTTTTTAATTATGGTATGGATCGGTATTCTTTGTTAAACTCATTCTTCTGTTGTATGACATAAAAGCTTGGACTACTAAGCTAGATTGCGAATAAGTGATGGTGTTATATGCATTATAGGATTAGACTGGAACTTCTTCAGCTGTTGCCCTTTTTTTTGTTTGTTTTCAGTGTGGGGTAGGATTAGTTAGGAGATGTACAAAAAATTTATTTTTTGAATTTCAAAATTTTATTTTTGAGTAATATATAAGTTTTGAAATTAATAATATATAGGTTTTGCTTTAATTCCTCTGCCATATCATAAATCTTATTGCCCATTTTTTTATCCCGTTATATCGTTTAAGGCTATATATGGTTGGAATGGTGAATTCATGTTTATCGACTTTAAATCTTGAATGCTTGTATTGTTTATGTTGACATACTGGGAGTGTTTCTCATCATGTTCCCGTAGAACTGTAGCATTTAAAAATGAGGAAAATTCTTTCTATTCATTTGTACCAACTTACAAATGATGAATGATTTAATGCTTAAAGTATGAATTGAGGACATTTTAATATAGTAGTTTCTGCTGTTATGTGTGTTTACAGGAAAAAGGTTTATCCCCTTAGGAAGAAGCTATTTGTTTTTTTGCCACTCATTAATGCTAATGAACCTTAATATTATGTTTTAGTTAGGAGGCAGATGCACTCATTTTTAATGTGATTTTCTAATTAGAGGCTGGGATGATGCAAATTAGCCAAATCAGATATGCAAGTGCTCCTCTAGGCTGATTGTTGCAAGTTTTCTTTGTGTGAACTGAAAGCACTTTGCTTGTCTTGTAATGATCGCCTATGGTTGAAGCGCTTAGCTCTGATGATAACAGTGAGATTGGTTGCTTGCTGACCAGATCTGACATGAAATTGCATGCATTTCATCTATGGTGCTTTGCATCTAACATTTATACCACATTATTAATTAAACTTTACAGTTCTGTTGCAGATATTCTATGCATTTTTGGGGATTTCAAGACTCTTTTTGTTGGGTATTATTAGAATATAAAATTATTTCCAGACCATAATCTACAGATAGTATCAAAGTGAGAGGTCTTAAATTTGAACCCTGATGACTGCTAATGGTATAAGATTGGCTTAATGAACTCCATGTTGCAATTCAAATAGGCTTGTGCATGAGGGGGTTTGTTAAAATATAAAATTACTGCAGGGTCATAATGTGACGCCCGTAGCCAAAGAGAGCGGAGAGTGATTGTCGGGTAATATCTTAAGAGAAAGAAATTATTGAGGCAAAATGCAGCTCCTGGCAGGCTTCTAAACCGAATAATGAGTGGTGAGAGGGGCACAAGAATGAATCGTCCCACATCAAAAAGGAGATAAGATCCTGAGCTGTATAAGCAGATAACGTGATCTCAAATAGTAGAGGTGCCTTTTGGGGCAAAATCGTGAGGTTAATGATGGGAAGCTTCACAATTAAGTGTGCTTGGGCTGGAGTAGTACTGAGATGAGTGACCTACTGAGAAATGCTCAAATCATGCAGTTCCCTAAAGTCAAAGCAGATAATATTTCTACATTTGAATCACAAGATGTTACACAACCTACAAAATTAAGCTTTTAGATTAGTTGGTAACTGGATTTAAGAGGCAGGTATATTGGGAATGCCATTTTTCTCAGCATCTTTGATTATAGCATTGATTTGAAAAAGTTCATTGCAGAACTCCAAGTCATGCTGATTTCAATTACAGAATGTTTATTTACTAGTCATTGAAAGTTTTTGAACTCAAATTGCATGCACTGAAATTGAATAAATGCTTGCTTTCAAAAAAATAAAAATAAAATGTGGACTTATTTTCCTTTTTTCTTTCTTTCTGTTAACAAAGGAAACTGATCCATTCTTTCAAAATGCAAGGTATGCTGGTTTTGATTAGGGTACATTGCATCTGGGTCCTGGGGGAAAGGGGCATATGGGAAATGGGTTCTTACATTTGAATTTGTTATTACATGAATTTTCTTGATGGTCTCTCAAGTTATTCTGCATTCAATTTGGTCCCATTTGATGAAATATGTGCTAATCTGCTGCTTGATTTTTTGAACGTGATTCGCATGTTTCCAAAATACATATGCTTACATTTTTGATTATCATGTTATTATATGATTTTTGATAGTTTCATTTTTCACTCTGTTTCCTCACTTATGAGTGTGTAACTGATCATTTTCTTATTTCTTTGCTGTAGGAGTTGTAAATGGAAAGAAAAGTAAAGGAAAAATATGTTTGGGCATTTAAAATTGTGACTGATGGTATCCAAATGCAACTAATTCAAAGATTTTGGGGCCTATTTGCAATGAAATCCTGACCACGGGAATTCAGAAGTAATTTCTCCCTTTGATTATCATGGGGGGTCTTCAACGTGGGCCGAGACGGCACCGGGTAGCAAGCAAGCCTTCCAGCACAGCGTCGGGAAGGGGAGGAGGCCTCGGCAAGTGGAACTGGGGGTTCAAGCGCGGCATCAGGGAGGGGAAAAGAAGGAAGATCGCTACAGATATCGATCGCCGACGTCCGGCGAGCGGTGGATATGACAGCGGCGGAAGGAGCGGGCCTCCGAGCGCTGCATCGGGAAAGGGGGGAGACCGGAGCGAGCCTACGAACGCTTCGTCGAGAAGGACGGAGGAGACCGTCGCAAGCCCTCGAGCGCGGCGTTGAAAAGGGAGAAGGAGATCGGAGCGAGCCCTCGAGTTAGGAGGAGGAGATAGGCCGGTCCTTCGACTTTGCGTTAGCAGTAGCAGGCGGCAAATTACTGATAGGTCACTGGACTTAATCCATAATTATATTTGAGTTCATATTTTTAAAAGCACACTATATTTTTTTAAAATCCTTCGCTTAGGTCTTTAGAATTTAAAATAGTGGCTTAAAAGTAAGCCATAAAAGGAACCTAATAGCTCCTATAATTTTAATTAGGGACTTCAATAAAAAAAAATTTAAAAATATATTATAAGTAAATGATAGAGACCTAATAGTAATTTACCTTATATCTTTTTTGTTTATGTTTTTTCCTTTTGTTATTTATAAAAGGAAATTAAAAAAATTCTTCACAATTTTTTTTTTTAAATATAATGATATGTGTGGTTTGACCCAGAAATTTAGAAGCTAGCTAAAAAATAAAAAACAGCATAAATTGTTAGAATTACATTATTATAAAAGTAAGAAAAATAAATGGGAAACTTAAAGACTATTGTGGGCCAATGTGTGCTACATAAAATGTTGAAAAGTGAAGATGAGAAAAGGTAATTAAAATAATCTACGATATTTGGGTCCTCTTCCTTTACTTCTTTGTCTATTTTATTGAGTTCTTGACAGTTGTCGGAGTAATTTTTTTATTTTTATTCAAGTTTTTTTGAAATTAAAGTTCATAAAAATAAAAATATATTTTTCTAAATCTCTTCTGTTTAAAATTTAGAAAAACAAATTATAAGTTAGAGTCAGAATAACAATTGAAAATATTAAAACATATTTGAATGCTTTGATATATTTTCTTAATCTTTTAAAATGAGAATTAAAGAGACAAATTTTCACTAAATTCATTAAAAAGAACTAGCATGGAAAAAATTTTGTGGGAGAAATTTTAATGACATTTTTATTTTTTGTAAACTTAAATAAAATTTGTATTATACTTTAGATGTTCAATGAAATTACTACTAAATTTTTTTAGGCTGTAACACAAACTTTAAGCTTCAACTTTCCATCAAAAAAAAAATTGGTGATTAATTTAATTAGGATGGTAATTTATTTGAATAACATCAGATAGATTTAGAATTTAGGGTTAATAGCTAAATAAACTACTAAGAACTCGTTTTCTTACATGTTACTATTGAAAATAACTTACATTACATTATTAACACAAAAAAAAGAAAATTATTAACCATTCAAATTAAAAAAAAATTCATTTTCTTCTAAAATACTAGGAATATTATTTATTTAAAAAAATAAGTAAAATCTGTCTAAAATCAAAGCATCTCAAGTTCAAATAGTACTATCAAAGTTTTCAAGTAGAGTGGAAAAAAGCAAATAAAAAACTTTCAAAAAAATTAAAGAAATTTATATGTACATGAGAGCAAACAAGAAGGACCAAAATGTTTAAAGAAATTAAAGAAATTCATATGTATATGAGAGCAAACAAGAAGGACCAAAATGTTTAAAGAGTCATTCCATGCTGAGGATAACATCAAAATTTTCAGAGTTCAAGAAGTTCAGAGGATAACAATGGGTGGAGAAATTACGAGGAGGTGATCTAAGTCCTAATGATAAAATGCTTAGGTTTTCTAACACGTACAAAATAATGAGATAATATCAAATATTATATGATCATGTAAACATATATCATGATATATATATTGTAAAAAATAAATTTCTGATCATGTAAAAATCACTGGTTGGCGGAGGCTGAGGAGCACCTCTGCTGCTTCCATGTCCTGCTTGTCAACGGCGACATCTATCACCATCGAAGAGAACCTCCTCCGATCCTCCCTGCCATCATCACCATCAACGGGATCATCAGAGCATAGAGCGAGGAAGAAGAGAACGCCGCCCTTCATCTTCTCCAAGGCGACGTCTTTGCGGAAGCTCGCACATCCCTAACGATGGGTCAGAGATGAGATGAGATGAGATTAGCTCGCACTATGCCAAGATTAGGTGGGTCACATCCCTAACCGACGTCTTGAAGCTGAGATGAGCGCTGAGTGCTGAGTGTTCTTTCTCCATGGAAATTTCTCTCTCTAATCTGCCTAAAACTATGGTTTTCATTATTACAATCCCCTCTCTCTTTGGCATTGTAAATGAAAAGCATTAATGAATTTATTTTAGATGTTAATAAAAAATTGTGATAAAAAATAATAATTTTTATATTAAGAAATTGTGAACAAGTAAATTAAAATTATTTTAGATAGAAATAAATTTTTATATAATTTAAATTTTTTCAAATTTAAATTTAACTTTATTAGTTTGAAAAAATAAGGAAATGCAAGTTTAGTGTTTTTACTAATTTATATTTAAAAAAAAAATAATATTTGTGCATGACTTAAACTAAAAAATTAGATATATATTTAATATATTTTAATATATTAAATGAGAAATATATTCTCATTAAATATTTGAAATTTATATATAGTTAAAACTTAAAATTATTAATGCTTATTCATTTAATATATTTATTTTACTATTACAATAAAAATAAATTAAAAATTTAAAAAATAAAATAAAAATTTAAGATAACTTTTCAAATTTAAAGCATTCAATTAAAATTATTAAATAAAAACTGATTTTTCTTATTTACTCTTAAAACTACCATCTCGTCTCCTATTATAATCATTTTTTACAAGATTTAGTTGAAATTTAAACAATGTGGTACTAACTTTGACTATAACTAATATTCTAATTTCATCTTCTTTTTTTTTTTGTGCGTATGCAAATTTTAAAAAAAACATAAGTTTTTTTATTATTTTACGATCTTTATTTTACTTTTAAATTTCGTACTATAAACAAAGTAAACAGAACATCATTATCGATTTTAAAATTTTATTATTGTAATTTCTTTAAAATTATTATTTCATGTTAAACATTTGCAGAGTTTTATCATTGTATTCTTTCTAAAATTATTACTTCATATTAAATATATATCAGCAGAGTACCTTCAAAATATGTAATACATAAATCACTTATTTTAAAATTCTCATTAGGAAAAATCTCTGTTTGCTGTTGTAAATTATGCAAACCTATTATAAAACTGAGCTGGTAAACTTTAAAAAAAATATATTTTTCACTTTTTTTTTTTTTTTTGAAGGTAAAAAAATATATTTTTCACTATTTCCAATAATTATATTTCACCTATAAAAATGCTGTAAATACACTTAGGCATATTAAACAAATACTGCCTCGCGCATAATTAAATAGTAATTAACTTAATTAACGTGTGTCTTTCGTTAAGAACATTAGCTTAACGAAAATTATCTTCCAGTAATGCTAATTAGGCATTAATATGATATTTGCATTCAAGCAAATATAAACTTTATCACTTTTATTTATTTAAGGGGGCAATTAGATTATCAATGTTTTAATCATAATTTATTAGTCAATTATTTAAATTTCTGAAATCAATCACCTCCATAACAAAAATATTGTATTCAATCATGCATCATATATAAAACCAGAAAATTTAATTCATAAGTTTAGATTTATATATATATATATAGTAAATTTACACCACTCATCAAGCATTTATTATATATAAACATCATATAAAAAATAATTGAAATAACTAAAAATTGGCAGCATGTAGGCCTATCAACGGATCGGATTCGGGTCGAGTTCCAAATTCATATATGTCGGATCGGATTATACATTGGATCGGGTCATGGTCGATCCATATCCTCTCGGGTAGGAAATTAGATCGGTTCGGAACTCGAGTTTTCGGATTTAATCCATTTACAATAAAAATAGTTATTTTTAAGTAATTTTAATAATCAAATTTAAAATAATATTCAACTTGCAGAACGGAATTCCTCTTCCTTCTGAGCAGCAGGTTGAGCTCCAGACCGCTGAAGGGAGGAGGCAGGGCGCAGGGAGGTGCACCATGAGGGGACTTCACCATGGACTCCCGTCATGAACTCTTTTGCCGTCCCATGGGCCTGGCGGGCCATGGACTCGGCGCACAGCCCATGGGCCTTTGGAGGCCTTGTTGGGCTATACCGAAGGAGCTTTGCGTATATTCGCTGAGCAGGTGGAACATGTAGTCGTACACGTGGCTCATCTCCAGATTCTCGTGAATGAAGTCGCTGCCTGCTTTTCCGATTTCTTGAAGTTTATAAAAAATAACACAAAGCTCTTGTTCCTTAGTATGTTTGCGGATTAAAGTTTGTTGAGAAGAATCAAAAACAAACCCTAGAATTCATTCCAGATGATCTCCACCAGATCACTAGAAGTTCGATCAGACGATTTGACCTTAAGGATCAATGTGACGTCCGTGGTCGAAGAGGACAGAGAGTGATCGCCGGGTGATATTCTAAGAGAAAGAAATCACTGAAGCAAAGCGCAGCTCCTGGCAGGCTTCTAGACAAATAATGAGTCATGAGAGGGGCACAGAAATGAATCGTCCCACATCGAAAAGGGAGTGAGATCCTGAGCTGTATAAATAGATAACGTGATTTCAAATTGTAGAGGCACATTTTAGGGCAAAATCGAGAGGCTAATGATGAAAAACACTACAATTATGCGTATTTGGGCTAGAATAGCACTAAGATGGGTGACCTGCTAGGAAGTGTTCAAATCACATAGTTTTTTCTAAAATCAAAGCGGATAATACCTCTACATTAAGATCACGAGATATTACAATCAAATTGTATATAGGATCAGGCCAAAAATAATAAATATTGAAACGTTTGATAATAGGATCGAGCGATAGAATGTATAGATCAAAGTATTATTGTTTAGAGTCTACAAAGAATCTCAATCGAACCATCCAGCATATAGATTGAACTGCTGATTAATGTATTCATAATAAGTAATTATACGACTATTTTCTCACTATTTAAAAGTACTAATTCTCATTGCGATACCCACAAAAAATGCCTGAGCAAAGTCGGCAAATAAGTATACAGACTTTACAATAAGTCAAATCTAAAATTATATAAAATAATAATTTATTTATGTATATGTTTATATAATATATCAATATTATTTATGCTATACATATAATTTCGAGCCAAATCGAATCATGTTTCGAGCGAGCTAGCGAGCTAGGTCCAACTCGAAATTGGCTCGAAATGAACTTCGAGCCAAATCCTTAGCTCATGATTTGATTCAAAATTTTCGAACCGATTTCGAGTCAATTTAAAAATCGAACGAGTTCCGAGCGAATTTCGAGTTTCGGATATTTTTAACAGGCTCAACTGAAATATACATACTGGTGCTGTTGATTGTTTTCTACAGGAGATATAGGCATTTTGAAGATATATATATATATATATATATATATATATATATATATAGGTGGCAATTGTTAATGGTAAAATCGAGCCAATTTTGATTTAATTCGACCATGGATTGAACTTTGTTCGATAAAACCACTACTATGAATATAGAACAAATTCGAATTGAGCTCAATTCAAATTAAATATCAATCCAAATATTGAGTAATTACCAAACTCTCACCCCTAACCGTTGCTTCTAAATGAAACTGATGTTATAAATGAATAGTTGCAACTTATAGTATAGATGAAAATTTTCATTGCATCAAATCTGTTGATACAACCAAACCTCATGTTATGATGTTATTCGATCTCATAATTTCTTTTCTTTTTTGGTGCACTTATTTTAGAATTAAGAGGTGACTAAATGGGAAAGTTGATACTAGCAACAAACTGCTGTTGTCTGCTATCTAGTGGATTAGGTATCAACTTATAATTAATGTTAGGGTAAAATTTCACCCAGGTCCCTTAGTTTTACGGTTTAATAACTCACAGGTTCACGTTTTTAAAATTATAACATCGAAGTCTCTGAGTTTTTAATAAATAATCGAATAGGTCCTTTTTTATTTTTTTATTATTAATTTTTTTTTAAATTATCATTATACCCCTCCTTCTCTCTCTCCTCTCAATCCCTACGCACTCGAGAGAGAGAGAGGATATAATGATAATTTTTAAAAAATTTAATAATAACAAATGAAAAAGGACTTATTCAATAATTTATTAAAAACTCAGAGACCCCGATGTTATAATTTTAAAAACGTGGACATGTATGTTATTGAGCCTTAAACTCAGGGACCTGAGTGTAATTTACCCTTAATGTTATAATAATAATAATGGGCCAATGTTTCATTTATAACTTAATACCTTCAATTAGAGAACTGAAGTGTGCTGTGGACATCCTCTGTCAAAAAAAAAAAAAAAAAGTCTGTAAAAAGAGTAATAAGAGAATATTAATGGTATGAATTTAAAATTTTTTAAAAAAATATTAAAAGTAAATTAGAATATTATGCTAGGGGATTTTGTTTGTAACATTAAGTAAATTATTGGGATTTTTCAATAAATTTTTAAAGATTATGAATAGAGAAATAATAATAAATTAACTATAGGGACTTTATTAGTAATTAACTTTTTTTTTTGTAAATTTTTTTAAATTTAGCTTATGATTTTGTTTTTATTTAAGTGGTATTAAACCACATAATTCTTCTATATTTGTTTTCCTTTTTACAATCGTTTTCAATCGAATCAAAAGTTAGATTGAATCGTGGTTGACTTAGATCGGATTTACGCCTTAAGATGAATTTGGTCTACAGACCAGATAGACATTTAAGTTGCGGATTTTTTTTTTTAAATTTTATAAAATGGCAGTTATTTGCTAGTTTTTATTAATGCATACGTGTGTAATAATGAAAATGTCAAAACCTAGGCATTATTGATCATATTATCTTCTTAAGTGTAAATAAACATAATAAACAAAATATATCAAATTAAAATGAGTGTATATTATATAATGAACATTTCACATTATCTGTCTCTACAAATATTTTAATAACATTTTAATTTAACCAATATTGTGAAAATTATATATGTAAATTTAGTTCGTCATCACTGTGTATAAATTGAATTTAGTTCTGATTACATTCAATGTTACTCGATATTAGAATGAACTATAATTATGTTGTGTGATAATACGTGTAGCTAATTTTATAAAAATTTATAAAATTATTATTTAAAGGTAATATATAATGTATATATTAAAATAATATTGAACTAAATTTTTCATAATTCAAAATTGAATGATAATATTTTAAAAAATATTTAAAATAAAGAGAAATAAAATTAAAATTCTCCAATATATATATATATAGTGGTTTAAGTATAATATCATGAAAGATTTATAGCCAACATCAAAAGTCAATAAAAAAATAATGAATATGTAAAATAATAAATATATAAATATCAAATAAAATCATTCGGATTATCAAAAATACTTAATATTTGTAAACTTTTTTATCCATCTTTGTTATAGTAAAGATAAAGAAGAAAATATTATTATAAGAGTTAAAGAAGTAAAAATTATTATTAAAAAATTAGATCAAATTTTAATCAAATCAGAATATATAGTTTTGACCTAGATCTCATTCAATAAATATATACTACTTTTATCACAGTCACAAAATCACACAAATAATTTCATTCTAATAGATAGATAAAATTATATGAGAGTGAAATCATCCCTCTCCTTAATGGTATAAGATTATAAAACTCTTATTTCATTAATTAAGATTTTATGCACCTACAACATATATAATACAAAATTTACGTCCACTAAATAAGAAACATTAATTTCATTCAACCACTAAACAAATAGGTATTAAAATATATATTTATTCAAAAAAATAAATATAACTTAAAATTAGATAAATATCAATTAAAAAAATATAATTACATAAAATAATATTCTAAAAGAATACCCATCTGATCTCAAACTAACCTATATTTTTTGGACAAATTCTTAATGCGGTAACCAAACAAGCCATTCGACCAGAGCGAACGGATGATCCAATCAGCTACTAGACCGTCAAGTCAGCCAATTGAACAATTTGTTTGGCTGCTTAGCAACTTGAAATCATTTGCGGTGTTATGCACAAAGCAGGGACCGCTAACTACGTGGTTCTCTGCGATTGGCACGCGGATGCGAACCCAATACGTTTTCCTAAATAATAGATGTAAGTTTGAAATAACTTCAATATGAATAAAGATGCAACAATGAAAACTTACACATTACTTCCCAAGTGCATAATTCTAAGATATTATGAGCATATTAAGCCAGGCCATCCATCAAGAAGTAAAGCAGGCACTCCCCACACACCACAACATAAAAAAGGATGACAAACAATCAAAAATCCAGGAAAAATGTCAGAAAATACTGCATTGTCCCAGATTATACATTTTCATGAATGATAAATCTTTCGCAAATACAACCAGCAAGAATAAGGATACAAAAGAGAAAATGATTCATGACTTGAAAAGATAAAAGAGAAAAAGGCAGGGGTGAATGAAGGATGGCATAAAGTTAAAATCAATTATTTGGGACCCTTTTTGCGAGTGAGTATCTCATGCTCCTTCAGGCGATGCTGAAATCGGGCCAGGCGAGCTTGCAGGCTGACCAGGCCGGCAGCCTTGCGCGAGAGAAGGAAGCTGAGCTGCGAAACATAGCTGTCAATTTGGCTTCCAGGGCGATCAACATCTGCCAGTATATTCATCTCCTGTGCAGAATTCAGTAGTTCAGTGAAGAATTATCGAGTTCATGTTCTCATTCAAAAGAAGATGCCAGATTTCAGTTTTAACTGAGTAACTTTATGACGGCGTAGCAGGACAAGTAGATTGAGGCTCAAGCAGTAATCATCATAAAACTATGCCAAGAAAAGTTAAAACAAAAACAAGTACTCAATCACAAACCAGTTGCAGTCTACATGAGTTTCTCTTCTCAAATGCAAAAACTTAATCTCCTGAAAACCTTCAGTAGATTTAACGAATTCTCGTCACAATTCGTTCGTATATTGGGTTGTTTATGAAGCAAATTTTAGTTTACGCTAACCTATCCGTGTAACCTCAAGCCAAATCACTCTGTTAGTCCACTTCTATTTCTCATGTTCCCTTCATCTTTATTGTGTTTTCTCAGCTTCTCGCTACATCTTCATCTCAAGTTCCTGTTTAAGCACATCTAAAATGTAAATAGAAATGAAGACTTCAAGCTTAACATTACTAATGTGGCCGGTCCATAGTTCTTTCTAAATAGTTATTGCGTCACCAATATATATCCTCAACTAATTTGTCCTCAAAGCTCAAAAAATTATTATCATGAGACAAGACCATAAGTTCAATAAAGATTGATGAAAACCTTTAAGGGATCTCTGGGATCTCTTCCTCCATTGTCGATCTTCATAACAAAAATCCAAATTAGTTGTCATATTCAATTAATCTTTTCTTGTCTTTCTACCATTCTCACCACTAGCTCATAAGCTCAAATTCCTTAAAATAAATAGAACTTCACAAAACCTTCTCTATTTTAAAATTTTGGGGATATATCAAGCAGATGTCTAATCCTGATGAACAACAAAATCCTTCCAAAAAAGACAAATGTTGGCTGATTATTCCACTCTCTCAAAGTGGCATGCAGTTAGAAAATCTTTAGGGTTGTCTGAGTTAAACAATTTAGTGTTACCCAAACTTGCATAAACTTGTATGTCGATAATTTCTAGCACTTCTGAAAGGGTTGAAGAATTATCGTTCAACTAAAAATGGATTGACAGTAGCATGGAAACATCACAGGAAGAGAGCTTCAAAACAAAAAACAAGCAATTAACGAGATTGATGCCGTGACTTAGGCATAACTATGAAAGCATGGTTTCTGGTCCTTTGAACACATGCCATAACAACAGTAGTTTATAAAGGTTAGAGGAGCTTACTTCCCGAACAATCTCCATTGTATTCTCGATTTCTTTCCTGTGTGCTGCTATTAAAGCCTCTTCCTCCTGCATAAATTTATAAAAAAAGAAAAAAAAAATCATCACCTAACAATAAAAATTCAGTAGAATGCATAGCAACACTGCCACAGGCAACAAAGTCATCAATAAAAGTATGAACAGAATATGCACCTCAAGCAAAGCATTTATTTCACCATCACCCAATGGAGCTTCCTGTTCAATTTGTTGCTTATAGCTTGTGGCAGGCCCATCAGAAGGAATATCTCTTCTAGACCAGCCTGTTCTTTTTTCAGATTTTTCTTCACTAGGAGCTTTTCTGCGTGTTGGAGAGACCTTTGACGCCTTTGGCTCATCTTGACCATCAAAAGTGTTCTGAACCGAAGAAAATGATTTATTTGAAGGACCGCCATAGCTGTTCTTAGCTTCAATCTTTTCCCTCTCTGATGAAATAATAGATGTCCAGCCTTCTTCCCTTTCATTATAACTGTAGCTTGGCGCAGTAGTTGCTGAGTTTCTGTTCATTGTATAAGTGGAACTGTATGCAAAGGCATCAAGACTCCTTTGAGGTATTTCCACAGGTTTAAAATCATTATTCCGCTCAACAAGTTCTTCTGTCTCATCTATGAAGGGGAATGCTGAAGCTGATGAAGATTCTTTCCCCAAAAGTACAGATTGGCCAGGAGGTTGATCCTTTCTAGAATTGCCGCTCTTTGAAAGACTCTTAACCCTGTTAATTTAACAGAAATTCATCATTGATGAGATAAAAATGCAAAATAATGAACCCAAAATTTCAACGAATCTTCTGAAGTTATACCAGATGATACATACCTGTCGGCATATCTCAAAGTGTTCAGTGTATGTTCACAAGAACCAGCATTTGGAGAAATGCAAGAAATCATAACAGTTCTTGAATTGCCAACAAAAGAGTCACGCAGCACCTCGGTTAGTTTGCTACCTCGAAAAGGAATGTGAATTTGATCATTGTCAAGTGCACGGATGCATTCTTTTAAAGCTAGAAGACTCTTGTTAATTTCTGCTCCTTCAATACTTAAGAGTACAAAAAGATGAGATAAATCAGCACATAGCATAGAATAAAAATTACTTAGATTACAACAGTTAGTTAATATGACAGACAACAAAAAAATTCATGATTTTGGGTAAGTGGTGTTGATACCATGAAAGTTTCAATGAAGCATACCGTGTTTGACGATCATTATCAGTTGTATCTGCACCACGCTCACTACCAGCAAGATCAATAAAAGAGATTTTTCCTATGACTTTCCCACTCTTGGCTTCAGTAGCATCACTTTGCCTTCTCGTGTCAGTGACCTCTTTATGCTTTTTAACAGCAAGCTGTAAAATAGCATGAGATCTTGATGATTCCTCATTGGCTCCGGTGGAACCTGTACTTCGGGCAGCATTTCCTTTCTCAATAAATTCATTAACTATCTGAACGTCTGACACCTCAAACTCTTGCAATCCAACTATGCAGACTTGTTGTCTACCATCTTCCCTCATGCATAGTTTCCTAATAAAATCATAAGAAATTTCAGATTAATATATTTAACACTGCACTGGAACTACTTTACCGGTTTGCATTTCCAAAAAGAAAACGTACTTAAATCAGTTCAAGTCTACCAAATAACAATGTGACACTAAAATAACAAGGCACAGACCCTCCACAATATTTTTAAACACGAGATGATTTGTTGCCAACAAGATCCAGATCCTCCACAAAACTTATGACAGAAGATTGAAGTTTGTTGTTAAAAAGATACAGGTCCACCAGAAAACATTTACAGCATAAGAAGTAACTTTTTTTTGTTGAGCACATATGAAAAGGGTACAAATTTTCATGGGCAAAACCAAGCTACACAATACAAATTTTACAAGTTTCAAATGGCATAAAAAATTCATGTTCATCAAAATCAAAGCGCTAGGTTGTGCAGATAATATAATTCAGCGGTCTGTTTAGCACAGTACGCACATGGAAACAAGACAGGCAGGCTTTTCTCACAATTATAAACATGATCACATATAATCCAGTAAGAACCCATAAAAGTTCAGTGTCACTTCACAAGATGTAAGAAAATCAAAATAAATGAAGGATATCATGGAAATTTTCAATGAGTCATTACATCCATTTTTTAAATGTTTTTCAGATTTATCAAAATTGAGTCATCCAAACACAAATAACTCCATTTAATTAGCATTCCAGCGAATCACAGCCAAACCACAAAGATTTCACATCACATCTTCCTTTTTGAAGCACTCTATAGTTGCAAGCAGCCCTGAACTAGTCACGCCAGTTAACCCCATGGCCAAATGTAGAATTTCTATATACTTTTCAGTAGTGTCATAAGTCAGGTCAAATCAACAAAAAGATGCTATTTGACGCTTAGTTTGTCTTTCCAAAAACTAGCATTTTGAATGACAATTATGAGAAAAAAAAAAACCAAAGAGAAACCAAGTGCTTGCATAAAATTGTTTCTATTTCAATTTGTCTACATAACGTCAAATACCATTTAATTCCAGAACTTACTAACACTAGCTATGGATGACAATCTAAAACTAAAGACATTTAAACTGCCTACAGTGAGATATGTACGGTAATCAACTTCATACTGCCGTACAGATATAGGTCTAATGTATTCACTCATCATGGGGAGGACCCCATGGCATTTGGCAATCCTCAAACAAAGTTCTATACAAATCCAAACAAAATGCCATTAGAAGCTAACTCACGAGGTTTAAAATAATATCAGTACTATATTCCTTTAATTTCTCTACAACTTCATTATTAATGAATTGTAGTTGTCCTATGGCAATTTGAAGTTTTTAAGTCTGTCCATCTTTTACTGAACGAGCAAGGTGCCAGGTTTGCAATGCTGCGGCAAGGTGGGCATGTATTCTTGTTTGATAAGCACTGGATGTTATAGGACTGATGAGATGGGATGGAGTTTGGCCGACCAGTTCGATCACCATCCTTAGCATAGAGTCTAAACCATATAAACTAACTCAATGAAGCTAACTTGTCAACAATACAATTAGCCGGATACATTGACTATATGAATATCAGCTGATTCGAAAATATAAGCAAACACAAGTAGCTTCATTTCCTAGAAGGATGATAAAATGGAAAACATATGACATACAAATTATTAATTAAATTTTTTCACAGATTAGTAAAATAAATTATCATTCAGCTATTGTCAGGAAGTGTACCTCCTATCACTGAGTAGATCAAAAAGTTTTCCACCATAGATTTCAAAATAGCTAAGCCACAATTTAAGCCTCTGGTTGCGAAACTGAGGCTGATGTAACATCCGAACAATATCTCCAGCAGCTCGGAGAGGTAAAGGTTTCATGGTGTATGTCTTGCCACTACCTAAAAAAAAACAAAACAAGATCATGCAGTTAGGCAGGCTCCATTAAAAACTGTAATTTAGTTGTTAAATCTCTAGCTAGCATCTGACCTAAAATCTTGAGCTAGTGGAATAGGACCTAGAATAAATTTATATTCTTACGCACTGCCTCACATGAAAGCTAATTTGCGACATGGATACAGTTTAGCAAGCTTTTAAGCTTATACAAGAGATGATTGGGAGATACTAGGTGTAATATTTGGAAGTTAAATTTCAAGTTTTAAATATAAAGTGTAATTAAATTTTGTGTTAAATATATTAATTAAAAAATTAATATTTAAATAATGTTATAAATATGTTTATAGTATAATGTAACTCAAAAATGGGATTTAAAATTTGTTAAAATTGAGTTGAGTTTTATATGAAAAAAATTGGATTTAAGTGTAAGAATTTTGATTGTAAGGAGGTGAAAAATAGGAGACCAAAATGCAATTGTTCCATTATAATGGAATAATAAAGAGCTTGCTTCTTATGCAAACCACTCTTCCCTCTCTATTGTGCGCCTCAGAGGAGCAGGAGGAGGAGAAGAAGAAGAGGAGGAGGATGATGACGACAAAAAAGGTAAGGAAACAGAGAGAGAGGAACAGGAAGTGGAGTGCTCAGCTATGGAAACAAAGGGATGGAGAGTGCTATTAATAAATTATATATATTTGATATTTTGATAATTTTGAAATTTTTAAGGTTAAATGAACCCAATTTATTATGAAATTAATGTGTGAGTAGACCTCACCTCGTTAATCATAATGGTATGAGATTTGTGCGAAGGCGATTTCAATTCGACAATGAATAGATTAAATTTTCTTGGCTGAGAAAATTTAATTTATATGATTTATTATATATATAATATTTAGATATATTTGTATTTAATTAACACCTATAAAATTCTGAATAGAAAAATTACTAAAGTCTTCAATTTCGGCAATTGGATCGATTCTAAATTAAGGTGAGGGGGGACCAACTCATGTGATCTGTTTATTGATTGAATACCTGTTTTTATTTATGCACATTTATTTTTATTAAAATTATTATGCTTTAATGGTTGCACTATATGTATGAATTTATGCGGTAAATTGGCTATACAGCATGCTTTTTATGAAATACTGTGACCCCATTGAGATAATGATGTTATATGCGTCATTATTATATTTTATAGAAATATTTTGCTATGTAGAATATTGACATTGAATGAATGGTGTATACTGATAGAAATAAAAGTAAGAGTACTCAAAGATATTGTCAATCCCTAGCTCAAACTATATTGTGATATTGTGATTGTGCTGTATAGAAGAATTCCAATTGCACTACTGACGGAAGTAAGTCCTCAATTGAGTATACAGTATCGGGGCTTTCCCATTGCACTACTGATGGAAGTAAGTCCGCGAGTGGTCACAGATTGATATTGATGTTGAGACTGACCTGAGGTTTTCTCATTGCAATGCTGATGAAAGTAAGTTTCTCGGTCAAGTTGTGATTGAGAGATTTGACAATAGTCTAAAGTAGCTCTAGGGCTTTAACTTAAAAGATGTATAAAATAAACTAAAAACAAAAAATGAAATTCTATAGTTATTGTTATCGATACCACTCTTGCATTATTGCCAATATTGTTTTGACATATTAAGCATATTATTATTGTGAATAGTGTTGTTAAAACTTATGTTTGATTTATTGTATCTCTAACATGCTATCATATTAATATTTTCATATGAGGTTGGTTAAAAAATTCTAAGTCGTAAGACTTACTCCCTCAAATATCTTTAGGTTTGCAAGTTGTTGCTCAGAAGAGGGAGTGATTGATAGTGTTATTTCGAGCACCAAAGTTTCTCTTTTGTATTTAGCTTTTTGTAAGAACACCTATATGTAGTATACAATGGTTTGAATGTAAATATTTAATCTTGTTACTGTTTATATATCTTGCTTAATACTAGCTTAAAATTGTTTTTATAGCGCACTGTGATGATGTAATATAAGCTAATACGGTGGCATCAATCACCATGACCTGTTATTTTCTGGCTTGATTTATTATTCTGTTGCTAATTATTATTGTCTTTTTGAGCCAGGACGTGACACTAGGACTCCAACTGAAGACACCTTTGATATCATATTTAATCTCTAGTTATCACCTTACCGAAAAGCTTAAGCTAATTGATCATGGCCTACGATAATAAAATATTCCTATATAGCAAGAAGAACATGACGTGCTGTGCATAGTGGTTTTAAGAAAGAGCAAGTGCCTGATTATAGAATTAGCATATGAATGGGTATAAGATTTTAATCAGTACCCAGAATGATGCAAGTTAACATTGGTTGCATGTGTGATTATCCAAAAAAAAAAACAATGGTTGTGTGCGTGACTACAAAACCGATTTTCTAACTCCCTGGAAATTGTTACAATTCAGTTGGCAATCCTCATTTTATGAAAGCACCACGTGTATATTGCCATAACAAAAACTTTTAGATATAGTCAAAACATTCATCCACTTAATTAAAAAAAAAATTCATCCGATCCTAACTTCACTACAAATCATCAAACATTCAATCCAGGCAAGCTGAAAGCTATAACTCCTAAATGTTGTCTTCTGAAATTCCATGAATGTTGTCTTGAGCAACACTCAAGGACCATCTCTCTTGCAAGCACTATTCTTTTCTCCGTCATACTTCTAAACTGACTGTTTTTAAGTAACTTAAAAATCCAGCCTTATGTCAAGTAAGTGTAGATACAATGCAATGAGACAATAAGATACTATCTTGTTTCCACGAGCTACATCTGCTAACCAACCAACTTGCAGATAATTGAAGCAATTAAATTTGTAATAGAAGTTACATACAAGATTATTGCTTAAGCACATTCATAACTACCAGCATTAAGGTAGCTTACCACACAACGCTCTTGAAAAGTAGAAATTCTAGTAAACACAACAAAGGGAGAAATAAATGAGAAAAGGGATTGGCAACAACTGATGCTTGGGATATTCCATATTTCTCAAAGCTTCTCACCAGGCATGCGCAAAAAACTAATTCCACAACCAAACAAATAATAAAATAAGAAATGATTCATTTCTGCCTTCTATCATCTTACTAAAATAATTGATGCAAGCAACATGGATCAGATCTTAAAGTCTCTGTAAGCTAATAACTACAAGCCATTACACCTTATTTGGAAATCCTATGTAGCCAAAAACAATTGACTAAACATTGAAGCCAAGTAGGATTCCTGTCGCAATGGCATCAAGTAGATAAAAAGTTGCTTTTGCCTGGTAACAATGGTGCCAAATAGGAAATCTTAGCCGGCTTCAAAGTTTTTGGTTAATTTTTTAGACTATGTAGCCCTTGAGGTATATTGCAACTCCCAAGGTAAAATAAATCAAGTTTTCACTATTTATGGTATTCTTCAAAACAATGTAGGAGTGGATAAATATAAGACAAATGAGGTGTAAGACAACAAAAGTGTACTGTGCATTAGATTACTATGGTTCACCGGAAAAAAAAAGTATGACAAAAGATTGTGCTATATCACCCACCTGTCTGACCATAAGCAAAACATGTGGCTTTTGTGTGCTCAAAGATGGTTGGTATTATAGGCTCAACAGTCACACGATACACCTGTTTAGTTAAAATGGACAAGCAAAATGAAGACAAGTACAAAACAAAGATACAAACAGCATAACCTACCAAGCAAAAAAAGAAGGTTGAACAAGATAAACTATATGAAAAGCTAACAAGAAAAGCAAGGGATAATACCTCATCGTTACTGACATGTTCATCAAGAACAGCATCAAAGCAAAACTCATGTTTCTCCACATATGCGGTCAAGTCCACCTTTCATTCAAACAATAACAGGAAGATTATTGCATTAAATACACACAATAAAGGAAACCTCCAAGCTTCCAAAAAAACTGGCAGAATGGAAGTTGGGTGGATACAAATATGATTACATTTAAGATAAAAAAAAAATTTACATCATAAATCTGACAAAACTACCACGCAATACAAAGAAGAAAAATGTAAAACTTCAGGGTCACTGTCTTCAGAAAAAGCTAGCCAAGAATTAGAAGAAAGAAAAACGCAGATAAACAGAGAAGACTAAATAACTAGACACTTGTCAAAGCCATGATGTCTAAGTTGCAGGTTCTCATGCCAATGGAATACTAATTGGTTTTATGTGACTTTAAATGTGCAGCCTGCTGTGTTATTACTTTACCGAAGAAAGTTAAACTAATGACAACAAGAAAGATCCATCAGTTCTCATCGTCAGGGTTGGCGACTAGAGCTTCATTACAAAAGCGCATGTTTTCACTCTCCCATCAACCAGCTAATGTGAAAGAAAATCATTCGGTTGCCAGTCAATAATTCCATCCTTATGTTATTTAGAACAATGTGACAACCTACTGCACAATAATGAAACAAACCTAACGCATATACAAGACATGATCTTGCAAAAAATTTAATTTGATTTTATTTTTATTTTTATTTTTATTTTCAGTTTTATTTTATTTTTTTGCATGGAAGCAAAGACCATCTAAGGTTTCAGTCAGGTTAGACAAAAGAACTTCTCATGCCATTCAAAAACTCTAGATTAGTTCATATTTTCATTTTCATTTATTCCTATAACATATGCATATAAATTGGCAGCAGTATTGGATAATAAAGAGATCATTCACATCTTAGAATAGAGATATTTAACACGGTTGAGTGTCACAAAATGGAAATGTCTAAAATGAACGAGCGCAGCAGTAAGATTAGTATTGATGACGTAATACGTGACTATAATATGAGGAATATGTGTAAGAGAAAATTTTTTATAAAATAGTCTAAAGTCCTTTGGACATGTATGTTGACGAGCACAATAGGGAGATACATTATTGTAAAAAATACATGAAAGAAAAGTAAATGGTGAAAAGTAGAAGTGTCAGGATTATACAAAAGATCCACAAAATCAATATAAAAATTGCATCTAAAGAATCAAATGTTTAGAAAAGGGCATTAACAAGAGGGTGAACAACAATATTTAGAGATATTCTAAAAACCTATACCAGACTACCGACAGAACTTGTATCTCGATAAATGCTAGACATGACATAAAAAAGATACTTTATAAGAAGGGCAAAGCTTTGATGAGGTACTTTCTGAGCACAACTGTAACTATACAAACTTTGATGCCCTCCAACAGAGAGATCCTTAATTCAAAAATGGTACATAGCAACCAAGAATAATTAGAAAGTCCTTGACACAATAAGAAAGAGCTGTAGGAATCCAGATAAATCTAGAGACCCGCTAAACCCCAACAGGGTTTCGTATTACACCAAAATGGATCATTATTCATTCGCTAAAAAAAAAGGGATCATTATAGATTTATGGAGGAGAAAAAAGCACAGACATTTGGTCCAACTAGTCATGTATTTGACCGTCATATATTCAATTTCAAGGCATAAAAGCAATTTTATGACATTGTTAAAAGAACACATTTATCACATATTTGCAAACCATGTAGGCAGATGAAGACTGTAAATTTTTGTAATAGTGAATTAAACTACAGTTCATTCTCTCAAAGAACAACGAAAACTTCAAAAGATAGGGGTTGCAGAAAACCTTTAATTTAGGCTCATGAACAGTTAAATAAGCATTTTCATGTACTGTTACAATATCTTCTTCTTTTCGAGAAATCTCTTTCTTGTTGATTGGCCTTTTACGAACCTGAAGAGCATAGTTAAGGAAGAACAAAAGGTTAAGTAATTTGATCAGCCAAAAACAAACAAAATGATTAAAAGAGAAAGAATGATGGCCTAACAAGAAATCAAAAACTAATTTATGTCTGTCATGGCTTCCACCTTCTGCTAGTTTAAATGGCATTTATCTTTCATCGGTGATATGACCTGTGCTTAATAATTAATATACCTAAGTGGAAGCCAAGCCAAGAGAAGTCCAGGTCATTTATGATAGCTGTCTCTCTGGCTAGATCACAGTTTAAACTGAGAAGAATACCAATCAAAAATTGCACAGCGCCTTACATTTCAAGGGCTTCTCCTGCAGCTATTGCAGAACGCTTGATACCAATATACACTTGATACCGAAAATCTAATGGTGTTACAATGTAAAACTTTCAACGCGCATATGTTGGCAACATTACACAATAAATGCAATTTCATGATTCTTGATCAGTGAATCAAGGCTTGAGATAGGACCTTAACAACATGGAAAACATATGTGCTGACTACTATCTACAGATCCTTTCTTTATTTCAAAATGAACACTAGCTATAAGTATAAACCCTTTTAAAGACAAACCTTATCCTTCTTTAGAAATTATCTGGCCAATATACTAGATGACATCAACTTAAGACACTTCTATAGAGCTAGCAATCCTCCTACCGTATATGTATATATGTATGCAAGAATGAGCTTTATTCTTTCATGGAGGAAATTAGTAGTTCTCGAGCTATTTAATTTGCAAGCATATGATAGTTGTATGCATGATCAAGGCCACCATCCTCTAACTTTTCAAAGTAGCTTGCATGATCTTTTATTTATAAGAACGTTTCAATTTTTTTATGGAAACGTTTCAATATTTGACAGTATGCAAAGAAAGGTTTAATTAATGATAAAATTATTTGGGTATATTAGTCATAAACCCTTGAGGAGGTACTGGACATAGGCCCATGTTTATACAAGCAATATTATTCCTTTTATAATAGAATACATCAATGCAATTGTGGAAAAAAAATCAAAAAAGAGCATGGAAAATATGCAAAATGCAAATCCACTAATTCATTTGATGCTAATTTTGTTGTCCTAAGGTAAAACATTTCCAACAGAGGTACATAACCTTCTCCCTCATCACGGAACAACTGCAAAGAAAAAATATCCTTAACATACTGCTATGGTATATTTAGCATTTTTTTGAAAATTTTCAAAGCGAGCATCTGCAACTTGCTAATGAAGTAAAGCAAACCTCCTAACCGACTGCTGAGATTCAAGGCGAGCAGAAGGATTCTTGGACCATGAAATATGCCATAACAATGAAAAAACAAAGATTAATGCAACATTCATTCTTTGAAGACCTGGACATTACCCAGCACAATTGTTTGAGGGGACAGAAATAAAAATTTAGCATTAGCTTCATACAACTTAAAATCAAAATCTGTAGCTTCATACAACTTTACGTCAGATCAAACGTTGTAGTTACATTCTTTGATATTAACAACACATTAAAGAAGTTTTAATCTAGTCCATTTCCCAAGTACTCCTGTTGATGCCTAACAATAGAACATGCCATGCCAACATGTTGATTTCCATTCCAAATAACCATTTGAAAAATCAAAGAGTACTAAGCATTACAGTTGCTGGAGAAATCAAACAGTTCAAACTTTTAACTATTAAGTACATTCAACTCACCACAACTTTGATCTTGGCTACATTGCTTTCCCTGGTACCTGTTTCTTTATCATTATAGGATGTCTTACTGGGGAAATCAGATAGATCTTGTGGCTTGCCATGTATTGCATCAAGGTTGTTGTCAAATTCCTGAAGTGGAATGAATGGTGATGGCTCAAATGGTTCTTCTGAAATTACGTGCTGCAAAGGAAGAAGAACTCACATTAGAAAAAAATTTCTCAAAAAATAACATAGTAGGCATAATGTTCAACTCAGATTAATAAAGGCAATTCATCTACTTCTCTCTAAAATAATTGTCTAAACAAGTGAAGCATATTTACAATGCCAAATCAAATAGAAGCAATTTTAAGAATACTAATCATTTTAATATAATTCTTGAGAGGTGGCATAAACAGTTTACCTCAAGGATCTTTTTTCAATAGCACAAGGGTGCCAAAAATAGCTCGAAGCTGAAAATTTGCCCAAGTTTTGGCTAGCCATGAGATCAAATCAAGTTTAAATTTTAAGTGGCCATAGGTTCAAGATTATATCAAGATTGTTCGAGTTAGAATGATTTCGAACATGTTTATAGATTTATCTATTATTTATATCCAACCCCTCTTTAGGAAAAAAACTCTCTCTAATTGGGAATAATTGCAAAACTAACCCTAATCTCCCCTCAATACATACCATATAGAGGAGCTCGCACTTAATCTCACCAATTAATCTCTAACCACTTTGATCCACACCACGGATTGGAAACCATTTATTCTAGTGCAACCATTTGGAAACAAGTTGATCTAATGGATGGGAAAATGAGGAGAGGGGAGGTCGAGAGGGAAGAACAAGCCAATTTTGGCTGAAAATCAAATAAAAAGACCAAACTCAAAATATAGGATACCACAAGTTAAGCCCAATTACATATGCTCGTCACTCACTAAGCCCAGGAATAAAATTACATATGTGCGATCGACATCTCACCGATCGGCTTGGTTGACATAGCGTTGACCTAAGAATCCATGCGACAAGTATAGCAACAACGGCAATAGAAGACAACGACGGAGCAGATTAGTGGCTTGCGATAAGGATTTGCGGTCTCTTATGTGACGGTGGCACCAGTGCAGCAGCATGCGACGACAAGAGACAAGGAATCAGCAGCCCCTCTTTGGAGGGGGGGACAAGATCTTAGAGCGAATGACCAATCCCAAGTCCTCCATTGGGTATTAGAGTTTGAGCAATCTAGCTGAACTGCTACTCACGAAATCAATCTTCACATCTTTAGTGAACCATACCTCTAACCAACTTCATTTTAGCAAAATAGCTAGGAGATTAAAACCCAAAGTGAAAATTTTGCTTGACAAGCATTTGTAATGCTGTAGTGGCAAACAAAACATACCAAAGTTCTACAAGCAAAGGTTACATAGATATGAGGCAAAATGCACATCAAAGATATAAAGATGACGTTGTTTAGCTAGGAAGTTAAAATCCAAAGTAAAATTTCTGCCTAAACAAAATTTGTAATGCTGTCGTGAGAAACATAGCCTATCATATTTAAAAGCAAAGGTTACATAGATATGAAGCAAAATGCACATCACATGTATAAAGATGTCTGCTAGGGCTTACTTTAAAATCTATGGAAGATACTAGTATAACGCCCCAAGGACCAGGTGCAGAGGTATTAACTGTGTTTATCTTAGAAAACTGTATGACTTACGGAGCTTCGTATAAGGCCACCCATGCTGGTGCTACTCCAGTCCAAGTATACTTAACTATAAAATTCTCATCTTTAGTATCACAGTTTTGCTCTCAAAAGGCACTTGTATATCTTAACATCATGTTGTTATTTATATAACTCAGAATCTCTCATTCCCTTTTTGATGTAGGATAATTCATTCTTGTGTGGCTCTCTCTCCAACCTATAAGCCTACAGAAGTCCCTACCCCTTTATCATTATAAAAATATGTCAGCAGTCTCTCCACTCCTTCCCTCTTTAGACCAAGTTACTACAAGCTATTCTCCACCCTTTTTAGTTGTGTGCATCACAGACCCACCAGCTTTCATCTAATTTGTTCTTAGACCATATTGTACTGCCAGAGGTCATCTCTGATACCAATTTGTAATATCCCATTACTCACATGTAAAGTTATTGTCTACGTTAGCTTTAAAGAATTATATAACTTGAGATATTTCCAAAGAAGTCATCAATTCTGATACTGCTTCAGCTCAAACATGCTTATTTATAAAGTTTTCACACTTAGCCTTACGATTTTGCCTTTAAAAGGCGCCTCTACATGTTAATGCCACGCTATTAATTATATAGCTTAGGATCTCCCTTCCCCTTTCTGATGTGAGAAAATTCATTATTGTGTCCCGCTTTATCTGACCTAGAATTCTGTCAGAATTCATTGCATCTATCATACTGGAAGCATACTAGAAGTCCCTCTACTCCCTCCACCCTCATCGGACCGAATTGTACAAGCTACTCCCCACCTCGTTGGTTAAATCCATTACAGGCTAGTAAGAGGCTTGTCATATGCCAGAGAACCACACTAAAATATAACATTGAGTAGCTTTGCCTTGGCAGCTCCCCATGGATGCTTGGGCATCCTCTACAAATGAAACTTATGGAAAAACCTCTACATGAAAAATTACAAACTAACATCCCCTTCTCTGCCTCTATACCATGTACCAATTATCAACAAAACCTCAAATACCTTCATTATTGTTGTGCCTCCAGTGCCAATGGAACAAAGCAAGACTTCCTAAACATCGCCTCACTAAACTTGCTAAGCAAATAAACAACAAATTCATATTCTTATTATGTGAATCTATGTTAGAAGATGAAACATATCAAAACTTCATCATTATACTGTGGAAATGCACAATGATGACCAAAATCAAATTAGAAGTATAGAGGAAGAACAAAATGAGCGGAGGTACAAGCAAACTTGACCAACCAAAATTTTCAAATCAGAAGGTAATATACTAATATGGTGGCCAGGAGACCATTACTAGTGCCCTCTTCGAAGTTTTCTCCTATTTCCAGATAACCAAAAAAAATTCATCAATCTTTAAGTTTCAAAAATATTTGTCAATCTTTGCATTTTTTCTCCTATTTCCAGTCAATCAAAATATTTCCATGGAGACCAATAATGGTCATAAAACAAGTAGTTATCTTAAAAGCAAACCAACAAGCAGCCAGGAAAGCCAAAAAATTTTGAAAATATCTAAACCTCTGATAGAAGTTCGGTATCATCCATTGAATGGAGATCCAAAAGACCAGCTCCAAATTCACCTCTAAGTTCAGGTGAATAGAAGCCATCTGTTGCAGCAGCTGCTCCAAAACTATGGGCCATTGGAGTGTAAGGTTCAGAGGCAGACTCGCCAAAGTTAAGATTCCTTAAAAGCTTCATAAGCCTCTGCTTCTCCTCGGCAGACTGAGGTCCATAACCCTGCCAATGATGAAAATGTTAGAAAAATACAAAATAGTCGCATAAAAAACTAAAAAATACCCAAAAAACATGAATTGTCGCACACTCTTTTTTTTTTGAAGTGTGGTCATAATCCAATATTTGATACAGCATGTAACACACATATTCCTAATTAGATAAACGAAAAATCAAAGAACATAGAATCTATATATTGATCCGCACACATGTCCTACTCCAGTCATAGTCATTGCCATGAAAGGGCTCAGATCGGAAGAGGAAGGGACCTCTAAGAATTCTATAATCAAAATGCAGTTCACTTTTGACAGCCATAAGACCAAAAAAAATACTATCAACATAGGAAGCAAAAAAAAAGGAACACTACGAACATCAGAAAACAAATCAACAGGGAAATTTCTAATTCCATCCACATCTCGTAATCGTCAGATAAGAAAAATGCATTAAATACGACCCAGATCCACCCAAACAAAAAACTCAAACCCAACCCCTGGCACCGATCTACTGAGCCAACGCCGACTCCCAGATCTGCACGTCATTCTCCGCAAAACCAACGCCAACATATAACAAATACATTCTGTACCTGCATGAGGAGATTCGGAAGCAGGCGCTGGTCGGCAGATGCCAGCGGCGACGCGAGGTGCTGCAACCCGGCCGACTGCAGCCATCGAGCCATCACCGCGTCGCCTGCGTCCGTGACAGCGCCAGGATGGTGGTCGTACAGCGCAGCCGCCGCCGCAGCGGCGTTGCCCTGCTGCACCTGACCACCACCCATGTGGCGCTGCGACCTCCGCAGCGGCGCCAATTTTCCAGCCGTTCACAGCCCTTCGGGAACTAAACCCAGCCAGGCCAGACCAGACTACTCCCGCGAAGGAGCGGGAGGAGAATGAAATGAAGGATAGAATGCGGTGATCGAGATCGGAGAATGGAACCTCAGGGACCGAAAATCGTGTGGGGAATCGAGATGAATCGGGACGGGATCGGCTCCGAAACCCTAATTTGGTGGGAGGAGATCTCGGGATCGCTTCAGCTGGGCGGATTCCGTGCACTTCGGGCCTGTTTGACAGCGAATTCATATTCCAAATAAATAAAATCGGATTCAAAGTTTGAAGCAGTTTCAGATAAATGAAGCAGCTTTAAATTTAAATTTTATTTAAATAAAAAATAACTTAAAATTAATTTTAAATTTATTTTAATTTATTTTTATTTGGATGAATATTAATTTAGAAACTACTTCATCTCATAATAAAATTTTAAAAATAATAAAAATATATAAATTTTATAATAAAAGTAAATAAAAAATATTTATTCAAAATTTTATAATTTATTTGAATATTATTAATTTAAAATTCTCACGAGGATATATATCAAAATTTGAGATATTTAAGGAATGTGATTATGAGTCAAAAGATAATTTGTTATTATTTTTTAAATTTTAAATTTATCAGATTTAATTATCCCTTAATTTTAGCCTTAAGAAAAATACCAAATTTATCCCCAGATATGTTTTTCGAAAAATCTGAGAAAAAAGAAGAAGCGATCGCGAGTCTGAAACTACCTTTTCGATGGTTTTGGCTTCGTGGCCTTGAAGCGGTTTCATACTTATAAAACGGATTCAAATTTATGAGATGAATCAGAATTGTTTGGCTAATTAATTTTATTAAATCGTCTTCGTCCCGCTTGAAACCGCTTGAAACCGTCAACCAAACAGGCCCTTCATCTTCGCGGCTATTGATGGCGAAGGGAAGGCAAGGGATCCACTGCGGTTGAATCGCTGCAATCTCTTTAAACGCATGAGTTAGGTGCCTGTTGGCCAATCTTCAAATATACCTCTCCAATATTTGTTGTTTGGGATAAATTTCATTCGAGTACTCAATATTTTGAGATTTCCGCACAGGGGCCCCAGCGTTTTGAATTTGTGCGTTTGGGTCACAATGCCTCTTGTTCCTCCAACTGTTGTTTTATCCTCCATTGGCATGTTTATTAGTTTTTATCCTTTTATAATTTATTTTGTAGCAGATACAGCTGGTTTTCTCATGATATTTTTAATTGGGGACCTAAATGTAATAATTTGAAATTTTTATTACACATGTGCAGCAAGCGCTAAACCTTGTGGAAAAGATTTTAATTATTATTTAACATTGTGATTGAGTCCTCCTTTCACAAAAGTAAGCAATATTTTATTCGCTTGGAACTCATTTGAGTTTTACTCGATTTTTTTTATGACTCGAAATCAACTCACTTAAAATGAGATCAATATAACTCAAACTTGACACAATATTCATAAATTAATATGTATTTCGCAATTTATAAGCTATTTAAGTGTATTCACACTTTTAAGTTCCAATAATATTATTGACTATAACAATTGTAATATTTAAAATGTATTTATGTTTATAAACCAACGCAAATCACTTAGTTTGAATAAACTCAAAATTCGACTTAAACTCGAGCTATTGTAACTCAACTCGAACCAAAACTGTCTTAATTTTGGAAAACTTAAACTCAAAATGAGGTTAGCTCGTTTGAACTTAACTTATAATTTGTGTGCAATGTCATTCATTTGGTTTGATTAAATTTATCTTAGGTTAAAATTAATTATATAAGTGACATTACTGTCAAATTTTAACGTCAAAATATTATTTCAAATTTTATATAAATTAAAGCATTAAATTTAACTATACATCAATTCTCACAAATATTTTAAAATAAAAATTAATTTTATTTAACCTATGCTTACTCAAATAAAATTTATTTATTTCAATTTCTTTATAAATTTTTAAAATAAAAATATCAATTGAATATTTTCTTTTATATCAATTAAAAATAAGTTTAAACGCAAACAACCTTATTTATTTTCATCAATTTTATTCAAATTATAAGGGACTTATTTATTTACAAAAATTAATTTTAACACAGTTAAAACAAAGCTTAGAGATATATATATATTATTAAAAATTACTAATAATATGAAATAAAATTAATTATTATGTATAAAAAATATGATATAAGTTAGTCATTATTTTGATATATCTATAAAATGTGAAATAAATTAAAATTTTTTTTAAAATTTTATACATGATATGAAATATAATTAATTTTAATATTAAGGAGGTGTTTGGTTACTTGTTATATTAATGTTACGTCATGTAATTTAGATAATATGATATTTAGATATCATCTTTTAATTAATAATTCTATAATTTTATTAAAAATTATTTATAGATGTCATTAAATATAGCATAATATCAAAATAATATTAAACTAAATACTTCTAAATTTTATGAATAATATAATATGTCTATTTAAAATTAATCAAATAGGCCTCTGTTATTTTTTTGTTCTTTTATTTATCTTTTTTTTCTTTAAATTGCTCTGAGGGCCATTTAGGGGCCGTTTAGTTCAATGTTATCTTGATATTATGTTATGTTATCTAAATAAAATAATTGTTTAGTTTAATGACATCTATAAATAATCTTCTATTAGATTATAAAATTATTAATCAAAAAATAATATTTAATAACATCTAATCAATTATATCTAAAATCCCGTACAATTTTTTAGAATTTATGTGATTTTAATTATTACTTATTTTTTTATTATTATATTAAATAATAATAATAATAATTAATTAAATCTGGCCAGGAGTGGCATCTAAACAATAATTAGAAGGCATTTGGCTCATTATTATTTTGTTGTTATGTTATTTTTTAATTAATAATTTTATAATTTTATAGAAAGTTATTTATAAATATAATTAAATTAAATAATTATTTTTTTTAAATAACATAACACTCAGATAATATTGAATTAAATACCCCTTTAATTTTTTTACTATTTTTATAAAAACAAATCTCACATAATATTGAGAACCTAAAAATCATTTTAAATTAATAATTTTATATTTTTTTATAATATTATCTAAATATATTATGAAGCACCTAATTTACACGATATCATAAACAATAATATCATTGAACCCCTGGCTCTCCTTTTTTTTTTCTTTGTTTTTTCGAGATTTTGTTTGGTTGGTGTTTAAGTTAGTNTTAATGTTTTGAAAATTATATAAAATATTTTATTTTTTAAAAAATAATTATAATTAATTAATTTGAGCGCCAACCAAATAAAAGCTTAATATTTACATCATAAATGGGAAGGGAGGGGATAAAGATATCAACAAAAATTAGAAAAAGAGAGAAGAAGGAAATTTTAGACAATATTAAATTAATACTTATAAAGTACAAAAATAACATAAAAATATTAAAATATAACACAATACAACACAATCATGTAGCAACTTTTTAAATTATAAGATACATCAAATAATATAATAATTAAATAATAAATATTTATATTATAATATAATTTACTTTACATTTTACTTAATATTATAAAAATATATGAAGGCAATTAAACAAGACATAACACAATATATTAACATACACAAAAGTATTTATACTTTTTTGATTAACTACAAATCATTAACAAATAATGTGCTTATCATACATAT